>CM076710.1:86665000-87265000 GCA_038501285.1 Penstemon eatonii | reverse complement strand
GTTAAGAGGAAAATATGTATAAAGTTGAGATCATGAATGATATTTTAAATTATGCTTTGTTAAACTAATGATAAAATATTTCTGATTTATTTTCCATGTCTAAGTTAATTTGTTACCCCAAGAGGTAAAATTAAGATCATTTAAATCCCTAAGGAAAAATAGCAACATATATACATGATCTAGTAATTAATATATATATATATTATTCTTCCATAATAAGAAAAGAAAACAAATTAGAGATTTAAGTGCATAAAACCAACCATACATAACAATTATAAAAATTGATACACATACACCCACTAGAAGTAGTCTAGAATCGTACTATAATCTTGCATTTTCAGGACGACAAGTGCAAAGCGGTTCAATAATAATACATCTATGACTGATGAATCATAAGACGTATAAAATCATTTGTCTTATGATTTGACTGATAAATCATAAGACATAAATAAAAATGATTTGTCTTATGATTGGTTATTTATTATATTTTTAATTAATAAAACTACAAAACTTTAGTTATGCATCATTGCTTGCAACCGTTTTCCCTTTCTTCAACTCTTTCATGGTAGACCTCCACCTAAAGAACGTCCCAAACACATCCTGCATTTCCTCCAAAGTTCTCCCCTGCGTTTCAGGCAGCAAAGTGTAGAAGAAGATCCAAGCCAAAACTGCAATTCCAGTGAACAAATAGAAAGCCCCACCAATTGTAATAGCCTTGTAAAGGGATATGAATGTCATCAACACCACACCACTAGTGAACCGATTAACCCCTGCTCCCATGCTACATCCCTGCGCCCTCAGCCTCAACGGAAACACCTCCGAGCTATACACCCACGCAACCGGCCCCATCCCAATCGAGAAAAACGCTACACACGACAAAGTAGCCACGATGCACATAGCTACAGCCCAACTCAACTTCTCATCCGGATGCCGATCAATGATGGTCAATCCTGTAGCCAAGCAAAACAAAGACACAACCAGTCCACCGCAGCTCGTGAGTAGCAACACTCGCCTCCCGAGCCTATCCACCATGAACGTAGCTATCAATATGAAAAACGTCTTGCTTATTCCAACGGCAATGGTGGCTAGGAGCTTGTGTGAATCACTCTCAATCCCTGCTTTCTCGTAAATTCGAGGACTGTACATAACGACTGCGTCTATCCCGCTTGCTTGTTGGAAGAGGTGTATCCCTAAGGCCGCGATGAGACAGTGGAGGACGGTTGGGGTCGGGTGGACGAGGAGCTCTTTCCAGACGCCCTGTCCGCGGTTGCGCTTTTGGACGGGGACCACATCTCCTTGGCAGTTTTCGGGGAGGCCGGCGGCTTGTTTGATGTCAGCGAGGCGTAATTGGGCTTCTTCGGGTGAGTCAGACACTTTGTCGAGCACCTTCTGTGCATCAGCTAGGCGGCCTTGTAGGACTAGCCAACGGGGGGATTCAGGCATGTACAGGACGGTGACTGCGAGGAGGACTGAGGGGACTGCTCCGATGCCGAGCATGAGTCGCCACCCGAATTTTAGAGGAAGTTTGGCGAAGGCATAGTTGGATAGATAGCCTAGTAAAACACCTGTAGTTCATTGATGAAAATTAATTAGTTTGATTAGGTAAAGAAGTTAATTTCTCTCTTTATCTCAATAATAATAATAATAATTAGCCTAAATAGCACGAAGTCAATTAATTTTTTTAATATAGATGTGTAAGTGACAAATTAGTATTATAAATTACTACCTTTTAGACATATAAAATGAAATATGACAATTACACAACAAAAACAAATGAGAAGAAACCCTATGTGTAATATTAGAAAATAGTCAAAAGACTTTCACTATTTAAATTTAATTAATCATAAGAAAGAGCATAAATATTTACAAAATAAATGGTTTAAAAATTAAAATTTCTAATAGAAATTATAGACTCCACACTAAATAATAAAATAATTAAATTTATAGTAATAAAATCAAACTACTACTTTATATTGTGGTTTTCAGGCAATGACGGTCAAGATTCCATAAATTCAAGATTAAAAAAATTAAATTCCCTCAAAAAAAATTAATAACTAAATAAATTTATTACTATTATAAAAGAATACGAACCGAAATTGATGAATACTTCAGTGAGAGAAGTCAGGGAACCACGGGTGGTGGCGGGAGCGATTTCGGCCGCGTACACCGGTGAAATCATAAGGGCGTATCCAACTCCGATTCCGGCAATAAAACGACCCCCCATAAGGAACGCATAGTTGGGGGCGAACCCCATAAGAAGTGCTCCGGCGAAGAATATACCCGCCGCGAAGATAATGGTGTAACGCCGCCCAATAAGGTCGGAGGTCCGGCCGGCCACGGCGGAGCCGAGTAGCGAATAGATGTTTATGGTCCCCACCAAAACCTCAATTTGGACGTCTGATATTTTCAAGTCCCTTTTTATGAAGATTATAGCACCACTCATTACCCCCGTATCTGGAAATTGATGGATAGAAAATTATATCTAAATTGAGTAATTGATATTTTACATTTCAGAAATATTATATTATATTATATTATACGAGAGTACGTATATGGTATGTATGAAATAATTTATTAAATTAACTAATTAAATTAAAGGGTGAAGAATTGGAAAAGAAAAGAAAAATAAAATATGATTTTACGTACGTACCATATCCCAACAAGACAGCAGTCATGGAAGCCAGAATAGAGATGGCCAAAGCATACTTATTCCTTTTCTGTTTTACTGGAGGAAGATCCAAAGAAGAAGAATTATTAGTCTGCGTGGGCTCACCGGCAACGCCGTGGACCAATTTCTGGTGGTCAACCATTTTGAACAAGAAATACTCTTACAGTATGTATGTATATCTCTAATAACTAAGAAAAGAAAAGAAGAAAATGTGTAATGTGTATTGTTCCAAGCCAATGTACGTTACTGTTAATATTAGCAGAGCAGCAGCAGCAGTGTGAGAATTTTGAAAACAATTAATTAATTAATTAATTCTAATTGGATTGGATGGTGCCACTGCACTGATATCGGTAGGTATTTATAACGTTTTCTAGTGTTGGGTGGGTGGATGGTAAGAATTTGGCAGTTTTAATTTTCACTACTTTTTTTTGGGAAGAAAAATTCCAATTACTTTAATTTTCACTACTAAATCTCCTCTCCTTTATTACAAATATATATTATAATAATCCCGTCTCTGATTATAATAATTAAGATGCCTCGTTTACCAAATTTTGAATACTGTTTTATTCAATCATCAATAATCCGCACATAGACTCGTCTGAATCAGATCACATGCATATTTTTTTACTTTCTTTCCAAATTAGAATAAATAATATTGTTGACTAGGTAATAAATTATTTATCTTTTAAATAATTTTGTTTCCAAATAACCTTAGTCTGGTAATCATATTCTATAATAATTGTCTTAATTAATAATTGAGTAAGATTCGCCTAAATTATCAGCTAGCTAGCATTCCTCATACATTGTCTCCGTCCATTTTTTATAAGTAACAAATCAATCAAAACCATAGCAGAAAATTAAGCGAGAATTACACTACAATTTTCCGTCATGTTATATCTCACTTTACATATTGATATCATATCTTTTGAAAAAACAAATTGTATTATTATCGCAAAACCATGATAATTCTTCAAATTTAATGTCAAATTGAGGAAGAGGAATAGTTGCAGCTCTAGCTTCTGTCAGAGTGCATCTTTAAACTCTTTAAGGGTCGGATGTAATTTAATGATTAGAGTATTTGCCGGCAAAATTTTAGTTGTCAAGAACCGTGGTATCAAATAGTGTATTCTTTCAGTAAACCAGATACCAAATGTGTAAAATAGGATAGAGTATAAATTCTTTAAAAAGGGAAATAACGAATGCCATTATTTCCAATACGGTTAGAGGTGGGACTAAAAATGGATAATAAAATGCAAGGGCTATAACGTCTTTTAAAGGTTTTGTTTTTGTTCTGCCGTGATATTGATATATTATTATTATATGTCAAGTAGTTAAGAAAAAGGTGTGGTCCCAATTATGGTTTACTGTTACCACATAATTAATTATTAATATAATTATGCTTCTAAACATGGTGACGCGGATTATTGTTCATTTGATTTTTCTAGTTGGAATTTGGGCCTGCATACAACTGAGAACTAGGTATGAGGTGCACCAGCCCTTGTGAATAATATATTAATATGGGCCTGAATTGATAATAAAAAAATAATTAGGTGTTCTAGTTACTTTATTACTTGTAAGATTCTTGGACCTATAAAATTATGTAGATGGGTGATAATATTTTCAAAAATTTGACAATAAACTTAAGGTATATATGACATTTAATTAAAAAAATTTAAACCTATTATTCTAAAACAAGTAGAAGATAGAAATGTATTTGTGTTTATGTTTTACCAAGTTATTAAGCTCCTAAAAAAGTAAACCTCTGTTATGGTTATAATAATATTTTTATTTTATTTTGTAAGATGTCAAAAGTTTCTTTTAATACCTACGAACACTTATATATGTTATTAAATAAATAATAATTAAATGTAGACATGCAATACGTGTGCTCACTTTTAGTTATAAAGTGATAATAATGAATGAAGGTGGACATACCTTTTAGGGTCTGAGGGATCGGTTTCTCCTCAGCAAATTGGGTATCGGTTGGGACTAGGACGTTCTTGTCGGCATGTTCATTCATAAAGCCTTTCATTATATATCCTCCTCCGCCCGGTATTTACAAAAATATTTGGATTGGAGTAGAAATACAAATAGTACGTAGATTATTCTGCTGAAAGAATGGAAACAAACAAATCTCTTTGGTTAAAACAATAGCACAACCAAAACTTATTCTTGCATATGTTTATCCCTTTTTCCAATTAAATTAGAGATTTATAATAATAAAATTATTACGAGTGAATTGAAGAAGAAAAAGGCCAACAAAATACAAATAATAAGTCTATTACATCCCCAGTAGTTACACAATCCGATCCAGATGTGTAATTATGAGGTGTAGTCGATCGTGATTGTAATCAATTAACTATTAGTTTATTAATAAAAGATCCTATATATATATATATATATATATATATATATATATATATTAAACCATGCATCGATCGATCATCCTTCATCTTCGGGGAATTTATAGAAAGATAAACAAAAGAAATGAATGGACAAATTTTGACAATGATATTAACAACCACCTGAAAAAAGAAAAAAGATCGATGGATGATCAATAAGTCTTAGAAATTGTGGATTGGAGCCATTGCATGTGTTCTTACATTAAATGTTGGGTGGTGTAAATTCTCTGGGAATGGGAATAATAATTTAATTTTGGTATAGGGATATTAAATTTTATGTGAATATATATATATATATTGTTCCAAAAAAGAGAATAATTAATTCTTAGTACACATGCAATATATAAAATGATACAATATAGTAATTAATTGGCTTTAAATAGGCTTACAGTACCACACCCAACTGCCTCACAAAAAGCGTGGGCTACAAATCCTAACAAACCTAAACTTGAAGAATGTTCAACACCCATATATATATATGATTCCTAATTAATAGGAATTATTAATAACAAACATTATCCATAGACGATTTATAGTATTTTTTTATTAATTAATTTATAGTATATTTTTATTTTTTATTTTTTATTTTTAATTAAATGTGGCCTGATTCATGAACATGGCCAATGGACTTCTTTGATCAATAGTTATTCGCCCCACTTTACTCCTAAATTTTCTCAACCATAATTAACGTAGTGTACGTAAGATTCATTTAACCATACCTACTACATTCAATCCATTCTCTCTCTCTCTCTCTCTCTCTCTTTTTTATGTTTTTCTAACCTGCAGGTAGTATTAATTTCTACCTAGTTGAAACTCATAACCTACGTACCATTCTTTGCTTTATTGGTGCAATCTTGCAGTTGTAGATGATTAATGGGAAATTAGTGCCGGGCCGGGACAATATATATAAAATAACATGACAGGTATCAATTTATTATTTCATCCTGCAGCAAATTTTGAGATTTTTTATGTAAATATATATATATATAAATATTACTAAAATTAAATTCTGAAAGACATACTGTATAAATTAAGAGTACAAACTTATAAAAAAAATGTGTAAAGGATACATTTTAATTTTCCTATTTATACTACGTACGAGGAAACAGACCCATATAGATTTATAAAATGTACGCGTGAACAATTACATATTTTAAATTTAAATCAAGATCTGTATAAAAATATGTAAAATTTGAAAATGTGATAGCCATAAAAAAAAAGAATTCTGTCATGTAAATTGTTCTCAATAATTTGAAATTTTAAAAGAGGAAAACTTTTTAATTATCACATTTGATTAAATAAACGAAACTTGCAAGCAAGAATAAAAAAAGAAAAATCTACCCATTTTTACTCTTAAATTGGCGGTTATCACACCATGTTATACAAAAAATCGTCATTTTTCAAAATAATCCCTAATATCTAAATTTTGAACACGTACCGTCCACCCACTCCCATCATTTAAGTTTAATTTTGAAAATGAACTTCCTTCATGTACTTCCATTTCTCCATAATAGCTAGAAAACACTTTGCCAATATTCCCAATATTTCGTCTTTTTCATTGTTGTATTTATTTTAACTTATTTTTTTCATATTCAATCTTATTGAGGAAAGAATCAAATTCAAATCTAGGAATTAATATATTCTTTTTGTCAAAAGTTTAATTATTATTTATCTTTCGAGTTACGCACGCGAGTATCGCGTGATAATTTAATAAAGTAACTAGCAAATTTAAATCAATAAACCTGAACCAAAAAAACGTGCCAAGTGCTCCAAAATTAAATGCCTATTTATCTTCCATGAATTTCTCATCTCTTTGTTCTGAAGATAAACGAGGAAAAAAGAAAAGTTTAAGGTTGATCAAAACGTATAGTTGACGGCAAGTAATGGACCTAATCACCTAGAAGGTAAAAGCCCAAAATCGTATATCAGAGAAGTGGGCTTGACCTGGCGAAATTTCTTGTTTTCTTTTTGCAAACCTATGTTTAGGGGTCATGACTCAGATTTGGATTGGGATACTTAATTCTAAGTCACCTTTATTTATGATTGGCTGGATCTATATCCAGCTCGAATCTAAACTTTTTTAGTTCGTAGAAGCATAATCATGTTCAAATTTGGGATACTTTTAGAATTTACATTAGTATTTTTTTAAAACAGATTTGTTAACTTTATAATTTCGTTTAATTAATCAAAGCTAATATGTTCATCTTTCTTAACTAATATTAAAGTTTTTAACATGGAAATACGCATAAAATAAATAATGAATGACTTATTAACAAATATCTTCTTAAACTAATAATCTTGATATAACATTAGGTACATTTATTCATTTTTTATCAATGAGTCTCTAATCGAACAAAAATTCTAATAAATCGGACCTGATTTGAACCAAATTTTAATTGATATCCTAATTGTGTTGAGTTCAACTATCGGTCTATCGGTTTTCCTCAACAACAAAATAGAAATAAAATTCCTGCATATAGGGCCATAGTAGAAAATAGAAAATATATGTATATAACTTATCACGTTTTCTAATAAAATTATAAATTTTAATTTTTCTTTTTTACTCATGTAACCATTTTATTCAATGTCAATTATAAAATTTAGTTATAATCATCTCCTTCTAACTTATATGAATATGAAATGACTAAGGTAAAAACTATGTTTTAGAAGATGATGTAAGAGAGATGTGTAACTTATAGGTATTATATATGAATATCTTAGTCTAGTGTAGTGGTGATTGGTTTATAGGTAAAGACTAGTCACTACAAAGTAGCGAATTCAAATTAGTATCCTTATTAGAAATGTTCTCACTTTTTGTGTCTAACGCGCCTCGAAAGTGATTAAACTCTGAAAAAACAAAAAGAAAATCGTAGTCTATATATTTAAACCTCTTTAGTTTGTTTTACCTATTTTATCATTATATTCAATCAATATTAAGTAAAATTCAAATAGTGATATTTATATATAATGGTAGATATATAAGATTATCTCTTGATATCAAGGTAAAACAAGATAATCTGTTAATGCATATAAAAAGTAAATTTGGCTATACATTAGACATAGTACTTATATTGACCATAGTTTACTCAATTAATGTTAGTTCATAAATATAAATATACGTAGACTAATGGTAAGAAAAGTAGCAAGGACTGAGGTGACGTAGGGAGATATAAGCTTGTTTCAAAATTTTCACTTAACATATGGATCTTTTATATTTATGATGTATAAAAATACCTCAACATATATAATATTAATTTAATACGATGTAAGAGATAACTCAATAGTTAATTAAATTGACAAGTTGATTATACCAAAATAATACAAATCCTAAATTCCAAATTGCAACAAGAATTGGAAGGCGTGGTCCAAGTATTGTACAAACACTAGGGGGGATAAGGATAATTAATTTGAGCCTGCACCGACAATATAAAATAAATTTCCTTAATCGTTCTTGACACCGCAACCAATCGTTAAATCCTCCAAAATTAAATTATTTACTATTATAAAATAAAAATACTACTCTACTATTAAAAGATAGTAATATCCAAGGTCCAAGGCCTGACACTCAAACACGTGTTCTTGGAAGTAGTAGTATATAATTTACATACACTTTTTAAAAACATTACAAATTCACAACTTTAATTTTCTCCTCATAAATGTAAAAAGCAAAGTTGAACTTTCTTCCTCAATTTCCATCTCTAATGGCTCACAAAATTCCAGCTGATGAAGCCCAAAAACTCATTTCTCCTTGTTCTACTTCTTCTTCAACCGATGTGAGTCTCCTCAAAAAACCCAAAAGGAACAAATATGCTTTAGCCATCTCCATTCTCGCTTCCATGACTTCAATCCTCCTCGGATACGGTAAAATCAAAGAAAACGTTAACCCCTTTTTTCTTTTCTGCTTTAATTTATGTTTGTTTTAATTTTACTTGCAATATTTATTTATTTATACCTACAGACACGGGAGTTATGAGCGGAGCCACGCTTTACATAAAGGATGACTTAAAAATCACAGACGTACAAATCGAGCTTTTAGTGGGGACCATCAACATCTACTCGTTAATCGGATCCGCCGTGGCTGGACGGACTTCCGACTGGCTCGGGCGGCGCAACACCATTATATTGGCATCGGCTATATTTTTCGTCGGTGCTCTTTTAATGGGCGTGGCTACAAACTACGCGTATTTGATGGCGGGTCGGTTCGTTGCGGGCATCGGTGTAGGCTACGCGCTGATGATTGCGCCGGTTTATGCTGCTGAGGTGTCGCCGGCGTCGTCCCGTGGGTTTCTCACTTCTTTTCCGGAAGTCTTCATAAATGCAGGTACGAAACATACTCTCACGCGCCCCCTCCCTTTGGCTTTATTTACTAGCTAGTAGTATCGTATTATCTTTGATTTTATTTTATTTGATTTTTTTCCTTTCCATAGGAACTTATTAATAATAATGGGTGTTGAATCCTTGAATTTATTTATTTATTTATGGTTAATTTTATTATTCTATTTAATGCAGTGCAATGCCCTAATAAATAAGACGTTCCATTATGTAAATTAAATTTTGTTCTTATCCATTAGAGTTGAGATTATATATTTTTATTTTTTTTCTGGAAAATTGTTGTGCGAGTAATTTGGATTATTTAGGGCAAGTCCAATGCAAGTATGCAAATGGGGATGCAAATTTATAACTACCATTTTGCATACATTTTTTGGTGGATTTTTCACTCCAATGGGGATAAGGAAAAGGGGATCCATTTTACATTTTTCATTTTCATATCCTATATTTACTTACTCTTGAAGAGAGAGAAACATGATATGCATATGGTAGTTGTTGAGAGGGAATGAATGTGATTGGATAAAAATATTTAGTAAACAATAAAAATATTAATAAAGTGACATAGAAACTCAATTTGCATACTTACCATTGGAATGAATCAATTTAAATGAGTATGCAAACAACTATTTGAGAATGCATAATTCATTTTACATCCCCAAATATACATACTACCATTGGACTTGCCCTTAGAGTTGAGTCAATTAAATTGACTGATTCATAGAAGCAAATAAGTGAGGGCACGTGGACCGCTACGCAAGAAAGCTTTGAAAATATTACTAGTAATATTTTATCAAAATTCAAAAGAAAGAAAGCGTGTCTCTTATATTTTCAATATCAAGAGTATGTTTCTATGATTTTTTATTTGGGAAAATGCTTCTTGAGATGACTAAAAGGTGGTGTTTGCAATAATTTATGCAATATGTGAGTGTGAATTTTTATTTTTGTCTAATATTATATTACGATACGGATTTATTTTCAAGATTAATGACAATTCGTAATTAATTGAAAGCTGATTTACACATTTATACCAAAATAAGTTGTATATTGAAAATTATTCTGCAAACACTTTTTTTCCTCGATTTGTTAAGTTTTTTTTCATATTCCGTTAGTAAATACACCCAACCCAACTTATGTTAAACATCAATATCGCCTTGGTGGCGGATTAATTTGGCAAATAAATATGTTACTAGATCGGATGCTTTTTGGTAAAATAATTTCAATATTTGAAAAACATAGTAGTTTAATTAGGAAAAGAGATGATAGATTGTGGAAAAAAGAAATAAAATTTCGTGGTCTGATTTAATTTTGAGTTTTACAAAACATACATACATACATACGTGTGAATATGAAAAACTGTATTGTATTTATATGTTTATCTATCATTATCAGTCGGATGTAGCCAAAGGCTATGTGACCATACGTGTGTCCAAATTACACAAATTGAAAGAAAAGTAGTAGTCGTCGTTTCCTGTTCATCCATCCAAAAAAGAAAAGTAGTAGTCGTCGTTTCCTGATAAAGTTTTGATATATGAAGCAACCTTTCGTAATCCTTATCATCACAAAAACGAAAATAAAAAAATAAAAATAAAAATTCAATGAAGGCCCACCTAAAACGTGCTCCATCTACCGACACCCACTAATTAAATTGAATGATACTTTTTTGTACTAATAATAAAATATAATGCATGTGAACTTGTACATTCACATTTCACCGCACAAGTTATTGTCAAATGTTAATCTGTCCATTTTATCATCATAATATTATTATTAATATTATTATGTCGTGTCGTGTTCATACTTAATACTAGTATTTTAATTTTGTTGGGGGAATGAAATACAAGGGAAGGGTACTACTGTTCACAAACTACGCCTTTTCCAGCCTATGTGTTGTAAAATAAAATATATTACTGTATTAATTTTTGTTGTGTTTTTAGGTGTATTACTTGGCTACGTCTCAAACTACGCCTTTTCCAACCTCCCATTAAACTTGGGCTGGCGATTCATGCTTGGAGTAGGCGCAATCCCCTCAATTTTCCTGGCCATTGGTGTCTTAGCCATGCCCGAGTCCCCTCGTTGGCTAGTCATGCAAGGTCGACTAGGCGACGCCAAAAGGGTACTCGACAAAACTTCCGATTCATTACAAGAATCTCAGTTACGCCTCGCTGACATCATTGAAGCCGCCGGATTGCCTGAAGATTGCCTCAATGAGGATGTCGTGTTCATCCCTAAACAAGATAAAGGGTCCGGTGTATGGAAAGAATTACTATTGAGCCCTTCCCCGGTTATTAGACACATTTTGATCGCCGGCATTGGAGTACATTTCTTCCAACAAGCTAGTGGAATTGACG
Organism: Penstemon eatonii; assembly: GCA_038501285.1. Taxonomy (NCBI): domain Eukaryota; kingdom Viridiplantae; phylum Streptophyta; class Magnoliopsida; order Lamiales; family Plantaginaceae; genus Penstemon; species Penstemon eatonii. The sequence goes on along the minus strand of CM076710.1, from coordinate 87,253,253 downwards.
CTCTGGTCATGTATAGTCCGAGAATTTTCGCTAAGGCCGGCATGGAAAACAATTCCGATAAGCTACTCGCGACTATAGGTGTTGGATTTAGCAAAACAGTATTCACTCTAGTTGCGACATTATTCGTGGATAGAATCGGACGGAGGGTATTGCTTCTGACGAGTTGCGGTGGCTTGGTAGTGTCGCTATTGAGTTTAGGGGTTGGATTGACGGTAATAGATCGGTATGATGATCGGACGGCGGCGATGTGGGTTATAGTTTTGTGTATTATGATGTCGTTTTCGTGTGTTGCGTTTTTCTCGATCGGGATGGGGCCCGTTGCTTGGGTTTATAGCTCGGAGATCTTTCCGTTGAAGCTGAGGGCGCAAGGTTGCAGTATGGGAGTTGCAGTGAATCGGATGACTAGTGGTGTGGTGTTAATGACATTTATATCCCTTTACAATGCTATTACAATTGGAGGGGCTTTCTTCCTGTACGCCGGAATTGCATTTGTGACATGGATTTTCTTCTACACTATGTTGCCTGAGACGCAGGGGAGAAATTTGGAGGACACTGAGGGACTGTTTGGCAATTACTTTAAATGGAGGCCCAGAAAATGAAATTATAATATAATATATATATATATATATATATATATATTATATATACATATTGGATGGAGTTGGACATTTATTAATTAGGCGGCCTAATTTTTAGATGGGTTGAAAACTTGAAATAATGTGTTGGGAACTTTATTTTTTTTTATTTTTCTTTATTAATTAATTTTCCTCTTGTGGAGGGAAAACTAGTTGCATACTAGATTTGGTGGATGGTTTGAGAATTTAAGTATAGATTAATGAGAGAGAGAGAAGTAGAACATATTATATTATTGATTATTCTATTCTATTCAATATTATATATATGTATTATGTTGTTGGATTATTTTAAATAAAATTTGTTTATGATTTACATTTGTTTTTGGTTATTGAGTCAACAACTCAGATCAGATCATGATCTAGAAGAGAAGAAGAAAAACCGAAAATGTATAGTACTGTTAAAGCAACAAGCAACACTAGTTTGTTTGCATTTGCATAGCTAAAAGAAAAACCAGCCGCCAGCCTCTGCCTAACTAGTTCCAAAACACTATGTTCAAAAGCTTGCCTTGCCTGAAATTGAATCAACAACATAAATAAACAATAATAATGACATCTAAATTTTAATCTGTGTTTTGAAATTGAATCAACAACATAAATAAACAATAATAATGACATCTAAATTTTAATCTGTGTTTTGAAATTGAATCAACAACATAAACAAACAATAATAATGACATCTAAATTTTAATCTGTGAACAAAACCAGAAGAATGTTGTTCTTTACAGACAAGAGTCAGTTAACTGGTAATCAATACAAAACAAAATAATAATCTTGATTTCTTACACCACGTACAAGTAGTGGAAGTATGAGCAAATCTTCTCTATTGCCTAATAAACATGCCAACCCATAATAATATAACCAACTCTACTAAATCATGCAAATATCACACCTCCACAATATCTAAAGCCCCATACATCTTGGCAAAATCGAGACACATTTCACGATCTCTTATATCTCCCCACCCTCCCCAACCCCTAAATCCCGCTTGATAACCGGCTTGGTGCTCGTACACATGTACTCCCCAATCCCTTTTCACATTCGCAACTTTATCAATCTCTTCCACTTCTAAATTCATAGCACCATTATCAATACAAGCCGCATTTTCACCTTGACCTTGATGCAAACCACATTTCCCAAAGTGAATTGCACTTGTTCGAGGTGCTCTTAACGTGTAAACGGGTCCACCAAAAGAAGGATACACCGTGGCCCACATTGTAATATCCCAATTGTAATCATCGAACGAACAAAATTCTCGAGCTTTCCTATGTATCATTCTCCATACCGTACGATTAAACGTGTATCCCACGTTCCCCATCCTCTCCGCTATCAAACTTTCCCATTTCTCTCCTCTTGATTTCACATCCGAGGGTGCCAAATTTGCGGCATAACAATGTGGGCACTTTTTAGGCTTCAGTTCCGTGAGTATTTGCAAGTTACGATACGCATTAGGATATATAAAATGGTCCTCTTCAATGAAGAGAATATGACCAAAATGCCCTCTTGTCTCCTCCAAACCATCCCAAACGGTATTCATCATCCACCACCAATGATGCTTCAAGGACACAATCTTCGGCGAACGATGGTTACCATATTGATCCGGAGTTCCTTCACATTTCATCTTTAGAGAATCATCTTTATCTTTGCAATCGTAAGGTGAAATTCCCGGAAAAGTGTTTGGAAAAACGTGGGGCGAATAAGGGGCAAAAATTTGTTTCACTTGGCAAAATTTAATAGATTCTACAATCTTATTCATCTCTTTGAAATACCCATCATGGCTAACAATGAGTAGAGTTTCACTAATCCCAACCACTCGCGACAAGCTATCTACGACTACTTGAAGATATTGGGGACGATTATGAACATACAATACAATGACTATATGATTCTTGGCTAACTTGGGATATAAATCTAAATTCCTCGGAGGCATTTGATTACGATTCTCTAACGAAATTGAAAGCTCATTCTGTTTAGGAAGATTCAAATTCTTCTTAAGAACCAGAGAATCGTTATTATGAATCCCCTCAAATCTTTCATCAGACTCGAATGAATATCTAGTAAATAAGTCAACAATTGTATTTGTTCTCATTAGTAACACAAATAAAACAACTCCAATCACAGAAATCAAAAGTAAACGGCGGATAACAGCATCTCTTACTCTAGATTTTCTATATGAAGCCTTCATCTATATAAAATTACTCAACTAATTCTACACGGCTGAAGGAAAAAGAAAATATTTTTAGATCAAACAGGGTAAAGGGATGAGGTTAAAGAAGCTTACACAAAGAGGTCTTCAGGATTGGGATAAACCAAAGACTTGCATAATTGACTGTTTTGAGAATCCAAGAAAATTCAACATACAGAAGAACCGGTCAAGAGAAAACAACTTCAACAGGTGAAATAATGAAAGATAAAAAGATATTAAAACAGATCCAGAACGTAACGTGGGTTTCTAAGAATTCCCACGGAGAAAAAAGATTGGAAGGAATAAAAATATTACGAATTAATTCTAGTAATATCGCAAACTTGAGAAACTAAGACTCCTAGATGTTATTCTTTTTATTAGTTACTTTTTTTAGAGGATTTTTTAAATAGTTCATCATTTAGCTATAAACGTAAAAACAAAGTTATTAGTTGGTTACTCCGGATATGAATCCCTATTAAGTTAACTCAACTTTTTTTTTTTATAAAAAAAATTAAATATTAGGATTTTGTGCTAGAATTTATTGAACAATAAAGCTCTATTTGAAAGGTCTTTGGCTCGGTTTCGCGAGTCTCGATTTCAAAAAAATAGTTTCGGTCGTTTCGGTGAAACCTTTTAAATTGCATTTCGATTGAGTTTGGGGGTTTGGGAAAAAAAAGTAGGTGGTATGTCTCAATCGATTTATTTTTGTAGGATTTGGGAAAAAAAGTTAGTTAAATGTGTCAATCAAAGTTTTATAAGTTTCAATAATTTGAGTGCATGTTTCTGAAGAGATTTGTGATGAGTTTCATGTGTCTAAAGAAAGCTCTTTTGGAATGGTTTTGAGTTTCGCGAGACCGGGTCAAAACCCTTCCACATAGACCCTAATTTGTTAGCTTTATTTATTTATTATATAAAGTAATCAATTCGTAGATTGGATTTCACTTTTAGAATAAAGATTATTCGAAAATAGAGACTTAATTTGATACACTTGAAATAAGTGGAACAAGTGAAGTAATACATAAGTTACCAAGAAAAAGAAAAGAGCAGTGCATATTTCAGGAAAAAAAGTGAATTATTTAAAAATAGAGTCCTTTTTATCTTTTCCACCAGGAAATGTGGAAGTCAAAATTAGGTAGGAAAGTGGTTAACATAGGAGTGGTCAAGTGCGAAACTCTAGATATATGGATATGAATGGAAGTAGTATTTGAATTTAATTACTCCTTCCTCTTTTTTTTCTTTTTTTTCTTTTCGAAAATTTGCTTACCTTATATTTCGTAACCAATGAACAACTAATAATGTAACAGTATCTACAATCCATAATCAAAATAAATTATTTCTTATTTAAATAATCAATATTTCAGTTTTAAGTCTAAATATATTCCAACTTATACAATATCTATACTCTCGTGGGCCTATATTGTATTTGTTTTATGAGAGGAATTAGTCGTGTCTGAATACTCTGGTTCATGTCTGATTATTTTGAATTCCATACAGAAGTCTCAAATTGATCTCATGAAATACTTGAAAATTATGTGCATATCCCGATGGATACAATCCATTGGTGTGCTGGATGAGCGATAAATATATATGAGAGGGCATGGTTTATAATCCAAACCCATATGAATATAATTCACCCGTATAGGATAAATGTAACCGAATTACTTGGTCAGCTAAAAGGACAGTAGAATCAGTCCTTATGCGTGAAAGAATCTGAAAATGTCTTTAACGGGGACACATTAGACTTTAGTATCCGGAGTTTTGCAATCATACTAGTACCACTACCATTCAAGAACCAAGAGTGAGCTATAAATTCCAAAGTAGAAAATGATTGTACAAGTTTCCGTTACTGATGTAGCAGAATGTTTCAGTCGAGCAACGATTGCGTCCCCATTAATTGCAACTGACATTTCACAGGCAGGATCAAATTCAGCAGGCTTCAGAGCCTTAGGGACATATTTTTCACACATTACCATATTCTGAAGCACTCAAATATTCCCCGTGTTCCTCAAAGTATTCAATTAAACGCTTCAAGAATTTATCACCACTAACAGTCTCAGTGTCACATATAATGCAACATTGTCTCCTAGCTCGTGTCACAGCAACATTCATTCTCCTGCGGTCGCTTAAAAAACCAACCTGGGAACAAATGAGTTTCTATATTAAAATCTGGTGCAGAGAGTTTGACCAAGTTGATGGGAATGTCATAATTGGCTGTGTGTAAGTACCTCATTCCTTGGGTTTGATCGAACCATTGAAATGATTATTGCTTCCTTTTCACGGCCTTGGAAACCATCAACTGTAGATATCTCCATTTCTTTTAACTTGGCTTCATTGCTTCTCAAAATCTTTAGTAACACAACCTGAAACAGCACTTCCACAGATATTATGATCCTCGACAAGAGATGGAGTACAACAATTTTAATATTTTATCTGTTAAAATATACCTGTGCTGCATAAGGTGCAATAATTCCTATATTAGCAGCCTGAACTCCACTCTCCACCAGTCTCCTAGCATGTGCTATAGCAACTGCAGCTTCACCCTCATTCAGTGTGCTATCTTCTTCATCCTTCTTCTCTTCCATATCACAACTGATACAATGCTTATATTAATTAAAAGGTGACAAAACTAAGCATTATCGGGAGGGGGGCAAACAGATAAGATTTTGGAACAAGCAAGAAACCATGAAATTAATAAGCTTCTTAAATTGATCTTGTAGGGTGATGTACATGTCAAGATCACTGAACAAATAGTTGAGTAAAAGAACATACCCAGCTGTGTCTATCAGAAGAAGGGTTGGCTCAGTTGAAGATGACTTCTTTACATCCTCAATCCCATGTAATAAATGGGCAGCAACACTTGAATGTGCTTTAATCTGTTACTTAAGATGGGCATAAAAGACAAAAAAGAAACAGTTAACAAACAAGTCTACTGAAGAAATAGATGTCTCAGTTCATATGACAATGGTGAACCTCGGAATTACAAATAAAAAGAGAAGAAAAAATGTGATGCTCATATATCCAAGCACCTTGCCATTATATAGCTCTTTGGAGGACCAATTCATGATAAGTTCATGCATGCGGTACTGAACGGTGAGCATAGACAGTACGTCATCCCCATACAAGTCAGCAAGACGTTCAAAGAGGGTTCGTCCTAATCCTTTCTTCTCAGCTTCAACACTTTGGATAGTTGGAGGAAGCTGGAGGTGATCACCAGATAGTATACACCTTGGACCCTATTAATGAAACATTAGATAATATAGAGGAGATCAAAGATTTAAACCACGTTTGAAATCTGAAAGGAATCGAGACTTTAGTGTAGCCTCTGTCATCATATTCCCCTGAACACTAAGAGCATTATATAAAAGTAAAATGCAATAATTCTATAATTACCTTCAAGAGAGCAATCCAGCATGCTATCTCTAGTGCCTGGGCAGCTTCATCAATAATAACCAAATCGAATGAAATGCCTTCCAATGTCTTAGACAATGCCCCAGTCAAAGTTGTTAATACCACATCAGCATTCTTGATCACATCTGTCACTGCAAGCTGTTGCCTTTTACGCTCTTCTTTGGAAAGAGTCTTAAGTTCCCTTCGAATATCCCTCTTAGTATTTCTATCTTTGGCCTTCAACAGTTTGCTATTCAAAGCCTGCAGAATACCATTAAAGTTCAACTTACAAAACCAACGCACTTGTTGAATAATCTGTTCAAGATTGCAAGTGGATAATTAATATCCAATTTCGATCTCACCAAACATACTAATGAGTATTATACAACATGATATTTTATCTTGAGTCACATTGAATAAAAGCCAGTTAAGCTTTCACCACAAGGAACGTAGCTTTTTTAACACACCTCTAAACATTGTATTAATGACTTCCACAAAAAAGCATCGGTAAAATATTTCTATGCATGCTCCTATGGCTTAGTATAAGAATTTCTATAGAAATTTTAATGGCATGTACCTTCATCTCCTTGCGGATGTCTTTTGCAAGGGCACTATTATCCCCACGCAGAACCTACAGGAAACCAAGACAATATTAACTTGAATTCTTTGACCCAACAAGTGAAAATATGAAAAGGAGAGTTATCAAATTATTCATGGCTTTCAATTTAAATTGAATGTCATTAACCAGATCCCAAAATAAAAGGCTCGGCAACACTCATACTATAAAAATGAGTTCAATTATAAACATACAGATTAAAACAGTCAAATAAAGTATGTCTAGTCTACAGGACAAAATACAATTCAGTGGAGAGTGAGGATGAGGACGAAAGGACAGCTCATGGTTAGATAAATGAATAGAAACATCTACTTGGTTTACATAGTGGTAGAAGCCTCTATGACATGGCTTCAAGTCAGGAAAGGAAACTAATAAAGTAAATCTAACGAGTGAAAAGGAACAATGCAGCCAATTACTAAATGTAAAATTATTCAAGCCATCAGTATATCTCACCAGATAGCTATATCATGCAGAAATAATAAGACACAATAACAATAATGACATTCCGGAATCCAGTTTTTGACCGTGGAAATGTAGAAAACATTACCTGTGCATCAAGAGCACTCTCCAACACTTGAGGAAGTAAGCGTGCAGGATGTCCCAATCTTACCAATTTAACTCTGTCAAAGGTAGAACGAAAGTAAGTTTGACAATTTCCAAATTATGGTAATTATACTGGCAAGTGTTGACGAATTCATCTTGTCTATGACGAAGATAAGGGGGAGAAAAAGAACCTCCTAGAGTTCAGTTTCAAACCAAGCTGAAAAGTGTTGTTTTTTGTCCTTACAGGAAGACACATACTTTACTAAATTATATATAATAGGGTGAAACAAAGTGGCAGGAGATTAAAGAAATAAGTAAATTCCACTTATCAAAATACCAGGAAAAAAAAAGTTTCACAGGTTCAATTCAATTTCCAAGCTGATAAGAGCATTTTTTTTTTAATGAATAAGCTGATAAAAGTTTGTTTTGTTTTACAGAAAGAATAGTTGTGACTTGTAAGTTACTAAACATGAAAATAGAACTGAATTTAAGAAAAAATAAGAGAAAAATCAGCCACATCACTCAACATATAAGGTGCTAAAATTGAAGCTAAACCCGTAATTGAAGAATCTACATACCTATTAGGTACAAGTCTCTCTACTATATTATCAACTGCAATATTGGATGCGGCACAAGCAAGAATCTTTGATCCACGCTTTACTTCTTGTAAGATTATTTCAATCACAGTAGTGGTTTTCCCAGTTCCAGGAGGTCCATGCAGCAAAAAGAGGTCCTTGGATGATAAAGCCTTTGCAATGGCATCTTTCTTGGAAAATGGAAAATCTGATTTAGCTTATCATGTCAACTGATAAGATTATATATGTAGTGTGAATATAATACACAGAAATAATGTAAATTTTAGTTCGCCATGATTCCTATCAAATCAATATAGTGAAGTATACTTCAAATGAGCAGGAAAATCGGCAAAGAGAAGTTCAGCATTTTAAAACGTAAAATAATAATAATATGGAGGAATTGACTTCAAGACCTGTGAACGATCAAGGCTGGAATTAAAAGGAGTGAACTTGATATCCTTCTTAAGCACTGTCGGTGGTCTCTCTCCAAATAAGACTGGGACCAGATCAGAAGCAGGACCTTTCTGCACACCTTTACTTAGTTGAATTAACGTGTCCTTCATCCGTCGGTATGTTACCTAAAAAACATTCAAAACTTACAAAAGTCTTTTTCCAGAAATAAATTTCATCTTATGAATTCAAACAGATCTGCAGGTTTCGATGAACTTCCTTCAGTGTAAATCTGCAACTTTTCGACCTTAAATATTTTTTACTTGTATTTAAAGAATACTAATCTATTTTGGAAAGCTCAAAGACTTATCAAATCCTCGGGTATGTTAGAAATTTGTGGTACAAGTGATGTTTCTTCTCCAGAAATAATGCTGGATTAAATTGTATGACTAAAGCGAAATAGCTACCTGGGCTGGGTACTTATTAATTGCACCTAAGCTCCGTAGGGAGTTAGCCAATTCTGGAATCATGAAATCAAATATCCTTACCATAGTTTATGGGACAGTTTGATGTACTAAGATAGTACATTAGTTTTGATGCCACACTTTCATATCAGGTAAAAAAATCTCTATGTATGAACAGACACATTTCTGTCCTGAAACACTTATACCTCTTATAAGATGAGAAGCAAAAAAGAAATGCAATATCCTATTATTCATTTCAGAGAGGTGAAGTAGACAATACCTCATTTGCAAGCTTTTCCAGGCGCAGGGGGCTGTTCAAACCATCTTCTGGGATGTCATCGAAAGCAACCGTGATAGATGAGTCCTGCTCTATGCATATATATATATTTATATTCAGAATCAACAACTATTAAAATGGAATGCCGATTATCATTCTAAGAAACAAATCATAACCTTTAAAGCCGAAGTACCTTTATTCGATAAACAACACCCTGACCAAGGGCAGGGGAACCCAAATCAGCCTTGTTTGGTTTCATTACCACAACATCGTGATTTCCAAACTGGAAAGCAATAAAGATGTGAGGCTATAGAGTACAGTTACGGAAATTGAAAAATATATTCACCACACTGTCACTCAATAAACCAATTCCACAAATCTCCATTTGGAGTCTAATCAGAACTATAGCAGCTCAAACATTGTGGACATGAACTTGAAGTAAGATATAAAGAGATCAAAGTAAGTGAAAATAACATCCATCCATGCAGACTTCGTGACACATGGAAAACTTGCATCAGTTGAAGACGAGGTAGTAAAGAAGAAAAATGTTAAACGAGGTAGTAAAGAAGAAGAATGTTATGTAATAGCCTTATGTCAGAGTAGGATAAAATATTTTATTACGGATATGGAAATAAACTTCAACAGTCAACACTACTCCACAAACTATCGTGATGTCAGTTATAGTATTATAGTAGAGAATACATACAAGTCGTCAAAAACATGGATCAAAATTTCCATAGTTTACGGTCAAAAACATTGAGACATTTGAGTTTTTCAATCAATGGAAACGAAAATAGGTATAATTTCGAAACTCTTTGTTTGCTTTGAGAAACTTATTTTTCTCAATTCAATAATTTCCTCACAATTTTTCATTATGTTTCCAAAAGTTTTCCGAAAAGTTTCTAATACTTAGATGATTGAAACATACACTAGAAACAAAATTTTAATCCATGGAATGTAACTTTATTAATGCAAAAATTATCAGAAGCACATCCTTTATTCATATAAACTAGTCAATTACATAAATAATTTACCCTGTGAGGAGGAAGCAAATCTCCTTTATTTGATTGAAACTCGAGAAGGGTTTTGCCCATTAACCCTGTCTACAAAAATGCAACATTTAGAAAGTACCACACAAACTACACATACACAAACGAACATATGGAATTAAATTTACCTGAGCATCCACACACTTCAAATTCAGAATAGAGGACCCCTTCTTTTGTGCAGTGTCCAAACTCCGTGTCGCCCCCGAGCTCATTGAAAGAGATATCTCAGCTTCCTAACACATTCAAATAAACATCGATATTAGTTCATATTTAAATAATTAAATTGAAATTAAGATGGCAGAAAATACACCGCATATTTCAAAGATATACAACTAAAAATTAACAACAAAAGGGGCAGTCGATCACTTTTTCCATATCGATGAGAGGAGCCATGGTGGAGACGAACTGTTCGAGTGTAATTTTGTCATTTGAGGGTTTATTTGTCGAGTTCATTCCTTTTTTCCCCTTCTCCATTGCTTCGCCCTTCACTCACTTTCACTGCGTTGGTATAATGTGTGTTTATATACATTCCTTGATTTGCCACTAAAGTAGTAATTTACTGCAAATCAAATGAGAAAGTTTTCCTAAAAAGAAAAACGCCAAATGAGATAGGTAAACGATTTATTCTGGATTAGGATAATAACAAATTTAAGGAGGAAATAAATGTTAAAAGGGGGAAATTCTTATTCACATTGGGTTTGATCGAATTCAAAATAACAATAAGGCAAGTGCAATACACTTATTTTGAGATTGGATATAACTCCCAGGAATATGACCAATCACAAAACAAGTGCATTACACTTGTTTAGGGTTGGATGGGTTTGGCCAAATCAGGCTTGGACAAGAATTTTCCTGTAAAAAGGTAAAAGTGTTAAGTTTCGTTAATTGTGTACGGAAATTAGGAAAACAAACTAGTCGTTATGGAAAAGAAAAGTAGATTAAGGGTTTTTAATTAATCAGTTTTAGAGCCAAAAAAAAATTAATCAATTTTACATAAGAGGTATAGTAGAAATTTTGTCTAGCATTATGCCCAACCTTTTTTTGTAATAATAATATTCTATTGTTTATTTGATGTAATGAATCAAAACTCGTTTCTTGATGCGGTCACACTTAAAAAAAATTCTTTATCAATAAATAAGTGTTAAAAGTTCCTATAAGATGGCTCATGAGTTTCCAATAGTCAACTTTTTAACTATAAATCTCATATAGCATCATTCTTAAAATACAAGTACCATTCATGATACATTCAAACAAACTTTTTAATACATACAAAAATATTTCAAATCTCAAAAGTTTGTTTTCCATCAACCAAAAACTTTGGTCCTCTACTTCATAAAAGAGAACTTGTAGAGGGATAATAAATAAAGAGTTGAGAACAAAAGCTAAAAATCAGCTTCAGGGACTACAAACATACATAATTGTTACAATAAATTATTTAACTAATCTAAAATTCGAAGTTTTCATCTTCAAAAATCATCCCAAAAACAGGGCAGGGAAAAAAAAGATTGTGGCTTCAGAAGCATCATTCTCAGCCTCGCGAAAAATATGAAATATCCTAAACCACAAACCAAGTCAAATATTTATTTGTAAATAAGAGCATCGCGTCCAGGTCCAACACCAATGTAATGAATGGGTACACCAACGAGTTCTTCTATCCTTTCAACATAGTTACGTGCAGCCTTAGGCAGCTCAGAATACTCTCTTACAGAAGAAATATCACTTTGCCATCCAGGCATAACTTCATATTCAACCTAAACAAAACCAAATAAGTTTATTTAACAACAAAAAAAAAAAAAAAAAAAAACTTTTTAAACAAGCTGAATGCAAAAATCCCTCTGTATTTTGCCTAACTGGCAAAAAAAAAAACCCGTGTTCTTTTTAATTAGCAAAAGACCCCATTCAAAATTCCACCATAAGTCAACAGGGAGGAGGTTATGCAACTTTTTAAGTGAATAGGGGGCTTATTTCAAAGTTAAAAGGGGGACTTTATTGTCATTTTTCTAGGTTAAGAGGGGTGTTTTCACAATTTTTTGGGGGTATAATTGCCATTTTTTCTGCAAAATAAGTATTCCGGCATGGGAGGGGTTCTTATGCCAATAAAATGAACATAGGGATGTTTTTGCTAATAAAAATAATACAAGGGTTCTTTTGCTAATTAGGCAAAGCATAGGGAGTATTTTTGCATTCACTCTTTTCTAAACTATATATAGGAGTAAGAGAGCTATGGAGCTTGCCTTGATTTGTTCAAGAACACTAAGGTCTGAAGGGAATGATTGAACTGGAGTACCATTAATTTGCTTGTATGAAATGCCCAATTGAATTTCCTTTAAGTCTGAAAGTACATCGAGTTTGGTGAGGTTCAAAGACGAGAATCCATTAATCTGACAGCAGTATCTCAACGCAACTAAATCAAGCCAGCCACAGCGACGAGGGCGACCAGTGGTTGTGCCAAATTCTTGCCCAGCAGATCTTAGAAGCTCACCATCTTCACCCAACAATTCTGTTGGGAAAGGACCTGAGCCAACTCGAGTAGTATATGCTTTCACCTGCATAGTTACCAATTATGAGACTTAAAATCCTTGAGTGTAACATCAAATCAATGAATGACATGCAAAAGAACCCTATGCTTTGCCTAATTAGCAAAAACCTCCCTGTGTTATTTTTATTACCAAAAACCCCCAGTGCTAATTTTATTAGCAAAAAAACCCTCCCAATCCAAAATGACAATTATATCCTCACCATGAACATCCAAAAACACCCATATTTACTTATATAATTGACAATAATCACCCTGTTAAGTTTAATATTAATAATTGGCAATAACCCCCTGTTACTTCAAAAATTGATAATAACCTCCCTGTGATTTATGAAGGAATTTCAAATAGGGCCTTTTGCTAATGAAAAAAGAATACATAAGGGGGGGGGGGGGGGTTTGCTAATCAAAATAAAACCGGGTTTTTTACCAATTAGACAAAGCACGGAGATATTTTTGCATTTAGATCTCAAATCAACTAAAGGCGAGTTTGGCTTTAACAGCTACCCCTCAAAATAAATTTTAGACCTCTATTTTGATATCAAAGGTGTTTAGCCCCTTAATGCCAATCACTTTTGAAATTATTGTTTTTTGTGGTGTTGGCTTCTAATACCGTAATCCCTTTCGCGATCTCAAAACGAGAAAAAAGTTAAACATTTTCAAAAGCTACCTTATGGCAACCGCAGTTCTGTAAAATTAAACAAGAAATGCAACTTCTTAAAAACGAAAATATGTTTCCACTTACCACGCCTACAAGATCACCAAGAACTCTTGGAGCAATACCAAGACCAGTGCAGATTCCTCCAGCAGATGGACTAGAGCTAGTTACAAAGGGGTAAGTTCCAAAGTCAATATCTAACATGGTTGCCTGACCTCCTTCTACCAAAACCTTCTTTTTTTGGGATACGGCATCATTCACGAAATGCACTGTATCAGTAATGTATGGTTCCAACCTCTCAGCAAATCTCTTGTACCGTTCGACTTCTTTCCTAAGCACGTCAGGCCCATAGTCAAAACCTTTGAATCTTGATGCAGCATCCAATAATAAAACCTCAAGCTTCTGAGGAAAAGTATCCATATGCCTTAAGTCACTTACTCTTATGCCATTCCGAATAACTTTGCTAGAATAACAAGGACCAATTCCTCTCCCGGTAGTTCCAATGAAGGATTTGGAGAGCTCGACTTCTCTAAGCCTATCTACTTCTTGATGGAAATCAAATAACAAGTGAGCACGGTCAGATACCAAGATCCTTCCTTTGCATGAGACATTATTGGATTCGAGACCATCAACTTCTTTAAAGAATCCAGGTAGATGCACTACCACTCCATTACCAATTACACAAACAGTTTCCTCGTTGAGAATTCCGGAGGGAACAAGGTGAAGGGCAAACTTCTTGCCTTCTGAATTGTATATAGTGTGCCCAGCATTAGCTCCACCCTTTATATAAAATGATGTTATAGGTATTAGAATAAGCAAGGGTATGTTGCTCCTTTTAATGCAAAGTAACCACAAGAATTTATTCAGCAAAACAAAAACTACTAAATTAATCACAGAGGTGTTCAATATTACCCGGTCAACTAGAGAGATGATGACAGACAATCCTCATTACATTCCACATATATCAGAATTTAATCTTTTAAACTGCTCCAATTGTAAATCACACTGAAAGTAGGACCAATATCAAATCAATGTTCTCAATACTTGACTCAAACTTGAGCTTGAACAATTTTTCTTGATACTTTTGAAGCTCGACTTGCTAAGCTAAAAATTGACAAGATACATGGACAAATATTATGATACTTGATACTTGACTAGAGCTTGCTCCAAGAAAGTTTGTTCCATAAAAGTTCGGTATGTATAACAATTAAACAAAGCTCAAACATTGTGTCCTTCCAACACTAGTAAGTTCATTTAATCAATCACGCTTCAAAATCTCATGTAATCAAGAAATGTAAACAATGAATACCTGACACCTAGCAACAATGTCGAAGTTTTTGGCTAGAATATCAACGAGCTTGCCTTTGCCTTCGTCTCCCCACTGGCACCCAAGCACGCCGGAGACTTGACTCAAAGATTCGATTCGACTCGGTCTCGGCTCACTCTCGATGACGGCGGCGGCGCCACTCTTAGAAGCGGAGCAGACAACCACGGGGGAAGTCCTCTTGAAACTACTACTACTACTAGCACTAAACGGAAGGGATAGATGATGGGGTTGGGCCCCGATGAATGCGATCGACATGATGCTCTTGATGGAGTTAACTGAGTCGAGTTTGAGGGGTGTGGGAGAGAGGCTCATGGAGGCGGAGGCGGAGGTGGAGGTGGTGCTGTGGTGTTCGACTTCTTAGGGTTTAAGCAGGAGGAAAAAATTATTTGAGAGTATATTTCTCAAACAAATCTTTAGGGCTTGTTCGTTTGGGGTTCTTCAAAAGAGACCCGAAATTATTTTGTGTTTACCTAACAAACATATTTTTTATTTTTTGAAATAAATTTTTCATCTCTTAAAAGTCAAACAAATAATAATATTTTTATCTTTAAATAAAAACTATACAAACTCTACTATGATTTGACATAAAATAACATATTTCTTACATAATTTATTTAACATAACAAATATAATTTGACATAAATTCTTCAACATCTTACACCTACAATCTAACTATTCCAAAAAGTCTATAACTATTTTATTTCTCGAATCACTCTCTCAGAACTCAAACAAATAACATTACGCAAATAGAGATTATTTCACTTACTTTCAAACAATAAACTTATTTTTAATATTTTAGCTCATTTCGTCAACAAAACTTTATTTTAAGATTTTTAATATTATTTGATATAATTTAAAATTTAATGTTCTAAAATATTCTTTTTTTTTTATAAATAAATGTTCTAAAATTTTCTCTTGATAATTTTTGTATCAATATTTGAGTGGAGTTAGTAAGGGTGAGTTTGGCCTAGCGGTTGAAGCTTATAAAATCACTTTTAGATCTCTATTGTGATTTTTGAAGTATTTGGCCTAGATTATAAAAATTGTTTTTGCTCAATCGTGATTTTCATGGTGTTTGCCCCCAAGATCATAATCGCTTTTGGGATCTCGAGAAGAAAAAATCAACTTATTTTAGAAGTTGCTAAAGTGTTACTTTTGCAAAAGTTATTATACAAAAGCAATTATTCTATAATTAATTTTTATTATAATCAATTATTATCAAAATCAATTTTAATACTCCTATAATTATTTTTTGAATCGCTAGGCCAAACTCACCCCTAGCTCGTAAGTCAATTTGGAAAAGAAAAAAAAAATCGTTAACACTTTTCAAGCTCGACTGAAGTTCTGAAGTAGAAATCCATACACAAAACAAAATAGATATAAATTTGAAACAAATGTTAAAACACATGGTTCAACAACTCATCTAAACTCTAAGCACATCATCATCTTCTTCCGTCAAACTTTACGAAACTCGTATCTTGAGTTTAAGTTCATAGATTAATTAATGCTCTCAAGTCTCAACCAATTTTAAATGGAAGGAAATTCAAAATTGTTCTACTAAAACCCTACCAACAATAAATGTTCTCTCAACTGCCTCATCTGGCTTTTCCCTTTTTCTGTGGTCAAAATCACTTCTCCTTTCTCACCAGCTTCCAAATTCTAATCAAATCAAGCCTGTGGAAAATAATTTGATGGTTAGGATAACTGCTAATAGAGTGTTGCTTTTGTAGGAAAAAACAAGCAAGAATCATGGCAGGGGATGAAGGAAGAGTCTTTAGCAAAAGAAAGAAACGGAACACAACAGCACAAGAATCTCCAAATGTAAAAGAAGCAGGGGATAGGCTCAGTGCAGTGCCGGATTTCCTTCTCCTTCACATTTTGTCTTTCCTTAAAATGAAAGAAGTTGCGAAGACTTGTTTGTTGTCGAAAAATTGGAAGTTTGTCTGGACTGATGTGTGGGAAGGCGTTTTAATTATGACAGAAACAAAACTTTTGTGGATCGTGTTGGGAGGGTGCTTGCTATGTGCAGCGGATTTCATTTGAAGAGGTATGCTGTTTGTTTATGGTATGCAGAATGCTTTGTTTCTGATGTTAATTTTTGGGTTCACTTTGTTGTTAAAAGTAAGGTGAAAGATATTACTTTAAGATTGTGCAACCCTGTATATGTGTATGTGCTTCCTCAGATGTATACACATTCATCTGTGACAAGTCTGAATATAGGCCAATGTAATATGGATCCTCGAGGAGTCATTGAGTGGGGATCCTTGAAGAATTTATCAATGTATTTGATGAATTTGTCGGATTGTTTAATGGAAAAGTTACTGTCTGGTTGTCCTGTTTTGGAAATCTTAAATTTAAACTCAGTATGGGGTTAACTTGTTTGAACATTAGCTCTCCAAACTTCACTACACTTGAGAATTGAGATACAAGATTAGGAAATACACGACGAAGAAGATATTCATGTCCAATCTTATTTTGAAATTTCTGCACCTTATTTACGTGTTTTGTCAATTAAAGAGCACGTTAGAGGAATGCTATTTAGGCTAAGAAATGTCTCGTCTCTTGTTCAAGCTGAGATTTACATGAATGGGGACGAGCCGAGGATTGTGCCATTTATACCTCCCTCAGCATGATTAGTTATATGAAAGAGCTTTTGTTAAGCCTTCGTTCTGTTATGGATCTTGAATTGGGACCTTGGTGCACCAAGGTGTGAGCTCTACATTCTTTTTTCTAAGCGCAAAAATAATTGATTTTGCTCCGTTGTAAGGCATTTTTTTTACTCACTTGATTTATACTTTTTATTTGTTTCTGTATATCATTTGTACAAAGTCCTTTCATTGTTGGAGTTGAAAGGCAGGAAGGTTCAACCATCTACTCGATTGTGCTTGACATTAAATGTGTTAGGGCATAAAGGAAGCATTCCAGGCATTCTGAAATCTTCTCCAAACCTTAAGACATTGGTCATAAGAGGAAAATCTGTCCCCGATAATGAGGTATTGTCCTTGGCAAATATTTCCTTAATGTCCCATTGGCAATACAAATATATGGCACTAAAACTTAGTGCATACTAGTTCTCATCGTAAAACTAAGCTGTTAGGTCACGAAACAGGTTCTTGGAGTGGAAGTGAAAGGTGTATCTTTCAATCTATTCTCAATGGGTTGCATAAAATAGGGTGATTAAATATAGCTTAATGCCCGGGGCCACTTACTATGTTAATAAAAATCAATTAATTTGGTTTTGTAATCTGTTTCAGTCTAACATATTTGCCATTCTTTTCTTTAGGTATTTATAACTTGGGATCCAGCTGCAGCATACTTACAAAATTGTAATTTGGATTTAGTTATGTTTCATCTGAAGACTATAATGATCACGGGCTTTACTAGAGAATTTCTTCTTAGCGAACCAATGCCAATATTGGTTGAACTTCTCCTTAAGAGTGCAAATGTCTTAGAAAATATGGTTATCAGTGAAGAATTGGTCGAATCTTCATTGTCTAGTGATTCAACATGTGTTAACGAATTTGCTTTGAAATTGCTTACCTTTCCAAGAGCCTCGCCTAAAGCAGTAGTTGTGGTCCGTTGATGATCATGCAATTGTGGCTTTCTTTTCTTCTCTTAGTGATCGTGATGCACCGGAGTTATGGTTCCTCTAGTATTATTCCGCGGATTAGTGGTTTCCCTACTTTTGCTACTATATAGTCTATAATTCTCATTTACTGAAACTCTGTCATATATTTTGTTGGTCGAATATAAAATTTCTTTTATAGTATAATCATTGTTGCCAGAAATCGAAACTAAATTTCTGAAACCTGTTGCTCTTGTACATTTATTGCGCAATGAAGTATACATAATTTCCTTGCGAGTAGTGTTGGTAATCTATCTATATGTGTATCATATTTTCTGTAGAATTTGAAATTGAGTATTCTATAATTTGTTTTCATAAAATGAATTCGACCAGACAAGTATTGTACGGTACTAGTATTAATCTGTCTTTGTATTGCTGTATACATAATTGTATGGTACAAGTCTTGTGCTCGTCGAATGGTTGGTTGTTAAGGTTAAATTTTATACAAGTAGTCTAGTATTGTTAAATTATACAAGTATTGCACTGTAATTAGATTCATCTTGGTTCTTCACTCACATTATAGTGAAATGAATTTGCAGTGACCCTTTATATAAAGCTTAATAGTTAATATGTACTCTGTGGTTATTGACCTTCAGTTTATTAACGTAGTAAATGTTCTTGAAAATATTGGCATTCAAAAATAATTTAACTGTAATGTTCTCAATAAATTATAGCATTTAGTTCGAGTCTAACTCTCTTGTCTTTCTTCTCTATAGGATTCTATCACTCAGGCTCAAGCCGAAACATACATACGTAACGGGAATTTGGATTTAGTTCTATCTCGATCTCTCATCTGAAGACTATAAAGATCAATGGCTTTAATTGATATTGATAGCAAACCAATTCTTCTTACATTTCTGCTGCTTAAGAGCCTTAGAAAAGATGGTTGGTTATCACTTATCACTGAAAAAATGGTCGAATGGTCATCATCTAGTGATTCAACAGTTCTTGCCAAATTAATTTGGTTTAAAACTGCTTACTTTTCTACCTAAAGCAGCAGTAGTAGTAGCAGTTTGTCAAATAACGTTCTATTGGTGATCATAATTAAATTAATATATTTATGGTTTTTCTAGTATTATTTTATTTATTCCTTGTATAACTTGCATCTACCTACCACATAGGATAGGAGTATAATTTTTCTTTTCTAGCCAGGTTAATCATTATGAAATTGAATATATATATGAGTGCTGATTTGAGTGTTTAGTGGATTTCTTGATTCACTTGTTGTGACATGCACCGTATTTGCACATGATTTAATATAATCCTATCCCATCCTATGGTTCAACTTCTTATATCTATGGTCTAATTGGAATTTTCTTCTTTCACTAAATACTAAACTAGAAAAGGCTATTACTTTTTTTTTCTTTGTGTGTGTAGTTCAATATCAAAAAATATACTTTTAATGTCATGATTTATAAGACATTATTTCATGTAAAACTTTTTATCAAAATTAAATGAATAGATTATCTTAAAATTACTCTTTGTAAAATATGTTAATAATATGTAGTCTATGAAAAACTATAATTTTAAAGAGTTATTTTGAATTTACAATAACGCATGAAGATTTAATATTAATTACCAATATATTTTCTCTTCTCATGGAGCAAGTGCTTAATATAAAAACAGTATTTCCTTTTCACCAAATCTTTTGGTCGAACATTACCAAAGTTCATTAAAGATTTGATGGCATTTTACTAAGAAAATTAATTTGATTTCATGTATCTATGATTAGAGTAATTTTTTTTTTTTTTTTTTTTTACAATTACAAAATCTCAGTAAACATCTTTGCAATTACACCAAATCTCATGTTAACAATTTAGTCGAATTCATCTTATGTAATTCCGAATAATTCTCAAAATCTTTTCATTCTTTTACCTATAATAATTATACGAAATAGTGTTGTTTTGGGAATAAATCTGCTTTTGACACTTTGCACCTTCAAAAAATAGAAATAATACTTAACACCTTCGTAATACAAAAAAATTAGCAACTTGCATCCTTTGGTATTTTTTAAGGGCAAAATAGGTAATTTATTTCTTGTTTTAGCACTTCGTACCCCCAAAGCAAGAGAAATGAGCATTTTGCACCCCACAATACGAGAAATAGACAATTTGCACCCCCGAAACATAAAAATTAGCACTTGACACCTTCGAATTAGGAAAACTCTTCAATTTGCACATTTGAAACACGAAAATCGGCACTTTGAACCTCAAAACACAGAATAATCACTTAGCACCCTCGAATTAAGAAAAACTTAGAAATTTTGCACCCCTTTTTTTTTCGACAGAGTTGACCATCGGGGTCAAAAATATTTAGGGCAAAATAGATAATTCATTCTTTCTTATAATTTGCATAAGGCGATATGAATGCTAGAGTACTCATTTCCATCTGCATCTTGTCAACTTGGATTAAAGTTTTATTTTTATGATATGTTTTGGTCAAGTATGTATTGAAACTTTTCGAGTTCTTTTGGAAATTTTCGAGAACTGGTATAAAGGGGCATAAAGAGTGGTCGGATAGAAATTTCGTTCTCGAAATTTTCCAAAAGAAATCGAAAAATTTATGCAAGGTTTCAATACATACTTGATCGAAACATATTAAAAAAATAAATTATTAATCCAAGTTTATAAGACGAAAATAAAGATGGAGATGGAAATGAATATTCTATTACTCATAGTCGTATGCTTTACTTTGATTTTTTTGATCAAGATGGTCAACTCTGTCAAAAAAAATGAGGGGTGCAAGTTGCTGAGTTTCTCGTGTTTTGAGTGTATTAAGTGCTTATTCTATGTTTTGGGGTGCAAAGTGTCAATTTTCATGTTTTAGGGGTACAAATTAATGAGTTTTTCTTAATTCAAGGATGCTATATTTTGGGGATGCAAAATGTCTATTTATAGTGTTATGAGTGCAAAGTGCTAAAAGCCTAAAATGAATTACCTATTTTATCTCGAGGATAATACTAGAGGGTGAAAGTTGCTGAATTTTTCGTGGTTTTAGGGTGCTAAGTGTTAATTCTGTATTTTAGGGGGGTGCAAAACCTATACAAAGTACCCAAACCATAATTAATTAATGTTTTTAACCAAATTTAAAAAATATAATCTCTTAAAACTTATTTATCATGAAAAAATCTCTTAGAAACCTCTGTTTGCGATTCTTCCGTGAGTTAAAAGAAACAAATAGGGTTTTGATTTCGTAGGAGAAAAAGAAATCATGGAGGAGGAGAGCGAAAATGAATTTGGCAGGTCCTTCGTTGATTCTGATTGCGACGACGAATATCCTCTTAGATGGAAAAGAGCGAAGAAAGCGAACACAACAATTCCAAAAGAAGAAGAAGATAGGCTGAGTGCATTATCAGATTCTTTGCTCCTTTACATTCTATCTTTCCTCTACACAAAAGAAGTTGTAAAGACTTGTTTGTTGTCGAAAAGATGGCAATTTCTCTGGACTTATATTTCCAAATTTGATTTGCTCGAGAATAGTTTAGACTTTGACAAAATCTGCACTTTCGTGGATTGGGTTGGGAGGATGCTTGCTATGTGTAATGGAATTCATTTGAATAAGTTTGCTGTTGATTTCTGGTATGAAAAATGTTTTGCTTCCAACGTTAATTTTTGGGTCCACTACCTTGTTAAAAATAAGGTGAAAGATATTACTTTAAGTTGTCGTAGCGTTAAAGAATTGTACGAGTTGCCTCAGATGTTGTATTCGTATTCATCTTTGACTAGTTTGACCATAAGCTATTGTGCCATGTCTCCTGGAGGAGCCATTGAGTGGGGATCTTTGAAAAGTTTATCAATTGATCAAGTGGAATTGTCGGATTGCGTAATGGAAAAAATATTATCATGTTGTCCTGTTTTGGAATTCTTGAATTTAACGTCGTTTTGGGGTTTAACTTGTTTGAACATTTGCTCTCCAAATTTGACTACGCTCGTGATAGACGATTGGGAAAATTGTGAAGAGGAAGAATCTTTTGTGGAAATTTCAGCACCTTATGTACGTGTTTTGTCAATTTCAGAGTATGTTAAAGGAATGCGGTTTAGGCTCAAGAACGTCTCATCTGTTGTACGAGCTGAGCTTGATTTCTACAGGTTGAGCACTGAGGAGTGTGATATATATACCTCGCCAAGCACGATGATATATATTAACCAACTTTTTCAAAGCCTTCAGTTTGTTGAGGAGCTTGAATTGGGACATTGGTGCATCGAGGTGCGTGTGAGCTCTGCATTCTTGTGAAATAAGTGATTTTAGAATGACAATGAATTTCTGTTATTTAATTATAAATTAAATTTGCTTTCACCTTAAGGATTTTTTCACTTACATGGTTTTATTTGTTTTTGTATGATATGTACAAGGTCCTCTCAATGTTGGAGTTGAAGGGGTGGAAGATTCCACCATCGATGCGATCGTGCTTGACACTAAATGCGTTGGGTCATGAAGGAAGCATTCCTGGCATTCTAACCGTTCTGAAATCATCTCCAAACCTTACAACATTGGTCGTAAAAGGAACATACGTATTTGATGAAGAGGTATACTAACTCTTTAGCAAAATATTTGCTTTGTTTCATGTCTTAGTGTGTCATTTACTATATATTACCGCATATGGCATGAAACTAAATGACTTTGAAAGTGCTGTCATACATAGCATCCAAATAATAGTTTGCATCATTCGGTTTTTCATTAGTACGTTGCATTAAAAATGGGTGGTTGTATATGAACTAATCTTGGCCGCCTACCTAAGAATAATATTTGTTTGATTTATAAGTTTGAGGCTCACTTATTTGTCATTGCACTCTTTAGGCATATGTCATCACTCGTGATCCAGCTGCAACATACTTAGTGAATGGCAATTTAGATTTAATTTTGTACCACCTGAAGACTATAAAGATCAATAGCTTTACAGAATCAGTCATTGATAGTCAACCAATGCTGACATTGGTACGACTTCTTCTTAAAAGTGCAAAAGTCTTAGAAAAGATGGCTATCAATGTAGATGAAGAAGAAGATGAATTAGTCGAATTTTCGCGATTCAGTGATACAAAAGATCTTGGGAAAATAGCTTTAAAACTGCTTGCTTTTCCTAGAGCCTCACCCGAAGCAGTAGTCATGGTATCTTAATTGCAGTCGTGACAAGAATATATCTCTTTTGGTGATCATAATGCAATTGTGCTACGGTTTCTCTAATTTTATTCCGCGGCTTAGTTACTTTTGCAACAATGTCGATCTGTATGTTTCTTTTTTTTGGGTCACTGTTTACATAATTTGAAACTGTATTTCATAGACTTGTTGCTTTTTTACTTTTAGAAATGTTTGGTTTCATTTTTCATAATGCAGTTTAATCCATGGTGTGTTGTGATGATGTGAGTATATGTAGTACAATCTTTTTGCCAAATCTGAGTTAGGAGGATTAAAAACATACCTGATTAAATTCAAGTTATTGGAACAAACACAATAACATTTGTTAAGAAGAGGCGTAACAATGTTTGGAAGTATGCGTGTACAACAATTCCACTTTGGTTGATTTCACGTATGCACGGATACTTCAAGAAATTATAAAATGCAGTGTCGGATACTCATTGGATACTCATGGAATATATGGCGTGTCGATAAATTTAATTAAAAAGAACAATTGGACACACCCGTCATATACTTCTTTAGGCGCATCCAACACATTTTATATTCTTAATTTTGATAAGTCACCTCAATTGTTAAGAACAGTGTAAGACATCGAACCACACTTTGAATTATATACACCTGCAGTACAAACTAATTTATCTATAACTAGACATGTTTTATCAATAGTATTAAATTAGTAAACAATTTTCTTTCTTTATAAAAGTTATGTAATTGAGTAATGTATTACTTGCAAAACTTAACTTGATTTATTACAATATGTATGAATATATAAATACATTTATTTATTTATTTCAATATGCATAAATATATAAATATATAACTTTTAGATCCATATCGTAACGTATTATGAAAATCTTTAAAAAATTGTGTCATTGTATTCATAGTCTTTATCCATACAACATAGATTACACGCTTACTACCTTAAACGCACCAAACACCATTAAAACACAAATGTTGCAAGATATATGTACCAAGTTGCAACTACGTATAAAAGTTGAGTGAAATGCAAAAAAAAACTCCTTGTGTTTTGCCTAACTATAAAAGACCTTATATTAACATATCCTCCTTTGTCCTTATGATTTATTAGTAAAAAAAAATCAATTCGAAATGATAAAACCTAAAATATTATCAATAACTCTGTTAATTTTAAAAAATGACAATAATCACTGTTCACTTAAAAAACTGATTAAAACATCCATTTGATTTATGAAGACATATTTTAAGTGATTTTTATGCTAATAAAAAGAGAACAAAATGAAATTTTTGCTAATAAAAATAATAGAACACGGGCTTAATAAATAGGCAAAATATAAGGGGTGCTTTTGAATTTAGCTCTATAAAAATTGGATCTAACAATAACTGTTTTCTTTCTTTATTATTGCATTGATAGGAATTTTCTTATTAAGACCCTGTGAATTGATTAAAACCTCAGATTCATACTAGAACCACGATAATTCAATAAAAAATCATAAGCTTAGCAAAAGATTCTTGTTTAGATTTGATGATGACATATAATAGTAAATCCAACTCAAATAAACTGCTTTTGATAGAAAACCGAACTCAAATCAACTTTCTTTGGACCAAGCTAACCTCTTGGCAATGCTATTTTGTGCGGATGGCTCTGATCGGCTAGGAAGCTATGTTTGATAGTAATTTCCTCTATTCTAGAAATTGTTGTTTGATAGTGTTTATTCTGTATAAAAAGTTGATCAAGGGTTACAGATTAAATGTTGTAACAACGAGTACTTCTGTTGAATTTTATAGTTTTCATAAGTTTTTGGAAAAATTATACTTCCGCAATGATTCTAATATTTTATTTTTATAACTCAAAACATTTATCGAAAAAGATACTTTATTTATGTTTGAAATTTTTATAGGGATGAAATGAATTAGAGCACTTTTATAAAACAAGTAATCACAATAAATAGATATATTTATTTGAAGGTAAGATAGATACTTTTATTTTATAACATTTCGAGGTTGAATTAAAATGTTCTGATAAATTATATAATTTCATGTCTGTTGTCTTCCATCATATTTTTTTATATTGAATGTAAAAAGATTATATTCAATGTATGCAGAATTCTTTGCTGTTTAGGTGCATTTGATACCTACGAATGTACCATTGAATATACAATTTAACACATTAAATTCAGTTACTTTAATTTTATTCGGTGAAAATGCAATCGCTCATTTACAAGTTATATGTTATAATATTTTGATTTGATCGATGTAAAACATTCCATGTAATAGGAAGATAAGTGTAAATTATTTGAGTATAAAATAATTTATACTTGAGGGACAGTAATTTGGAGGGTTTTTATAAGTTAATTCTATCTGATTTGTCTAATAGGCAAATTATATCCATGTGACATGAAAATAAACAATTTACCTTTATGTGAAATGAAATAATAAGCAATTTAACCTTACATTTAACAAAAATATATTCATTTCGTTTTACCCCTTACTTTATTTTTATATTAAAAAATAATTAAATAAACATTACTCTTGCCTACATATTTACCTTATTTTACGCCTACTATATGCGTAAATTGATAATTTATCTATATAATTTAGGGTAAATTACGAATATCCCTCTCAGGTAAGGTTTAATTACAAAAATCACCCTCACGTATTGAGAATTACAAAAATCCCCCTCAGGTTTGTCACTTTCTTACAATTAACCCATTGCCCCCCTAAAATGTTCCATTTTTGCCCTTGAGTGTTATTTGTATTGTTTTTAATGTCTCATAAATGTTAAAACTTGGTTGCTAATTATTATATCTTATAAATTAGAAGAGAGATAATTATATATTTACTACCAAAATAATTGATAAAATTTATAATTGCCCATAAGTTTTAATAAATATTGCAAAAAAATATTTATATATTTATTAGCAATTTAAATTGTAAAATAATAGATTAAATAGAATTTTAATAATATATTTTATAACTATGAACAAATTGTTTACATATAAGTTGAATGAATTCATTTTATAAATTAGTATATTTTAATAAACTATATTCTTTTATAAATAAGATGTTTTAAATTATTAAAATATTTATATATTTATTAGAAATTTTAATTGTAAAATAATAAATTAAATAGAATTTTAATAATATATTTTATAAATATGAACAAATTGTTTACATATAAGTTGAATGAATTCATTTTATAAATTAGTATATTTTAATAAACTTATATTCTTTTATAAATAAGATGTTTTAAATTATTAAAGTTTATATTGTATTATAAATTGACATATTTATTGAAATTTATGGGCAATTATAAATTATATCAATTATTTCGGTGGTAAATATATGATTATAATTTTTATAATTTAAAAGATATAACAATTAACCCTAACCCCCAAATTTTAAAATTTATAACATATTATAAATATTACAAATAACTTTCAAGGATAAAATTGAAACATTTTAGGAGTAAGGAGTTAATTGTAAGAAGGTAACAAATATGAGGGGGTTTTATAATACCCAATACGTGAGGGAGATTTTTGTAATTAGACCATACCTGAGGTGTATTCGTAATTTGCCCTATAATTTATCTATATGAGATAGATAGTGCATAATCCTTGTAAAAAAAAATGTAAAAAATCAAAAGAGAAGGAGACAACCTTAGTATAAATAAACACCCGAAACCCTCACACAACATTCAGCAGCAGCAAACTCTCCTCTCCTCTCCTCTCCTCCCGCCGCCGGAATTTCTTTATACCTTTTTATTCTTCTTTTGTTTCTTTTAAATGACTATTTTGGAGTTGAAGCTGAAATTAAGGTTGTAAATTTGAGCCCTTCCTTTCACAAATTCATCATGGCAGAGTTACGGGGCTGCACTTGTATTCTGGCTGATTCTGATGACTACAACACAAATGGCCACAAAAGAGTGAAATCAAACACAACAGCAGAGGATAGGCTCAGTGCACTGCCAGATTTCCTGATCCTTCACATTCTATCTTTCCTCCGCACAGAAGAAGTTGTTAAGACCTGCTTGTTGTCGAAAAGATGGCGGTTTATTTGGACTGGTATTTCAAAGGTTGATTTGAGCATACACTCTTCCGACCCTGCAAAACTCCGCTGGTTTGTGGATTTGGTTGGGAGGATGGTTGCTATGTGCAGGGGTTTGAACAAGTTTGCCGTTAACTTAAACTATGAAAAATGTTTTGCTTCCAACATTGATTTTTGGGTCGAATGTCTTGTTAAAAATAAGGTGAAAGATATTACTTTAATCTGTCGTCACCACTACGAATTGCCTCAGATGTTGTATTCGTATTCATCGTTGACAAATTTGACTTTATACTCTTGTGATTTGGCTCCTCGAGGAGCCATTGAGTGGGGATCTTTGAAAAGTTTATCAATCGAAGGGGTGGAATTATTGGATTGTGTAATGGAAAAAATATTAGGGTGTCCTGTTTTGGAAGTCTTAAATTTAGAAGAATGTTGGGGATTTGATTGTTTGAACATTTGCTCTCCAAATCTCACTACACTTGAGATTGTCGACCTTGAAGATTTTGGAAATGAAATGGAAATTTCAGCTCCTTATGTACGCCATTTGTCCATTACAGGGCATGTTAAGGGAATGAAGTTTAGGCTAAAAAACGTCTCATCTGTTGTACGCGCTTGGCTTGAATTTGTAGGGTTGGCCAATGATGAGCGTGATCTATATACCTCGCCAAACACGATAATTTATATTAACCAACTTTTCCAAAGCCTCCAGTCTGTTAAGGAGCTTGAATTGGGATTGCGGGTCATTGAGGTGTGAGCTCTACATCCTTGTTCCAATCCAAAATAAGTTATTTAAGAATGTCAATGATTTTTTGTTTTTTAATAATAAATTTGATTTTGCTTCATTTTAAAGCATTTTTCGCTGCATGATTTTCTTTGTTTATGTATCATATGTACAAGTTCCTCTCAATGTTGGAGGTGAATGGCTGGCAACTTCCACCATCTACGCGATTGTGCTTGACACTAAATGCTTTTGGTCATGAAGGAAGCATTCCAGGCATTCTAGGCATTTTGAAATCTTCTCCATACCTTCAGACATTGGTCATAAAAGGAAGAAATTATTTTCCTTCTGATGAAGAGGTATACTCTTTAGCAAAGAATTTTGTTGTTGGACATTGACTATATATTACCGTATATGACATAAAACTTAGTGCACACTTGTTCCAATCTACATTACCAGGTTAAAGATAGCTGTTAACTTTTAGTTCATGTGTTGAAGGAGTGGAAGTAAAAGCATGAGAGTGTATCTTTCAATTTATTCGTTAGGAGGTTGCTTTAAAAATTGGTGTTTGTATACAAACTAATCCTGCCTCCCCATTTATATAAGTCAAATTAATTTGATTTATAATATGTTTGTGACTAACTTATTTGGTATTGTTCTCTTTAGGAAGATGCTCCCATCACTCGTGATCCAGCAGTAACATACTTAGCGAATGGCAATTTGGATTTAATCTTATTTCATCTGAAGACTATAAAGATCAGTAACTTTACAGGATTAGTTTATGATGGCGATACAATGCCAACACTGGTACAACTTCTTCTTAAGAATGCAAAAGTCTTAGAAAAGATGGTTATCAGTATAGAAGATTTGATCAAATTTTTACCATTCATTGATTCAAGGATTTATCTTGCCAATCTAGCTTTAAAATTGCTTACTTTTCCTAGAGCCTCGCCTGAAGCAGTAGTCGTGGTCACTCAATCATGGCAATAATATCTCTCTTTTGGTGATCATACTGCAATTGAGCTATGGTTTCTCTAGTTTTATTAAGCAGCTTTGTGGTTTCCCTACTTTTTCGACTATAAAGATAAAATTTTCATTTACGGAACTTTTTCCATCTATTTTGTAGGTCGAATATTATTTTATTTTGTTGGATATTGTTGGCAGAATCCCAAACTTTATTTCTTAAATATGTTGCTCCTTTACTTTCATGGTGTATAATCATGAAGTCTATAGTAATTCTAGATAAAGTAGTGGACATGTTACACTCTATGCTAGCTTATTTTATATCTGCAAAAGTTTGAAACTGGAATGGGACTATGATTAGTTTGCTACCAGCAGATCAAATAGTGTTTGAAATCTATGGTATAAATGTTTGGTGTCGTTTTTTATAATGCAGTTTTTTTTTTTTTTTTTTTTTGATAAATAAAATGCAGTTTAATCTATCGTGTGTTGTGATGAAATCTGAGTATATATGTGTTATAATCTTTTTGCCAACTCAAAGTTAGGGAACTGGAAGGTTATAAATACATACTCGGCCTTCATTAGAATCAAATCATTCCAGGTAAAGTCAATATTTTTTTTGTCATACCATAACAACATTAATTAGGAGACTATCTAATCACAAAATATATGAAGAACTGTTATAGTTGTCTTATAATTTGATAAGGCTGACTTAAATAGGGGCAAAGTACATTTTCCTTTCAAAGTTGGGGGTTTTGTGGCCTTTTTTTCTAATGTACTCAATACATAAGAGTAGCTTTTTTTCCTCGGAGCAGTAACACTTCATTTCCTAGAGCCTCACCTAAAGCAGTGATTGTGTTCGATAAATTATCATGCATTTGCTTCGGAATTTCTTACTTTTTCTTATGTATGGTGTATAACATATGGAGACTCTATTGTCTATTCTGTAGGTTAAATGATGACCGTGCTATTAATTGGAACCATATTTATTAAAGCTTATTGTGTAATGAAGTTTGTATGAATTCTGTTTTTAAGATTCTTGTTGTTTTGGTTGCTTGTTTTACTTATGGTAGAGCATGAGGTAAAGTGGTTGATTAGTTATACTATTTTCACAGCTTGGTTTGTTTCTGTTAGAGTTCTAAGCATTTCAAGGTGCTTGGTAGCAGCTGCTGTGCCTGTGGCGTAAATATGTGAGAACAAAGCTTCAAGTCTGTGATATTTTTTTTTTTTTTTTTTTGGTACAATCAAGTCTGTGATATTATATAATGAATATGTCATATATTTACGTGAGTCGATTGTACATGGGATATCTTTTTAGTTTACTTTCCTAGTTTTGTGATCCTAGCAGTAGCAGGTTCAAGGCAACATAGAGAGATCTTGACATAAGTTATGTCAAGGTGTTTAAGTATAAATGAATTCAGGAGGCCACCATAATATACCTCAATACAAGTAATTTCAAGTCATTCTTCTCTTTAGGTATATGTCACCCGGGATCAATGATCAATCTGATGCACGCTCACAAAATGATGATATGGTGTGCTGAAGTCTCTATAATTTTGGTTACTTTATGCAGCTTAAAGTGGTTGATTAGTTTTACTCTATATGAGAACAAAGATTCAAAAAGTGATGTTATGTAATCATCAATTTGCCATTATAGTTGTGAATTTATCTTGGATTTTGTTTTATAATTCAGCGAATACCTATGTAGTTTTCAGTGGCTGCGTAATAGCTTTCTTTGGAAAATCATAATGCAACTAATTGCCATTTTCACAGGAGGTAAATTGTCCTTTTTCAAATTATAGGGATAAATTAAACATTGTGAACACCATAGGAGATAAATTGTAATTAACCCTTCTATATCTTCTGGAATTGAAATCAATCAAAATTGCAAGCAATGCTATATGAAATACATTCATTCAATATTGATTTATTATAATGCCAAATATTCTTTTTCAAGGTTAACGTACGTAAATCAAATGTATTAATATGTTATCTTGATTGGCTTCGATTTAAATTTAAAGACCAACTTTTGAATCAATAATATTATATTTGTCTCAATTTTTATATTGAAATGGAAGGCTACCACGTTTAGTTAGAAATTTTAGGGTCCTCTTGAAATAAAAATATAGAGAATAAATTGAGGTATTTTAGGACTTTAAGGGTAGTTTGTGTAATTTTTTAAACATAAAGAGTGGTATGTATAAATTCTAAATCTTATGGGTTGTTTGGTGTAATTTTTCCAAAAATTAAACTATGCATATTGTATCGTAATGTTGATGCCGTTGTATGAAATAATTTCTTCTTCTAGTATAAACTCTAATAACTTAGTCTTTTCTTATTCGCCGCCACACAACATCGAATGTAACACACCCTTTTTTAAAAATTCTATCAATTTTATTTTCTCTCTTCAAATTCTATCAATTAAACTATGCGTATCGTAATGTTGATGCCGTTGTATGAAATAATTTCTCCTTCTACTATAAAACCTAAAAACTCAGTCTTTTCTTATTCGCAGCCACACAACATTGAAGGTAACACTCCCTTTTCCGAAAATTCTATCAATTTTATTTTCTCTTTTAAATCAATAAAACATACTCAAATCTTTCTCATTTTGCAGATTGTTGCTTAGAGCTATTAGTGACCAGTCAGCAGTGAATCTATCTGCATTTAAAAAAAATTCTTACCAGCATATTCAGAAAAACAAATGGTACTTTTCTGGACTTTTACTATTTATATTTTCTGTAATTTCTGTATCCGGCTCTTGTGCTTTTAAATTATTATCTATTTTTGTTGTTTAATTGACTATGTTAAGCTTTCTAAATTATTAAATAATTGTTATGTTTTAGTCAAGTACAAAAATATTATTAATGCGATATTAATTTATTATCTATTTTTTGTTTTTTAATTGATTTATGCATTCTAAATTATTAAATAATTGTTCTTTTTAGTTAATACAAAAATATTATTAATGCAATATTATTAAAACTATTACTGAATTAATAATGGAGTTGTTCATTGTAATTTTACTAAAAATTTGACATTTTTTATTTACATTTCCCCAGTGTTTCTTCCATGTTAATTTTTCGCCATCATTGTAATTTTACTAAAAATATGTATGTATTTGTTCATATATAGGAACACTGAACTGAACTTGCATCTCCTTTTCTTTCTTCCTGAAGACGAGTAGCATCGATGTGTGTATTATATCTATCTTTATCTTATCTTTTGGACGAAATGGTTGTCACATATGAGCAAAGAGTAATTTCATTTTCTGCATGTGTTTCCTATATAATAATAATAATAATGGTTCAGCACTTCATATATAGGAAACACTAAACACTTTGAAGGATTTATATATATATATATTGATGATCAAAGAAAATATATAGTAGTAATAGATTTCAATTCAAACATTTGTATTTATATATATATATAGGGAAGAATTAATTTCCTGGTAACCATATATGAGATAATAGAAATCTGTTAATTTTTTCTTTAAAAGGAAAAGTTTCCTATATATTAAAAATCAACCACTGAATACACACACAGAAAATTACCTATATATTAATTCGATTACTGCTAGATGATATACGACGTGTTATGCACGAGTGCATTCATTCTCCAAATGATCGTGTCTTATGTGTTAACTACCACGAACATGGTAAATGTTAAAAAAAAATAAAAAATAAAACAAATTAATGTGAAAACATGGATATGTTCATTAGGCGCCGTGTAACATCTAAATTTTCATCCAAATTAGTTCATAATCCTAATTCCCAAGGCAGATTACTTTAGTAATTTTAGATGAAGTTGCAGCTTTTGTTTATGTCTGCATATTAATTATGGTTGTTTTCATATTTGATCACCATGCATGTGTTTTTATGAGTCGATTATTTGATTATAAATCGGATTTGGTCAATCCCTTTCAGTAACTTAATTAAAATGCAAGTGTAGTACACAATTCATGTTTTTATGTCATGTGTGGTGTTGAAATCAAACCAATGCTAGCTATAAAAAAAAAAAAAGTTTTGGTTCATGTAGTGTTGAAAATTATGAGGGTAGGTTGCAGCCTTTTAGCCATGTCAAAGTTGTTAACTGGTTTCACTTTCATGTCTTTTCTTCAAACCATATCATATTAATTGAATAAGAGGAGCGTTGTTTCTTGGTATAGTACTTTGTTGATTGGTGAAGCTGCTTTTTCTTATAATTACCCAATTCCTGATGATCATGTTTAGGTGCATCTGACGATTCCTACCACATATATATTACTATTATTAAATATATTGCTTGCTTGCTTGTAAACTGTTTTTATTTTATACACTAAGTATTATTCTTAATTTGATCTGTTCAAGACACGTTATTTGATTATTTCTCACAATAAAGAATTAAACATGAGTTTGTAATATTACTTACAAGAATGAAGTTTCTTAATTGAATTAATTACTATAATATATAAACTGGTTCTTTAATAGTCAAATACTAATTACAACCAACTATTAATTAATGTCGCTTTTGTTAGGTGTGTTTGCATGCAGTTAATGATTTCAACTGCACCTGGATGGACCATCATAAAACAAAAATCTCTCGAATTTAAAAATAGTTCTACAATAACAATATAACTTAAATTAATTAATATTACAAATATATGATTAGTTTAATGTCAGATGACTTCAGAGTTATAATTAAAGCACCAAATCTGATTTTAATTTAAGTTAATTACCAAAATCCTCCAAAATTTAAATGAGCTTAATTTGTTCTCAATTAGGCAAAATCACACGGTATAGTCTCAGCCCTCAAATATCGCAATAGTTGTTAAATGAGTTTTTTTTACATTTCTTAAGTAAAAATCATGGAGTAATAATTCTTTTTTGAGTTAATTTACCGTCTAGTATATGTTATACTTTATTGTTATTTGACTCAAATCAAACTTTCGAACTTATCGTTAACTATGAATTAAATTGAGTTTAATTACATCGAAATTATTCACACCACAAAAAATGTAAAATAATATGTAATGAATGATTAGATATATGCAGCTAAATTCGAAATTATGCTCATCTTTAACTTTACTAGTAGTATTCCATCTATGCTAGCTGTCTACGTCTTGTACGGTACAACTCAGGTGCATAGGTGCGTGAAACCCCACAACAACACAGTAATATTTCTCCTCTTTTACTCTATTCCACCATTAATACTAACGCACACTCTCTCTTTCTCTCTGTGCACTCTCTCCGCCTGCAAAAAATTCAATAGTTTCGGCATAATATATATAAATATTAGTAACTGATTGCATTTTATCACAATAATATGTTGTGTCATTGATTTGAAATCTTGAAATCGTTTCCTCACATTTTCCTAGATTTTTACCTTATATTTATCGCTGTTGTTTTTCTGGAGTCATATGTATATATATGCGAATAAATTAAGGTAGGTTATAGGGAAAGATGGCAATTGCAGCGGCAATGGTTATTCTGCCCTTGGGCGTTCTCTTCTTCATCTCTGGACTCGTCGTTAATTTTATTCAGGTTTGTCTATTTTAACATCATATACAGCTCTACATATCATATTAATTGATTTTTCTGAATCAAATAAGTATGAATTACTTTTTTCTTTTTCTTTTTTTTGGAAATTTTCAGGCGTTATGTTTCGTTGTGATAAGGCCTTTGTCGAAGAACACTTATAGGATGATAAACAGGGAGGTGGCCGAACTTTTGTGGTTAGAGCTCGTCTGGCTTGTCGATTGGTGGGCTGGCGTTAAGGTACAAGTTATTGAAATCTCATAGGATAACACTGTAATTATAAGCATTTTGCTTATTCATTCGCATTATAGTAAAATCCCTCCAACATTTTCAGTAAAGGCCTAAATGTCCTATATCAACGGCTTAATATGTGCTCTAAGATTAACTTGTTCAGCTTAGTAACATAAAAGCTTAGCATGAGAGTCAGGTATCAGAGCTCCTTGAGTTCAATCCCCTGATGCTGAAATACAGATCATGTCATTGTGCATTGGGTTGAAGTGCATGTACTTTTCCACTGTTCAACTTCAGAACCCTTTAGCATGTTTGGATATGTTTTGCAAATTTTACTTCAAAAAACTCGCTGTAGTAATCATGTTAGAGGTACTCGTTTTCTTTCTTAACAAAATATTTCCGGCCGTAGATGTCTTTATTTTCCTTCGGTTTTCAAGTATCACACATTTGCAGATCTCAAAACCAAATGACATCTTTATTACTCGTTAGTGGTGGAGTGTTTTAGTGAAGGTGAAACATTTTGGTTACGTTCATAGATAATTTGAATCATGTGATGAGTTTTGGAGAGCTGCGTTGTCCGTTTGAATTTGATCACTTTCATGTGAATCATCTGTCTCATACTGTACTGGTATTTTGGTTGCAGATTGAACTGTACACTGATCCTGATACCTTTAAATTGATGGGTAAGGCCACAAAGTTGTAGAATTTGATTTACTTCTTTATATCTAGGTAATTTGATCTT
Source organism: Penstemon eatonii (assembly GCA_038501285.1). Classification (NCBI taxonomy): domain Eukaryota; kingdom Viridiplantae; phylum Streptophyta; class Magnoliopsida; order Lamiales; family Plantaginaceae; genus Penstemon; species Penstemon eatonii. Next base: position 87,217,666 of record CM076710.1, on the reverse strand, counting down.
GTTTCAAATAATCAATCCGTTATACCGGGAACTTCTACAGGTAAAGAACATGCACTTGTCATAGCCAACCATAGAAGTGACATTGATTGGCTTGTTGGATGGGTTTTGGCTCAGGTTTTCCTTCTGCTTGCTTTTTCTGTATGAGTATATGCATCTCTCATTCATTTATGGAAAATTTGTGTATCACTTCTACTCTTATAACAAATCATGAAAACCCTATACATAAAAGCTCTCTGGGGTTTCATAACTGAACCAGAGCACCGATGAATCATGTTTTTCTAAGTCTGTAAATTGCCTGGAAAACATCAACCATGATGTGCTATGGAATTTAACTATCCTGAAACATTAACAGTGACATGTCAATTGCACATGCATCAGATTATATTTGTTAGTGTGTTTTATATACTGATTTTGGCAGGGGTGGGTGGGTGGGTGGGGGTGACTCTGCACATGTAGAATGCATAAACACATAAAATATACACATAACTATCTTTTAGTGGCTTTATTTGTATATGCATGTCAAAAGTAATACTCATAGAATCAAAACGTAATATTTTTTTTCTCTGGCTTGCTTTGGATGTCTCTTTACAGTCGTCCTTGCTGATAAGGTTGACCTAATTTCGACTTTTTTTATGACAGAGATCAGGTTGCCTTGGTAGTTCATTAGCTGTTATGAAGAAATCATCGAAGTTCCTGCCTGTAAGTAGCTAATGGTTCTTACTGAATTAAACTGAAGCCTTCACTTATATCCTAAAAATATCTTCATTTGCAAAGTTAATGAGTGGATATTGTAAACTTTGTAAGATTGATGTTTTAACTTTAGTACGATGGTGACTTTCATGAATGATATTTTAGCAAACATAATTGTCTTAATTTATAGAGTGATAAAATTCTTAATTGTAATATTGATTGTTCATGTATATATTTATCTGTTGTGTACACTAACCTAACAAAGTTTAATATGACAAAAAATGGTCAATAAATTTAAGAATTGAAGAAATCTGTAGCTTATTGGCACTATTAGTCAGTGAATACACGGCCAACATTTAACTGGTGTTCTTGGTATATTCACGTTTGGAGTTTTTCCTTCCACTATCCAAGTACCCTCCAAAAGGTGGCGAAATTTGTTGTTAAATCTGCTTTAATCTGTTTACTTTTCTGATCTTAAGTGAATTCTGATGCACCTGATAATTGGCCCATCAAGCACAACCACTAAATTTACCTACCTGTCTCCTTTGTACTTTTATTGTTTCCATATTATGCCAGTGAGAAACTGAACATGGAATTGTTGATTTAAATGTATGCAGGTGATAGGATGGTCCATGTGGTTTTCTGAATATCTGTTTCTTGAGAGAAATTGGGTTAAGGATGAAAGCACCTTAAAGGTATTGCCAAGTTAGTTGTTCTTCTTCTTCCTTTGCTGATATGCATAATCTTCCTTTTACTATTACTTATTGGGGTACTGTTTCTTTCACTGGTATTTTCTGGCTTACTTGGCTATCCAAATAAATCCTGATTTTCATGATCAAATTCCACTGCAGTCAGGACTTCAACGACTAAGGGATTTCCCTAGGCCATTTTGGCTGGCACTTTTTGTTGAGGGAACTCGCTTCACTCGAGCAAAACTTTTAGCCGCTCAAGAATATGCATCCTCAACAGGGCTACCTGTTCCAAGAAATGTTTTGATCCCGCGTACCAAGGTTCCAACTTGACTTTTAAGATGAAATAGTTGTTCTCCTGTTAATGCTGTTATCTGTTTTTGTCAAACTAAAAGTCTATGTATTATTTACTTCATTCTTTTTGGTCACTTAAAAGCGTAAAAGACTTGAAATTTTACTTAAACTAATCTCACAATTACATTTTGGGTTAACAATAGTGGTCTTTGAAAATTTGGTTGCTACAGGATTAGTATTAGCATGTAATGTAATTGGACGGTTATGTTTTGACTTTAAGCTTTTAGTCCCAAATCATATTTGTTGGTGAAACAACTTGATCATCATCAGAAAAAATTGCTTGGAAATTTTACTATTTTGATTGTTTTTCATTTTTCTAAAGAGGATATTTATGGTTTACTCATGAACAAAATCATTTTATTAAGTATTAGTCTATAACGTGTTTCCCATATCTGTGCAAAAAAAGTAAAATGTTCAAAAAACCCTGCTTATGTGCATAGTTGGATGAATGGAATCATCATCATCATCTCTCTCTCTCTCTCTCTCTCTCTCTCTCTTTGTTTCTGTTGTATTGCTTAACTCTTTTTGATTCTCAATATCGCAATTTATTCAATATGCTCAAAAGTGCCACTTTTCAATTTCAATTGCAAAATACAGGGTTTTGTTACCTCAGTAAGTCATATGCGCCCATTTGTTCCAGCCATTTATGACATGACTGTTGCTATTCCCAAAGCTTCGCCTTCACCAACCATGCTAAGACTCTTTAAAGGGCAATCGTCTGTGGTAAGCCCTCAAAAACTTATTACTCAGGGAGTTAGATTAGGATATTGTGGCAATTATATGCAAACATGATGTTGATTGGTGTAACTTCATACGGCTTTGCATGGTGTATGAGAGTTAAAAATCCCCCTCTATACTCTTTCCAGGATCTAGGCAAGAGTTGCAATTAATTCCTGGAAATGCAGTTGGTACTTCCATAAAATCGAAAGTTCCTTTCTGACAGGAACTGAAACAATTAGTTATCAAATACAATGAAATTTAGGACGCATGAATGATATGAATAGGATTGTAGAAATTTGGGATGATTGTAACGAAAATAAGCACTTCCCATCTAAATCTAGGAATATGAAGTTGCAAATAAGTTGCTGGCAGTGCAGTTGGCTCTTACATAAAATCGAATGTTTCCATTCTGACAAGAACAGAAACTTAAGTTATCAAATAAAATGAAATTTAGGACTCAAGAATGATATAAAGGGGATTGTAGAAACTTGTGCTGATTGAAATGGGCCTATAAACTGATCATCTACATCTAGGAATATATACTATAACGAAATAATTTCTATAATGATTACTACATATAAGATAGTATTCTATTTTCTTTTACTTTTTCATTGTTGTATCATTTTGATCTTATTTAGGTACATGTCCATATCAAACGACACCTAATGAAGGATTTACCGGAAACAGATGACGCGGTTGCTCAGTGGTGTAAAGACACGTTTGTAGCCAAGGTACAACAAACTTTCTTCCTTGATGTTCAGCTTTTTTCCTAAATAATCTGGATTTCAGGAGTAAAACTATCATCATCTTATGGTTTGCTTCTCAACCAGGATAAGTTATTGGACAAGCATATAGCCGAGGATTCCTTTGGTGAACAACTACAAGAAACTGGGCGCCCGATTAAGTCTCTTCTGGTAATTACTTCCGAAATTCCCTCTTATATTGGATTAATGATCTCCTCCTCGATCGAACAAATATAAAAAATCATTCTCTTGAAATGAAATAACAGGTTGTCAGTTCTTGGGCAATTTTGCTTATATTGGGAGTGTTGAAAGTTGTCCAGTGGTTCTCGCTTTTCTCGTCTTGGAAAGGCATCACCTTTTCAGCAATTGCTTTAAGCATTGTCACAATCCTTATGCAAATATTGATTCAGTTCTCACAGTCGGAGAGATCCACCCCTGCCAAGGTTGCGCCTTCAAAGTCTAGCATTGGGAGCTAATGAACATTAGTAAGTGCTCTGTATTTTCTTGAACATTTGAAAATTCACTGACCTTTGGTATCAATAGCCTGCTTTTATATCGAGGCAGATATGTATCATGTAGTGTGTTTTCGTGTAATGAAAAGATATTGTTTGCACCAAGGAAAAAAATTCGGACCAATATGTAAAGACATTTATAGTCTCTGAATTTTACATTTATTCAGACTTTTTAATTTTGAAAAGGCATTAATGATGGGTGATTAGTTTTGAACTAATTTGGATGAAATTTAGTCGGAGCCTAATGATAGATATATAATACACACATCCATACTAGTCGTCTTCAGGAAGCAAGAAAAGGAGATGCAAGTTCAGTTCAGTGTTCCTATATATGAACAAATACATAGATAGATAGGTATTCACTTCACAGAATTAGCAAAAAAAATCTAAGACATAATCGATCGACTCACATATACAATACATATGACAAATATCTAATATCTCTAGACTGCTACCCTGCAAGCGCCTTAATATGTTTACAACTCTTAACAATAACAAACTAAAGCTGAAGATGAACATATATAGTTGAATTGATCAACCACTTTATGCCATTTTCATTTTCTAGCAGAGCTAAATGCAAAAACACCCCTCCAGATTTGCCTAACTATTTTAAAAAAAGGCCTCATGTGTTATTTTAATTAGCTAGAAACTCCATATGTTCTTTTTTATTAGCAAAAAATCTCATTTTAAGTTGTTTCATAAATCATAGGGAGGTTTTTGTTAATTTTTAAGTGAACAGAAGGGTGGTTATTGTCAATTATCAAACTTCTCATAATTTTTTTTTTAAAATTGAATATGACGCAAAAATTCAATTTAAAAAAAAAAATATGTACTATGTACCCTTTTTTTTCTTAAAAATATACGCTACATATATAACAAATACTTTGTTTAATTTGATTTTGAATCACAATGAAATATGATTACTATATTCATATTGAAAATAAGAAACATACATTTTAAAATAAGTATGCATATATATCAACGACAAATAGGTAATATCTTTAAATCTATATAAAAGACAACCAAAACAAAGTTTATGTAGTTTCTTCAAAATAATGTCAATGTTTACAATAAATTATTTTAGTCTAACAAAGAAACATCAACCAAAAAAAATCATTAACATTCCATTATGAGCAAGCCCATATTTGGACCTAATCAAAACGGAGAATACCAACATAAATATGAGGCTCCCCATCTACTTCCACAAACTCACAAAGGCATATATCATTTGCTCCAATTGATTGTGTTCTACACAATAATCCCCACCCTCCAACATAGAATTCTCTTCCGTCATTCCATTCTCTATATTCTGATTTGTACGTCTGTCCATCAGGGTCAACGAAGGTGATCTCCTTTGAAAGTTTGATATAATTATTTTCCATTATTTTTCTAGGAATATACTGACATAATAAATTAACAATATTAGTTAGAACACATAAATAAATAAATAAATATATATATATATATATATATATAACTCAATAACAACAATCCCAAAGAATAATAGCATGCTTAAAAGTCTGAGTGTTTTTTTATATATAGAGTACACAAAACAAATATTATACATTTTTATTCGTCACATAATATCTAAATAAAAATTTCAAAATAACACATTTATTAAATATAATAAAGAAACAAAAATCTCAATCCTAGCTCCCTTGTAGAAGGGTGGAAGGCGTGGGCGAAGTTGACGAAGACTGTGGTTTGTATATTTTAGTTTGTTAAATATTTAAGAACAATTTAATATCTATAATTAAAAAATAAAAAAATAAGCAATATATATAGTTTAAAAGACTATACTTTTTAAAAGTATAAACAATCATTTGCCCTTAAAGTTATGATTATGAGTAAAGTTTTCATTAGACATATCAAATTGAGGTACTATGCTATTCACTACAAATAATTAATTTTGTAATTCAATTTCTTGTTAAAACGATATAAGCAAATAGATATGAAGCTCCAAACAATAAACTTACCAGTTCATCCTCACGTTTCTTTACGCGTGTCAGAAAATAAGGATTTCTAGGTATAGGAATGTCGTAAGATTTAAGGAGCTCCACACCATAGATATCGGAAATTCTCTTCCTGCGAATATGTTTTTAAGTGGTACCAGCTCCATCTAAATGAAATAAATATAGCATTAGCATCAAAATAGAAATTAATTTGCAAATTAAGTTGTGGTTAATTAGTTTTTAAATAAAATAATTTTTAGAACATACCATTAGTACCACTTTTCGCTTGCTCACGCACATCATCTTCCTCTCATCTTCATCATTACTATACATATAATCATCGTTTTCAGTTTCTCTTTTTAGTTGCTTTTTTTATCCTCTGTCTTTATATTTTCCAACTACATTTTTCTCACATCCAGATTGGCCAAAGAATGTGACATTGAAAATACTAGGAGAAATATATTCGAACACTAACATATCCCCCTCTGCAACCGAATTATCTTCAACAAATTTTATCCAACCATCTTGAAAGTACAATTTATCATGTACTCTTTTAATTTTTACTTGCCACAAATTATTAAATGGGTCTCTAATAACTACCTCTTTTGATATCTCCTCTAGAATCAGATTAGTAAAACCGGGAGGAAGTTCCTAAAAAATTAATAATATATTATCAAAGCAATTAAAAACCAATTCAACTCTAGCCTAAAATAAAAATAAAATTAAATAATTACCAAATCAATATGCATAAAATGAGTATGCCTCAACATATTTAGTAATAGTTTTGTTCAGGTTTAACAGAATATAATGAGTACGTATAATGACTTCAACAAAAATTAAGGTCTGATTCCTATGAATTTCATATTGCAAATTCCAAGTGTGAGAGTTGTAGAAAAGCAAAACTAGAAAATGGCTTAGTTAGAAATGAAAGTCAAATTTTATGGAACATGTGGCTTATTTAAGGTTTTATGCATTTGTAATTTTGAAAATGAGTATGAGATTTGTTTCCAATGTAGGAAAATTTGGATTAGTCTTTTTCTTTCATTTTCTTTTTGGGGAGGGATTGTAAACATGTGAATGTAAATGAATTTTATTCTAATCGTGAAATTTCTAGTAAAACTTATACCATCGTAGTTTAATATTTTTTTTAAAATAACAATGTCTTTAGAAATTTAAAATCTGAGGTTTACAAACTTGTAAGTATTGGACTAGTAAATTTAAATTTTGTCCAACATATTCAAGAAAACCATTTCTTTTTATCATTCACAACTCAATATTTTCAGTTAAGAATATATTTTCTATCTATGTAGTTTTACATGTAATTAATATTTTTAATATCGAACTAATATTTGTACTTGACTAAACGTATCAATTATTTAATAATTTATAAAGCATAACAAATTTAATGAAACAACAAAAAATAGATAATAAATTAAAAGCACGAGAACCAGATACATGAAATACAAAAGAAAAACCTTTAATAGTAAAAGTCGATTAAAATACCATTTGCTTTTCTGAAAATGTTGGTAAGAAAAATTTAAAGAAAGCAGGTCGATTCGCTTTGCATCCATCAATGATTTGATCACTTATAGCTCTAAGCAACAAGCTGCAAAATAAGAAAGAGTTTGCTGAGTCCGAATCTGCTCTAATACCGAGTCTGAATTTTGGAGATTTCCGAGATCCGAACAAAAAATACGTTAAAAAGAAACAATACCAAGATCTTGCATCAATCTCTGGTCAACACTATTCAATTTCCTAAAAAAAGTAGAGGATAAAAGAAGTTCAAATCGAAAGATAGCATAAGATTATATTAGCTACATTATGAAAAAGCAAAAAATAGGTTGAATCAGCCAATTAGGGTTATACTGTTTTGTTTTTCCTATTTAAATTCATAAGAAATAATATTCGGTTTAAATTGTTGTGTGGATGGAAGCTCACATAAGGTCCAAAACACAACAAGCCTACCCATCATCAAATAGTAAATGGTGTAATACTATTTGATGATGGGTAGGCTTGTTGTGTTTTGGACCTTCTGTGGGCTTCCATCGAGGAAAGCAGACTTGACAGGCCCAAGTCTTCATTTGTAGGACTTTCTTTGATGGTTCATTGTAAGCTTGGGTCTTCCATTCAGGCCCTCTTGAGACACCCTGTAGGTCAATGCGTATAAGCTTGGGCTCCGCGCCTTATGAGAAAGAGTTCCGGCATACTACTAATTGATTATTTGGCCGCTTTAATGTTTATTTAATGGTTGGGTCAACATAATTTCGAATCCAACAGTGATAAGAGAATTTTTTTGTGGTGAAATCAGAGTTCTTTAAAAAAAATGAATCACTCCACCCACCCACCCAACCCCCTCTAGTCTGGAAAATTGAAGGCAATGGTTTGTTGAGCCTCAATGGAGAAAAATGGCTCACCACATAAAGATTATTCAACAAACTTAATCTCAAGGTAAATGCTAGTAGTAGTACTAAATTAAACTCGTGTTTATTTCCCTTCCCATACATAATAATAGTACAATTTAATATGGCCAATTAAAGAACCGGCTAGCTAAGTTCAGACACTAATTAATAATTTCGCATATAAGTCGTCTTCAATTCTCATGTGATTGATTAATTTAATTTAATTTGTTGGTGTGTATCTAATTCTATGTATATAGTTAATGTTATCAATAATGACGAAAAGCATGAAGGAAACAATGGGGAAATGGACATAAAAATGTCAAATTTTTAGTGAAACTACGATGAACAATTAATTCAGAAATATTTTAGTATTGCATTAATAATATTTTTATTTAATAATTTAGGAAGCATAACATAATCAATTAAACAACAAAAAATAGATAATAAATTAAAAGCACAAGAGTCGGATAAGATTAGTGTATTTATACATAGGTGAAATTAATTGCATTAATTATGATTTTCCAAAGAAAGCTATCATGTTGTAGCCACTGAAAAATACATAGGTATTCACTGAATTATAAAACAAAATCCAAGATAAATTCATGTACAGCTATAATGGCAAATTGATGAGTACATAACATCACTTTTTGAATCTTTGTTCTCATATGTTTGTTCTAACGGAAACAAATTAAGCTGGATAGAGTTAACTAATCAACAACTTTAAGCTATATATGTTCTATGATAAGTAAAACAAGTAACCAAAAACTCCATATCATCATTTTGTGAGCGTGCATCAGATTGATCATTGATCCCGGGTAACATATACCTCAAGAGAAGAATGACTTAGAATTACTTGTATTGAATGGAAGGGGTTAACCGGACTGGACAGGCCTTTGATTCACGGTCGAACCGGTCGAATTGGCCTGTCCGATCCGATTTTAATAACATTGGATACTAGTACTATTATATTATTATAAAGAGAAGTCATGTTATGGTGTAATAATTTTTTGGTATTTCTATTATGCCCTTAATGCTTAATTAATTTAACTATTTAATTTTATACTTATCTCATTTCAATAAAATTTACTTTTATTTTTTCCATAAAGAAATCACTACAACAAATATGTAATTTAAAGGCATTGCAAAAATGTCATACAACATATATATATGTTGGTGACATTTTGAAGTATAATGGCATTTTTTTCAGCGATGTAGCTAAAAGTATAATGTCACCGTATTATGTCTTTAGTTGCACAAATTAAATGCCACACCAATTGAAGTACTACGACCTTTAATAATGCCACATAAAATGAATAAATTGTCATAATAAAATGGGTTTTTTTTACTTTGCACCCCCGAAACATGGGAAATAGGCACTTTGCACCCCCGAAACTTAGATTTAGCACTTTGCACCCTCGAATTATGAAAAATGCAGCACTTTGCACCCTCTTTTATTTTCAAGAAAAAACTCAAGGGCAACATAGGTAGTTCTATTGTAAATCTTTGGCACTTTGTCCCCCCAAATTAGCACTTAACACTCCTTAATTAAGAACAAATTAACAACTTGCACCCCCAAAACACAATAAATGGACACTTTGTACCCAAAATACCAAATTAACACTTAACACCCTCAAATAAAAAAAAACTCAAATCCCTCATTTTTTCGGGCAAAATTGATCATTAAAGTGAATTTTTTTTAAGGCAAAATAGGTAATTATTTATGGGTCTTTGATATGTTGAAGTAGAAAATGGGTCTTCGAGAAGTTTACTTGTACTTTATTTAGTTATTTATGGTTATATTGTTGAAAAGAAAGATGGAGAGAGAAATAAGTATTCGTGTATTTTTAATTGTATTTTGCAAAATTTAAGTAAAAAAATGAATTACCTATTTTGCCTAGTATTTTTTTCACTCCGATAGTCAACTTTGACGAAAAAAACGAGGGGTTTGAGTTTTTTAAATTTGAGGGTGTTAAGTGTTAATTCTGTGTTTTGGGGTGCAAAGTGCCTATTTTTTGTGTTTCGGAGTGGAAATTGTTGATTTGTTCTTAATTAGAGGGTGTTAAGTGCTAATTTTATTTTGGGAGGGTGCAAAGTGCCAATACTATTGAATTACCTATTTTGCCCTTAAATTTTTGCATGAAAATAAACCAGGGTGCAAAGTGCTGCATTTTTCATATTTCGAGGGTGCAAAGTGCTAAATCTAAGTTTCGAGGGTGCAAAGTGCCTATTTCCCATGTTTCGGGGGTCAAAGTGCCAAAAATCCTAATAAAATGCCACACTAATTGAAGTACTTGACATTATGGAATGCCACACGAAATGAATAAATAGACATGATAAAATGTCAAATAAAGCTAGTTTTCTAACATTTTGTGACACCACAATAAGTATAAGTAGCTGCATTTTAAAATGTCATGATATTATAATTTTATTTTATTTCAAAATGACAATAAATATTGTCAATTGTTGCATTTCTAATTGACATGAAAAGTTAATTCAAAGACATTTTCAAACGCCGTTTATATTGTTATTAATGGCATCAAATAATGTGAGAAAAAATCATAAAATAAGACGTGTTATAATGTTTAAAACAAAATAACATTAAAAAATGACACTTACGACATTAATAATGACCTCGTACAATGTTGTAAAATAATATTAAAAAGACATTTCATAATGTCACTACAAACCTTAATCATAATATATATATATATATATATATATATATATATATAAACAATTATTTATTTATATTTCATAAATCTTAATTAATAATTTCTAAATATAAATAAATTATATAAACTAATTTCAAATATGATTATTATTATTATATATAATGAATGCAATACAAAATATTGTCATCCATAATAACATTATTCAAGAGTCGAGTAAAACAATGAAAGAAAAATTACACATTTCCAACTAAATTGCCATCTAATATAAAAAAGTGTATCTTCTAAAACCAAATGTATCATCAATCTTCAAAATCTTCACATAATATATTATTTTTGTGCTTAAAAAAATTTAATGCATGCGAAAACGCATACGAAAAAATTAAAAAACGTGGGGATGCGTGTTGAGGATATACTAGCCTTTAACCCTTAAACTATTTTTAAATAAATGTATAATCAATCAAAAACCAAGTTTCAAGTTCCGTAACATATATTTTATGTTGGATTATAAGATCATTATCATATTATAGTTAAAAAACTATCAAATATAATTTTAATTTTATGTTACAATGGCCTGTTTGTTTGACATCTCCCAAAATAATTTTGTGTCTGAAAAAAGCGAGACAAACATCATTTTTATTCTCTGAAATAAATTTATCATCTCTTAATTTTCACAAACTACTCTCTCAAAAGTCAAACAAACAACAATTTTCTTATCTCGAAAAAAAAAACCTACATAAACTCTATTTGATTTTACATAAAGTAATTTATCTCACATAACAAACATGTCATCTCTTTTTCATGTCTTGCGTGAAAAATATTTACTCCCTCTATTTCATATTAAGTGGTACATTTATACTTTTCACAAAGATTAAGAAACCTCATCATACATATATTTTTATGGTAAAATATCTCAAATACCCTTTATAATGATGGTTATTTTTTAATTTTTTTATTAGTGAGTGTTGATCATTGAGTTTCCAAACTCCAATAAGAGAAAGAGGTAAAGTTGGAAAAAATACTTTAAAAATCCAAACATGCCAATTAATATGAAATGGAGGAAATTTTTTTGTCAAACTGAATAGCTTCTTGAATGTTTTGTATGGAGTGTTTAAGATTTATACTAAAAAAATGCATTATTTTTTAAATGTAATTGATAAATTACAAATACCCCCTTAGGTAAGGTGTAATTACAAAAAAAATTCTCAAGTTTGTCACCTTCTTATAATTAACTCATTGTCCTTAAAATGTTCAAATTTTGCCCTTGGAAGTTATTTGTAATGTTTATAATATACTATAATTCTAAAATTTGAGTGTTAATTGTTATATCCTGTAAATTATAAAAATAATAATTATATATTTACCACCAAAATAATTGATATATTTATAATTTTCCATAAATTTCAATAAATATTTCAATTTTTAATACAATATAAACTTTAATAAATTAAACTATCTTATTTATAATACAATAAAATTTATTAAATTTACTAATTTATAAAATAAATTCATTTAACTATTTTGTAAACAATACATATTTATAAAATTTATTATTAAAATTCTATTTAATTTAATTTACATTTTAAATTGCTAATAAATATATAAATACTTTTTTTGGCAATATTTATTAAAACTTGTGGACAATTATAAATTTTATCAATTATTTTGGTAGTAAATATGTAATCATCTCTTTTCTAATTTATAATTTTTAATATTTATAAGATATTACAAATAATAGAAATAACACTCAAGGGCAAAATTGAAATATTTAGGGGCAAGGGATTAATTGTAAGAAGGTGACAAACCTATGAATTTTTGTAATACCCAATAAGTGAGGATGATTTTTATAATTAAGTCTGACCTGATGGGTTACTCGTAATTTACCCTTTTTAAAAATAAAGTTATGGTATAAATATTTCTTAATTTAGTTTGTCGTTTTATTATAATATAAAAAATATATCAAGTTTGTTAAAGAAAAAAAGAAAAGAAAAAAACAATTGACCGCCCTAAATTATTAAAGTTATTATAATTTATAACAATTGACCCTCGGTTTGAACCCCGACCATCTCATTGTTCTGTTGCCCTAGTTTATGTAAGCAACCAAATTTTAAAGTCGTTGCGGTTTGTGCCTGCGCGCTTTTTTTTTTGAGAGAGAGAATGAGTAGGAGCTTAGGGATTCCGGTGAAGTTGCTGCACGAGGCGTCGGGACACATAGTGACGGTGGAATTGAAGAGCGGCGAGCTCTATCGAGGAAGCATGATTGAGTGCGAGGATAATTGGAATTGCCAGCTCGAAAACATTACTTATACCGCTAAGGTACTCTTCTAATTAAACCCTAGGTAGATGTAAAAACTAAGGAAGAAGATTATTTTTCCTGGTGTTAACATTCTGAGGTGTCTGTTTTTCAATTTGTGATTGTTCTGAAGGCTTAGTTGAAATTTATCGTATGAACTCTAGGTAGATGTGGAAGCCCTGGAAAGAAGATACTTAAGCTGTGAGTTAATTGCTCTTGAATGTGTCATTGTTGCTTGGAAATTTAAGTTCAGTATGAATAGCTGCAATTCCTAAACACTGGATGGATCCTAGTTTGAAGACCTGTCAATTAGATTACCGCTCCTTGTCTTTTCTTTATTTCGCAATTTAAACTTCATCCAGTGTACTCAACTGTGGTTACACAAGTAATTTCGGCTTTTAAATTCGGTTGTTTATGATTCCCGAGCTTCTTCTGGACTCTGCTTATTTCTTAAACCCCAGCGTTTCTCTGCTTATTTCTAAACCCCGACGTTTCTTGGCCTTTTGCAAGAAATGAATACATATCCTTTGGTTGGAAATTCTAAGAAATATCTTAATCTATAATGAATTTTGAGAATAATTACTTGTTCGTTGTGACTTGATATTTAGGCCAATCCAACCCTTTCCATTTTATGTTATGTTCTCTCTTTCAAATTTGCAGTCCTTTATAAATGTGCAGTTGTTTATATGATTAAATGAATATGTTTATCGTTTTTTCTAGCCATTAAAATGTTTACAAGTGTACATGGTTTGCCAATTTTCCTATCTGGTCTAGACAAATAAATCTCTATATACTACTATTATATGTTAACAATACTGTGGAGTTGAACATAAGATATCTATTTATTAAGCTTTTCCATAAACTGGGAAGTGCATGTAGGAGCCTATATTTTAAATGCTTATCAACCATAATCTACATCAAAGATACCCATTATTTGCTATAGCCTATTTATAAGTATGGGAAACATGACACAATTAAACAACCTATTATTATATTCTTCATAAACTAAATGATAACATTCTGAGAAGTCCATACTCGACGCCAAATAACTGAATATAACTTAGTGCACTACTTGAAATTGCACTATTCTGATTTTAGTCAAATTATTCTTAAGCTAATATGATCAGAAAGTATATTACAGGATGGGAAGGTCTCACAACTTGAGCATGTTTTCATCAGAGGTAGCAAAGTCAGGTTTGTGCCCCCTTTCGTTTAAATTTGTTTCTTTGCATTACTCTATGTGATTGTTATTAAAGCTTGATATTTTCAGGTTCATGGTAATTCCAGATATGCTAAAAAATGCTCCAATGTTTAAACGATTGGAATCTAGGATCAAGGTATCATTCTATTGATCAAAGTTCATTTTTTCATATTTGCTTTTCTTTTTCACAGTTTTGCTGATACTTATTGTTTTTTCACATTTTAAGGGCAAGGGTTCGGCACTTGGTGTTGGACGTGGACGTGCTGTTGCCATGCGAGCTAGAGTAAGATCTTTACCCTGCTACCCTTAATGACATCTATAGACTATAGTATGAATTGGTGTTTAATTGCATCACAATTACATTTTATGTTGTTGGTTTGTTAATTAAAGACATTTTACTGTCGAATTTGTTGTAATTAGATGGTGCCTGTGTATCAAAATGTATGTTACAACTTACAAGTGATTTTACAGCGGAAATAGGGCTACAATCCCTAAACGAAGGAGAACACGTCACATGTTGATGTTACTTTGATATATTGTATGAGCTAAATGCAAAAACTCCCCTTGTGCTTTGCCTAACTATCAACCCACCCCCAATTTGTTATTTTTATTAGCAAAAACACCTGTGTTCTTTTTTTATTAGGAAAAAAACCCATTTGAAATTCCTTCACAGATTATGGGAGGTTTTTGCCAATTTTAAAAGTTATCAGGGGCTTATTGATAGTTTTTTAGGTTAAGAGGGGTGTATTTGTATCCTTTGGTGGGGGTATAATTGTCATTTTGCCAGCCCAGGGGTTAATAAAAATGACATGGGGTTTGTTTTGATAGTTAGACAAAGCGTAGAGGGTTTTTGTGCAATTCAGTCTATATGGTATTGCCCTTACTCTTGAATTTCTTGTTGGCAGGCTCAGGCTGCTGGTCGTGGAGCTGCACCCGGTAGGGGTGTTGTGCCACCTGTACGGAGGTAATTTAACCAGTATTGAGTTGAAATACATGGGAGCTGGTTTCAAACGGCTGAAATATCTATGTTTGAATAGGTTGAGTTTTGCATATGAATTTGGGAAAGACCTTCATTCGATCATCTTATCTGTTAGGTTTTTACTAATAAGACTCAAATGCCCCTCAATTTAAAACGAAATTATTATATTTCCATATTCATTTAACTAAAGTCCTTTATAATTTATATTTAAATAATAAATACTGTTGGATCTTCAGTTGGGTTGGAAGATTTGGAGGAAGGATTTCAAATGACGCCAATATTGAGGGTATTTCAAATTCATCACTTTGGTTGAAAGTGTAGTATAGAATGATTACTTGAGAACTTGAAATTCATTCGAAATAAAGTGATCCAAACAAGTGTTGTGGATTTAGAATTCATAGCTCTAATTCATCAATCCATAAATGACTAGAAACCTATTTGGAAATTTCATGATAATAACTAGAACTGAAAATGAGTATAACTGTACTCTGGCAAAATCTAGATTGTGAGAATATTCTACTTCGTAAATGCAGCTAGGGCTGGCCACCTGGGGACTTGAGTTAGGTTTGGTCGAATTCATTCAATCATAAACCAAGTGATTGATTAAGCGTTACTTAATTTCAAAAGAAGTGTATTACGATTGCTATGTGAATGTTTTGAGTTTGATCAGATTCGGTTTGGCAAGAATTACCCAGCAATAGGTCGGTCCATCTACTTACGGAAGGTCGTATTCAAGTGTTATTGAGATATAAAATTTATCGAATTCCTCATATTTTTTACTATTTCGATTGGATATTGGACCTTTTTCTTTCAAGTCAAGTTAAATAGAATCTCTTTTTTCAAAATCACACAAGTATTTTTTACTAAAAATAGGTTGTTTATATTAATTTCATATATTCATAAAAAAGCCCAATTCCATTAAGTTAGCTCCCATTTCCAATTTTTCTTAAATTTCACCGAGCTTCAACATAGAATAGAGCAGTGGCATTGATATTAATGTATAAAAGAGGAGATTATGAATGAATTATTAACTAGGTTTTTAAATTGACTGTGTAATGTTAGTTATGTTACTTGTCTTATGAATAAAATATTATGTAAATATATATAAATTTCTTATTTACTATCGAATATTGAAATTTAACGGATCAGATTGAGTCAGACCCATATTCTGTGATTACGATATTTTGGAAATCGGATCAATCAGTTGGATCTATAATCAGGAAAACAAACAAAAATTCTAATAGACTGGGTCAAGTTAATATCTGTCCCATTGAGCCCTAAAAGCAGCATATATATATATATATATATATATATATATATATATATATATATATATAATATTTATTCCTTAGCCGATTGGGTAGCTCAGTCATCATAATGGCCCATTTATAAAATTCTTTCATTTGGGAAAGCAAGCTCGCTCGCTAGCCGTTGATGATGAGGTGTTTGACGATATTATATATACAAATGCACGGTGGTGTTTCATGAAGGAACTAGCTAGGATAGGAAGCATTCATTCTGAAATTAATCTTCTCCAGACCTTCAAACATTGGTCGTCATAAAAGGGGGGAGGAATGGGTATTAACAAAATATGTCCCTCAATTTTCATATTGGTCATAAGATTTTAGAGCATACTATCACATGTTTACATTTTATGTTCCCATTTTATCAGGGTGCTTCAGTCTAGTGAAATTATGGGTAAACTTTTGTATATTTGTCCATCTTAAATTTTTCGTAGTATATTCGTCCATTTTATCAATGTAGTGTTACACATTTGGCCTCTTAAAATTTTTCATAGTATATGCGTCCCTCTCATCAATGTAGTGTAACACATTCGTTCCTCTTAAATTCAAATACATCTACTTTCTTCCATTTTAAAAAGTATTTTGATTTAACAGAAACGAATGTGTTACACTACATTGATGAGAGGGATACATTTGTTAAGAAAAATTCAAGAGGGACGAATATGTTACAATACATTGATAAGAGGGACAAACGTGCAAAAGTTGACTCATAAGGAGCACTACAAGAAAATTGAGCTTAAGTTTCAAAAAAAAAAGTGATAATGTGACAAAATAAGTATGCATTTAGTGATAAAAAATACTAATATTGTCATAATAATAATGATGACAAGTGTAATAATGACAAAATTTGTTTGTAAGTTGTCACTAATAGCTATTAATGACAAATATATGGTGACTTAAGTTGCCACTATTAACATTTAGCGACACCATTCTAGTGACAATAAATATTGTCACTATGGTTTAGTAACAACTTTTTGGTTGTCACTTTTGGGTATCGCTATATATCAATAGTGACAACTTTTTTACAATTTTTATCATTAGTATGTTTATGAAAACCATTTTAGTGACAATATTTGAGTTCTCGTCACTTAATATATATAAGAAATGACAACTTTAACATTATCACATAAAATTTTATCACTAAAATTTAATTTTTTTGTAGTGGAGGACGAAAAGTATTCAATGGTATTATTTCAATCTAAATTATAACCGTTCCTTATTTCATGGTTGCAATTGCAGGGACGATGAATTGAACTTCATATTTTGATGGATGTATGAGGAATTGAATGTGACATAATATCCGGACAAGAAAAGACATTCGATAAGCCAGTTGTGAGTTTTTTTATTTTATTATTTTGCATTTTTAATTATCCTTTTTTTTCCAATGATTTTAATCTCTTTCGAGGTGCATCAAGCACATAACGTGGGAACCTCTCCCACGTTATAGTCACAATTTGGAGCGAAATTTTCTTAGATGAATCTTTGAGATATTTTATGCATGTTCACTAAGCTATTAAATGTTAGTCCTCTCGTTTTATAGTATATTAGAGCTCTTTGAATATATTCCGTGACCACATCAATAAGCTAATCATCCGAGTCAACTCACAAGTTCATCTTCTTCTCTTTTTGGCTATTAACACACACAGCTCTAATATACTTTGAAAGACTAACCTATGACATTTTCAAACACTTGGGTTGAAGATTAAAAAAATATTCAAAAGCAAAACAAGAGTATAGAGAATTGCACATAATTACGTAGTTGTGCAAGAATTGAAGCATAAGATTGAAATATATATTAACTCGTGTCCATTAGTCAATTATCAATATGTATTATTTACTTAATTATTATCTGATAGAAATAAATAACCGATCAAATTTGTTTAAGCAAAAATTGATTAGGTTACTTAAGCAATTAGGGTGAGTTTGGCTCAGCGATTGGAGCTCTTAAAATCAATTTTACATCTCTATTGTGATTTTTGAAGTGTTTGACCCTGATTATAAAAATTACTTATGTTCAATCGTAATTTTCATAGTGTTTGGCCCCCAAGATTATAATCACTTTTGAGATCTTCGAGAAGCAAAAAATCAACTTATTTTAGAAGCAACTAAAGTGTTACTTTTACAAAAGTAATTATACAAAAGCAATTATTCTATAATTAATTTTTATCATAATCAATTATTACCATAATCAATTTTAGTAAAATTAATTCTCCTATAATTACTTTTCAAATCGCTAGGCAAAACTCACCATTAATCCTCAATCAATTAGCTAATTCGCACTATGGGCCATATTTCCATGGGCTGGGTTTAGCCATGGTCCAACCCATACATTTCGGTTCACTCCTAAGCCCAGTGCACTGTCACCTTCCCACGCACCACACCACACACTAACACCCCACCACCTTACCTACAAAAATCAAGACACTAAACCCTAAACCACCTCTGCAATTTCTACCTCCGCCTCTGATTATCCAAAATTCACCACAACCGCCATGACTGACCTTCAAACGACGACGAAGAAGAAAACTAAGTCCAAAGAAGAACAACCAGAAGACAACAAAATCGACGCCGTTGATTTCCTTATAAAGCCCCAAACCCACACTCCCTCAATCGACACCTCTAATTGGCCGATTCTCCTAAAAAACTACGACAAACTAAACGTACGAACCGGACACTACACTCCCCTTCCCTCCGGTTACTCCCCTTTAAAACGCCCTTTAGCCGAATACATAAAGTATGGAATTTTAAACCTCGACAAGCCCGCTAACCCCTCGTCGCACGAAGTCGTCGCGTGGATTAAGCGCATTTTACGTGTCGAGAAAACCGGGCATTCGGGTACACTCGACCCGAAAGTGACTGGCAATTTAATCGTATGCATCGATCGCGCCACGCGGTTGGTGAAATCGCAGCAAGGTGCAGGGAAAGAGTACGTGTGCATAGCTAGATTGCATTCAAAGGTTCCGGAGGTTTCTAAAGTCGCTAGAGCGCTAGAGACGCTAACAGGTATGGATGGACCAAATTTTCGAAAGGTTTCCATAAAACGAAATATCAAAAAACAAAAATTTCTGTTTTTAGTCATTTTCCATTAAAGAAAAATAACGAAAAGCTTAAGTTTTCAACTCATTCCAGAGGATTAGTTCTACTTTGACTTTTTCTAAATGTTTCCATTCTTATAATTTAAATACCACTAAATGAAATTTTAATTATCCATGCTCACAGGTGCGGTTTTTCAGAGACCCCCTTTGATATCTGCTGTCAAGAGGCAACTTAGGATTAGGACTATTTACGAAAGTAAGCTTCTTGAGTACGATGTCGATAAGCATTTGGCTGTTTTCTGGATTTCGTGCGAGGCGGGGACTTACGTAAGGACAATGTGTGTGCATTTGGGGCTTTTATTGGGTGTGGGAGCTCATATGCAAGAGTTGAGGAGGGTTCGATCGGGGATTATGGGGGAGAAGGATAATATGGTAACAATGCATGATGTGATGGATGGACAATGGGTTTATGATAATTATAGGGATGAGAGTTATTTAAGGAGGGTGATTATGCCTTTAGAGGTGCTCTTAACTAGTTATAAGAGACTTGTGGTTAAAGATTCTGCGGTGAATGCTATTTGTTATGGGGCTAAGTTGATGATTCCGGGGTTGTTGAGGTTTGAAAATGACATTGAAGTAGGAGAGGAAATAGTGTTGATGACGACTAAAGGAGAGGCTATTGCCTTGGGGATTGCAGAAATGACGACTGCCGTGATGGCTACGTGTGATCATGGAACGGTAGCGAAGATTAAGAGGGTGGTGATGGATAGGGATACTTATCCTAGGAAATGGGGGTTGGGTCCTAGGGCTTCGATGAAGAAGAAGCTTATTGCCGAGGGGAAGTTGAACAAGCACGGGAAGCCTACTGAGAATACGCCATCTGAGTGGTTGAGGAATGTTGTTTTGCCTGCTGGAGGAGATTCTGTTGTTGCCGGTCTTGCGGCTGCTGTAGAGAATGTGGAGAGTGCTGCAGTTGAGGTAGTGGAGAAGAAGAAGAAGAAGAAGAAGAAGAACAAAGGGATGGAAGAGGGAGAAGATGGACATAAGCGTAAATTGGAGGAAGTTGATGGTAGTCCTGCTCCGGATGCTGTTGTGAAGAAAATCAAGGTAGATGTTGAGGAAGCTTTGCCGGTGGCGGTTAAAACTGAAAGTGTAGATGTGAAGGAGAAGAAAAAGAAGAAAAAGAATAAAGAGGGTGCTGATGAAGGTGAGAAATCAAAGAAGAAGGATAAAGTGAAGGATGAACCTTTGTCATCTGACGAAGACAAGTCTGAGAAAAAGAAGAATAAAAAGAAGAAGATTAAGGATGCAGAAAATGGTGACTCGGTATTACCTGGCAGTGACAAAGAAGCAAGTAAAAGTGAGAAGAAAAAGGAGAAGAAGAAAAAGAAGCCCAAAGATGCTGAACAAGAGTAGTAAACATGAAGGATCTGGTTACGAGCTTCAGTTGGGGATTGTGCCAACTGTCATGCTGAATGTTATCTGCATAGGATGCCTGTTTGAGATATATATACACCTGCAGATTGCGACCTTGAGCGGCCAATCAGAGACTTGGTTTATTGCTATTTACCGTTGAATTTTTAGTTTAAAGTTTGTCGTATTTCTCAAGGTCTTATACTTCATGATCTGGGATGTTTTTATTATGAACTTGGTAGTAATACAAACAACTTGTTTTCGATATAAAATGCTTGTTCATGCTTGGAGTTGTATCTTATGGGAAAGAAATGGTATTGAATGGTCTACTTCTTGATATTTGCTGATAAGGGGGTTTAAGATGCCTACCCCCAACTAGTTTTTGTTGCTGCTGAAGTGAATGGTATCTTGTGTTACTAATACCTATAGGTTGGATATATGCTCTGGTTTTTAATGCAACAGATATTACTATTTTTATGATATATGTTTATTTGTTGAGCAAACAAGATGGGAGTGGGACACACAGTGGTGGTCCTTCATTAGGAGTGTGGATTTTTTCCTTTCATTTTTAGCTAAGATATCTTTAATTCGTCGAAATTACATCTAGGTTTGTAATATCCTATATTATTCGAGTATTTCTAGTTATTTACGATGACAGACTAGAGTTATGTCTTTTCTTTAAAATTTATTTCCTTACCTGAAATATTTTGGTTTGAGGTATATATATATATATTAAGAAAATGGAAATAGTTTGCATGTAAGATTTAATTTTATATTTTTTATAAATTTTAAGATTTAATTTTGATTATATAATGTAACGTGTGAAATCAATCATATTGTTAATACGATTTGTGAGAAATAGCTTGAGTTTTTGGGCCAAAATAAAATTTGAAAAATCCTTTTACAGGTACAGTGAAAAATTCACTCTTCCATTATCGGTCTGTACAAACACAAACGGGTATTCGGATCTCAGTTTCATGATGTGGACGAGAGAGAGAGATATACACTGACACGCAACCAACTTAACCACCACATAGCAAAAGATTCCCATTCCATTTTGCTAGTTTGCTAGAGAAGAATCAACAAAAACTGAGATCAACTCTTCTCTTAAATTTATTCTTGCTGCTAATACAACACACCCCGCAAAAAGAGGGGGAAGGAAACAACAAGTCAACATTGAAAATGGAAACCCTCTGCAGCTCAAATCTTGATTTTAGCCCATCTCCAATTTCTAAAATTTACATAAAACCCACTTCAAAGCACTTGCCTTTATGTGGATTATTTCCAATTCCGAGGAACCCCAAATGTAGAGTAAAATTTGTTCATTGTTCGGACAAGAAAAATTCTACTCCCAATTCCAAGAACCTGCATACTAGTTTTGTAGCAAAACATAATGAAGATTTAGCTAGAAGGGTGGGGAGAGGAGTAGTTGGATTTGCTGCTGCAGTCTCCATGTTGCTTTATCATGATTCTTCTTCAGCTTTTGCTTTTGCTGCAGAGTCTCTTACTGTGGCTTTTCCTGTTTCTCACGCGCGTGAGGTGTTCGATCAAGTCCTCTAAAATCTTTTTTTTTTTTTTTTTGGCACTTTTAATTCATTTTGAACTTAGAATTAGAGATGTTAAGAATTATATGTTCTCTTAATTATGATATTGACATGGAGTAATTTGGTAGGTTAACACGGTCCAAAGAACCCTTGTGGAGGCCTGGGGTTTAATTAGAGAGACCTTCATAGATCCTACTTTCAACCATCAAGGTATATATGCTTTAATTGGTTCAAGTAAACTGTAACAAGAGAAAAATGAGGCTTATTGCATTTGTCTTCTTGAATTAAAAAAAAAAAATGTAGAATATTTATAGCCACTTGCAAAAAATTAAAATGTATGAGAGAATCCTTGTTATAAATATTATTGAGCTAATCTTGACAAGGGATTTTTTCGCAGATTGGGACTCGAAATTGCAGCAGACAATGGTGGAAATGTTTCCGTTGAGATCCGAAGATGCAGCATATAGCAAAATCAAGGGAATGCTTTCTACTCTTGGAGATCCTTTTACACGCATCATAAGTCCTAAGGTGTTACATTACACTTTTGCTAGTTATTTCTTATGTTTCGTACCCTGTATACTCCATGTTATAGAGTGAAATTCAAAAATATATAGTCCCTATGATTATGAAGAGATCTCAAATGGGTTTTTTCCTAATACAAAAATAACACACGGGGTTTTGCTAATATAAATAACACGGGTTTTTTTGCCATTAGAATAAACACAGGGGGTATTTTGCCTTTTAACTCCAATGTTATTTATATAACTCCACTAATTTGTTTTCCTATTTTCA
Source organism: Penstemon eatonii (assembly GCA_038501285.1). Classification (NCBI taxonomy): domain Eukaryota; kingdom Viridiplantae; phylum Streptophyta; class Magnoliopsida; order Lamiales; family Plantaginaceae; genus Penstemon; species Penstemon eatonii. The sequence goes on along the minus strand of CM076710.1, from coordinate 87,194,377 downwards.
AGGAATATCAAAGTTTCAGAATAGGAAGTGATGGAAATCTACAAGGTGTTGGTCTATTCATCAATGCAGAACCAAAGACCGGGCACCTGGTGGGTTAATATTTGACACTAGTGCAATCAATATTGTACTGTTTTCGTTTATTCATGTATTTTTAAAACTAATCTCTGTTTAGTTTATTTCAGGTTGTTTTGTCATGCATAGAGAATAGCCCCGCTGCACGTGCTGGCATACACGAAGGAGATGAGCTAATGGAGATAAATGGTACTTTATTGAACTAATGATGCTATCAATTTTCATATTGAAACCAATGGTTTGCTATTATTCAAGAACTTAATGAAAATATTTGCATTCTGAAGCTGCTACTTAGATGATTTTTTTTCCCCTTTTAACGGGAATCAGGTGAAAGACTTGATGGAGTGGCTAGTGAAGCGGCAGCTCAGAAACTCAGGGGACGTGTTGGAACAAGTGTTACTGTGAAAGTTCAAAGTGTATGAATTTTACATTTTACTACATGGAAGTTTATTATGTTTCAAGATGCAAAATTCTTCATATATAGATATCGACCCAAAATATTTTATCTTAAAATTATGTTTAATTTGACTTTCTCTCATTACAATATACAGGTAGATGACTTCGGGAGCTCTTGTGTTAGAGAGGTATATATCTATTACATTTGTGCTGTTCTTTGATGCAACCTTAAGATGTTTTTCAGCTAATTTTGGAAGTTTATTGAAGATTAAACTACCTCGAGAAGTAATCAAGCTTTCACCCATATCTAGTTCCATCATTTCCCACAAAACACCCGACGGTCATCTTTCAAAGACTGGATATGTAAAGTTGTCGACCTTCTCTCAGGTATTCATTGACTGAATCTTTCTTATGCATCTCTTTTACACGTGAGATTACTAAAGATGATAAAAGTAGTAGTAAGTTTGCATCTCATTCGTTAAAAAGGTCAAAAAGGGAAATTCACAATGTTCGGAATATGGCAGACTGCTGCAGAAGAAATGGAAAACACAGTTTACGAGATGGAGAACGAAGGTGTACAATCATACATATTGGATTTGAGAAACAATCCAGTAAGTCCCTTTCCTTATTTTTAAGCTAATTTATATTTCCTTTTCACTAAGTATCCAAATTGATGTAGTTAATCATACTAAGATTATTGCACACAACAAATCAAGTACATTTATAGGGATGGCAAAAAACCAAAGCCATGTTATTCTATTTATATAAAAAATTAGAACTTCCAAAAGGGCCCTTAAAACATAAAAGTCGACTCATCACTCCCTCCTCACTTGTCCAGGGTGGTTTGGTAAAAGCAGGACTTGATGTTGCTCAAATTTGGCTAGATGGAACCGAAACTCTAGTAAACACGATAGATAGGGATGGCAGTATGTTGCCAATCAACATGATTGATGGCCATGCTTTAACTCAAGATCCTCTCGTTGTCCTTGTAAGTCCAAGTCCTAATCACAGTTTTGTTTGTTTTTTTTTTTTTTTGGGCAATTCCTTCATAATAAAAAGTTTCCTTTTTATTTTTTAAAAAGGTGAACGAGGGGAGTGCGAGTGCAAGTGAGATTCTTGCAGGAGCACTGCACGACAATGGCCGAGCAGTTCTTGTGGGACATAGAACTTTTGGGAAAGGAAAAATACAGGTCTAGTCGAGTGTCATATACTTAATTTTAATTCCTTGGTAATTTTATTAAGACTTACATTGAAGAATTCTTTGATGCAGAGTGTGACTGAACTACATGATGGATCAGCCCTTTTTATTACAGTGGCGAAATATCTTTCGCCAGCACTTCACGACATCGACCAGGTTGGTATAACTCCTGATGTACAATGTACAACTGATTTCCTCAATTCACCTAGAGACACTTTCAAGCATGGAAGCTCAACTTCTTCATCTCTAGAAAGTGATTCTTGTATACTGGTAGCAGAGCATCAACTAGAAGATATTCAAGAATCTAAAGGATCAGCTTCTTGATTAGCCTTGAAACATAGTATAGAACCACTCACTCTATTGTAAATAAATAACTACTCGCTCTATTGTGTAATGTGAAAGATTAGCTTCTTTGTATTTATGTGTAATGTGTGTATATACACATAAATTCATTCTTAAAATAGCGTCGAATATATTCACCTTTTTGAAATTATGGTAGCATTCATAATCTTCCTTGAATAAGGTTTTATGTGTTTAATATGTTTAACCTCATAATGTTTCTCCCTAGATTGTTAACATCTATATCCATAAGTCAAAAGTGTTCCATAATTTGTTTATTTGGTAAGAAATGCATAATAAAGTTTAATAACTTTTGTTCACCTCTCAAGATCCATAACTTTCTCAACTTGTAAATCAGACATTAAAAGTATGTTTTCTGATAAATCAAACCCTTCAAATTCAATCAAACATCAGTCTTTAGACAAAACAAAACAAACATCCTCTCTAATAAAAAACAATTTTTTACATTAAATTTCTCTAAACATAAGCCCTGATCATCATGTCCAATCCTTAAAAAATTAGGATTCTTTAGCAAACTTGTGTTTGTTCATTAGACTCTTAGTCAACCATATTGCTGTTTCTCTAGAAGAAACAACGTCTTCTCCAAAAGGTTTTAGCACGCCACAGAGCTCATCAAATTTGTCCTGTTTAAGTAATCGTGCACATAGTTCAAGCAACGACTCTAAAGCATCTGCCCTCTGTTGCCCTGGATTTTCCCACTCACCCTTTCTTTCGTTACTGCAAATTGCAGCTATTTTATTCAACAATTGATCCTCCTCACTTGATTCTTGATTTATGTCTACTTTTGAATCATTTGAAGAACCTGCCTTGATTTTCTCTGTCTCTTTATTCAACTTAACATTTTCTTCAACAAAAGACTCAATTTTGACACTTTCATTCGCCTTAATATCAAGGGTACTAGATATAGGAGGCACTAATTCCATTATCTTCTCACTTTTCTTATCTAAATCTTCCGATTTTGTGTTGTTCTTTGGAGAATATTCCTCTTGTTCTTGAGACACTTTATTTGATGGTAAAGCCAAAGAATCCACTTTAAGTGATAACAAGTCAAAATTGTCCGATTTGTCTCCATTACAAGCGGTTGTCTCAAAACTTGTGTCCCCACTTTTTGAGTCTTCACTGTCATGAGATATAAGTCCAGAATAGCTTGTAGGGTCAACCCTTTTCGTCTCGAGTTTGTCTTTAATCAAGACATCGTCTTTGGCTAGTAGGCTAGGATATTGAACATCATTAATTTCCTCAAACAATGGAAGCAGCTCCTTATGTTTTAGTTTCACCTCTCTTTCTCTGTAGTCTTTCACACAACCGGGGCTGTTGGGTGATTTTTGTTTCATCTTTTTCTCGGTTGAGTTTTTGGGAGAGGGAGATTTCACGGGAAGAAAGACGGTTGATGGGTTGTGACATCGAAGGAGAAATGGCTGCAAATGTGGGTGTCTTAATAGCTCTGCAGCCTATTATTGCACAAATATGGGATTACGAATGATAATACTTTGAGTACTTGGCACTTTGAACCCGAGAAACACACTATTTTGGCACTCTGCACTTTGAAATTGGAACTTTGGCCCTTTGCACCCTCAAATTTTACATTCATTGGAAGAACAACGGGCATTTTGCACCCTAATAGGGTGCATTTCGCCAAAGAATGTACAATTCAAGGTGTCAAAATTTCAAATTCATGGTGCAAGGTGCAAAAATAATGTATTTTCGGGATGCAAAGTGCTACTCTGACACTTTTGCCAAAAGAGGAATAATAGAAGGGCAAGGAGAATGAAATTTACCGTTGGCCTGTGTTCAGGGCTCTTCCTTAGCATACTCTTCATGATCTGTTTACTGAAATTATTGAAGTCATTATAAATGTAAATATTCCATTATTGTTAATTTTTCTCTATTTTAAAAATGTTATTTAAGAAAAAATAGCATTACATATACACTCCTCGTTTATCTTATAACCACAACGCCCCCTCAAATACAAAGGGCATGTTGGTAAAAAATTAGTCAAATTCAAAGTCAATATTAATCATGGGTAAAAAATGGACATTTCATTAAAAAATTGTGATGACATCATCTCTGCCATTATAGAGACTAACAAGAATGGGTTTTCTTTAAGATGAAACCTGAGTTTAGCGAGATTTTGATGTTATAATTAACATCATAGAGTGACGGGCTGTTTAGGTAATATCCCTTCTATCGATGACAAAACATAAAGTTTTAATAAGAATGTATATAGACTTACAGAGTTGATGAATATACAATAGGCAGTGGAGATATCGAACATCTGTTTATCTTGTTGATAAGTCCAGTCATATCCTACATAATTCCGTTTTTCCAAATTTTAGCAACAAACGATATTGTATTCACGAGGAACAATGGTATATAACGGTTAACTTACGGAAGCTCGGAATGCTTGTTTGTGTGCAGCAATCTCAAACATACAGCAACCTTAAAATACAAAAGAAGGCACTGCTAAGTAATAACACGAAAAAAACGAACTTGTGTTTTCTGATTATTTAAGGTTATTATTACCTAGTGACCACATGTCTGATTTATAGCAGTATGGCATATCTGCAATAAGCTCCGGGCACATATAGTTGGGGGTCCCGACAACCTAAGTCGAGGCACATAAGTTATCTAACAATGTTTTTCGAAAACTTGTCAAAGTTCAGGTCATAATAAAATTCTTACCGATGAGGCAAGGGCTTCCTCGTTAACAAATTTTCCTAATCCAAAATCACCTGTAAATTTAATGTATTCAGAACAAATGGGAGACAGTATAGTCAGCTTAAAATAAGATGTTGTTTTGACTTCTTACCAAGACAGATGTCATTTTCCTCTGTGACGAAAATGTTAGATAACTGGAATTTAAAGAAAAAATGTAAGAAACAATCGAAATCAAGAAATGGCATTTTACTATGTAACATAATCATCATAGGTCAAACCTTGAGGTCTCTATGAAGGACACGATTCGAGTGAAGATAGTCAATAGCTAGTAATAATTGAGTCAACCATTTGCATAGTTTCTGAGGCAAACACAGCAACATTCAAATACTCAGTGTTTAGTTAGTGCCCAAAAGGATATACTCCCTCCGTTTTTTATTATTTGTCGTTTTAGAGGTAAACCCCAAAACACCCTTTTAGCCAAATAATCACATCATTAATTACAAGCTTTAAGAAGAAGGGTACAATTGGTAGAAAATAATTAATTTTACTCCACTCCTAAAACGACAAATAAAAGTAAACAATTTTTTTGCCAAAGTGACAAATTTAAAAAACCGGAGGGAGTATGTATATTGTAATCATTCATTAGAATACCTGCTCTGGAAAATATGCTCCTCTTGCCTTCCTTATCATATCAGATCTGCAAATTAAAGAAAGAGAAATGTACAAGCCAGCAAGAGTCAACCCTTTTGTTCAGTATGTATCATTTGATTAGAATGAATATCACTTAGATTATATAATTCGGAGCACTTACATGTCTCCGCCTTCATAATAGTGGGTAACAATGCATATACAGCTTCCCTGCATAATAGTGAAAACGGAAAGTTGTCTTCGAAGTCAGTTTCATGGCAGCCAAAGAGACCTTTACACAACCTAAAAGCTCTTGATTAGGATATCAAGACTAAGAATCTAAATAATACCTTGTCCAGCCAAGCATCTTTGTATTGGACGATATATGGATGGTGCAATTTTGCAAGTGAATCCATCTGCAACAGAGACAATCACAAGATATATAATGTAGAAGAACAAAGTTACAGTTATTTATTTCATCTAACCCCTAAATGTGTCCTGAAATACTCAATAATGGAACAAGAAATTAAAAAAAAAAAAAATCATCATTTATATGGAACTCATTTTTTTCCAAATAAAAAAGGTGAGTAACCAACTGATTAAAAAATTGATAGGAAATATATCAAGAGGAATATTGTAACGTGTAACTCTTTATGCGTATGAAGAAGCTAATCTTCATACTGAACATGAGCCTATTTGCTCAACAGAGAGAATCCTTTCGCAGATATATTAAGAGTATTAAAGGTTATTAGAGGGAAGTGTATGCTTATAGAACCGAACAAGCTTGAGATTTATGGTTTATAATTTTCAATGCAAAATAAAAAATAAATAAAAGAACTACTCTAACTATAACACAGAAATTTTCCCATAAAACAGAATAAAAATTAAGTATTCAAAACAACCTCAGAGCGTGCAGTGCGTTTCAACTTCTCTGGCTGTTTAGATAGACGAATTTTCTTTAGAACATACCTGCAAGACATAATGGAAACAGTTATTGGAAATTCATTTAGAGATTCATATTACAACCTCAGCATAAATTTTTTTTTTTTTTTTTTTTTTTTTTGTCTAGGATGATAGAAGTATCAATAACAAAGTAAAATTCTCTTAGCAATAAAGTCAGACAAAGAGCTTTTAGTTGGGGAATGAAAGTTTCTTCCTTCCCATTCCCAACCCGATAAGAATCTTTCCTCCTTGCACGAATCGAAGGGGAGACATTTGTTTATCTACGTAAAAGCTTCTTATCTTTGTAGACTTGGGCAAATAAAATAATTTGAATATATTTCACCCACATTTTAAGTTAAGCCACCAATCTCGGATCCGTCTCTTACCATGATTTCTTTCATGTAGTATAAAGCCCATTCAGCTCATATTTTGTATTTTGTAGATATACACGAGCATTAGTACACTAACAGCCAATAAAAAAACTGAGAAACAGATGGTCTTACTTTTTGTTCTCAGTTTTGTGGAGCACAAGATACGAAGCTCCAAAAGAACCTTTTCCAATCTGCTCTACTACTTCATAATCTTCCATCCTGGAGTTGGAATCACCATTTTCTTGCTCCATCAATCCCTTAAAAGTCAAACATTTCAGATGGGTCAGTTTATTTTCAGCTAAAAAATCAATTTTTATACAAAATAATCAGTTATTGAACTTACCCAGCTCCAATTCAAGAAGAACCTTGAGATTCTATACTTTAAACTCTGAAAGCAACCAAGAAAAAGCAAATCTGGGGTTTTAAACAAGGAGAAGACCACTTGAAAATTTGGTACTTGAATTTATTGGGAGCAATTTTGCCTCTTTTGGAGGTGAAGTTGTAAAGTCGTATTGACACAATGATGGCCCAAGCTACAACAATATAGTGAGTGAGTGTGTGTGTGTGTGTGCGTGTGATGGGGGGTGGGGTTGAGGTTTGGTTGGTGAAGACACTCAAGGACAGAAGAGGCTCAATTATGGTACTAATATTATTTTATTTAGCAAGTGCACTAGGGATTATTTATATACAAATGAATGGAGTATATATTATTAGTAAATGAGAATATCTTTTTTGAATAACATGAATTCAAAAAATTTCCTAATTTGTAAACTCAAAATCTAACAAGTAAAAAGATTTAGCCATCTCATAAATTCTGACCAAGTTAATTAAATAAGTTGGTTTCTGATCATTTAAATTTATGTGCAGCACAAATTGAATGAATTGTTAAAAGTAGAACACAAAATTCTTAATTACATGTGTTGTACTTGACCTTGAGTGGAAGTTGACGGTCAAAAGCTTTTAAGTTTTTTGACCTAATAATTTGTAGAAAGTGGAATAGGAAGAATAGAATTCATCAATTTTTATCTGCATAATTAATTAGAGTCTTTCGTCATCTTGTTCAACTCTGAAGATATTTTTATTATTATTATTATTATTATTTGTCTTTTAGTAAATATTTCCTTTTTTTCTTCTTTTTCCTTTTTGATAATTAACTCATGGACTCCAATTATTAGATAGCTACGAAAATGAAAATATTATATTTTTGCAGAGGCTCTTAAGGGTCATCAAGCATGCACCACCACGAAAAAATAAATGAATTCAATAAAATAAAAGTAAAAGGTTATGCCTAATATTCCACACTAATAAAATAAAAGTAAAAGATTATCATTAATTTTAGTGGGTGTTGAATGTGGAATTTAATAAGGGGCCCATCCATATTTTTGTGATTTTTTAAGAAGTTGATCAATCAAATATATAGATTAAATCATCCATGATTGAGGTAAAATGACTAGTTTGGTGAATAAAACAGTGTTTTCAGAACATCAAATTGGCTTATTTATGTCAGTGGGACATAATAAATATTGTAAGAGAGGCCCTCAAGAATATCTGTTGGTGAATGGTCATTTTCCACGTTTTGTAAGGTGACATTTAGTACTACTAATTTATTATATATATATATATATATATATATATATATATATATATATATATATATAGTTTTGTCCACAAAAAGGAAAAAAAGAAAATATTGTCGGTACGGTAGAATTGGTGGCCAGCCACTTAATTTTCTCATTTTTCATTTTCTTTCAAAGTAGCTTTTATATATTCAGAATTTATTATTTGTTGGTATTTAAATTAGGTCTCATCAATCTAATTAATGTCTATCATCAGTCAGATGAGCGTGGATAAATAAATTGTTAAATTGTTTGGTCGTTTGCTGCCTGATACTAATAAGTAATACTCCCTACTCATCCATTAAGACAACCTTACCACTCCATACAGATGCAGAATTTTTTAAGTGACAAAATAATTAATGTTCACGAAATTTAATTTTGAAATAAATATTCAAAACACTAAACTGGTACGTTTGGTAGAACGTGTTGGAGAAATATTCAAAGCCTTGGACGACAGTGTAAATATTCCCCCTTTTGCTCCTCATCTTCTTCTACACATGTCCCTAATTTCCTTTCTACAGCAATATGTACAAACTAGTTTAACAACAAACCAAAGGAAAATTGGCATGGTCATATCCTATTTCAAAAATTTACACCCTATTGATTTAATATCCAACAACCCAATTTTAAAAAGCATCTCTACTATAGACAGACCAAGCATATTTTATTGTTTGGGAAAAAAATAAATCATTACTACATATCATATCATATTAGTCGAATATTTCTAACACTAACCCAAACATGGTGTCAACATTTAAGACCTATTAATATAGAAACATTTGTCTAAAAACCATCAGAAATACAAGCACTTAGAAAAAAGTTCGAGTATTGTATACAATTTAAATTAAGACAAGATGGAGGAATATAAATGGTTATGGGTACAGTTACTTTCTTTTGGAAGTTTTTCGACTTTCAAGTTTTCTTCTAGCAGCTTCAAACTCTTCTTCACTTGGCTCTGGAGGTGCTTCACCTCCATATTTTTGTACAAGAGATGAGAACATTGAATCAATCCTACCCTTCCTCTCATTCTGCCGCTGAGCTATTACAGCAAACAAATCATCTGTATTCTTCTTTGATCTGCATGGGTATTATAAAGGAGCATTAGATTTGAATAAAATACTTCTGCCTGAATCATAAATATTTGTAGAATTTAATGAAACTCAAATATGACTTACTTCTTTCTTTGTCTTAATGGACTTGTAGGAGGTTTGATTTTGGATATTTTCTTTACCCATCGTTCATAAGCTTTGGTTGAGTTAGCATCTCCTACAAATACACATACGCGTCAAAAGTAAGTGTGGGGGTAATCGACACACAAGAATAAAGAAAAGAAAGAAGAATATTACATAAGACTATGTTTGGTTCTTGATTTCAGTGAATAAAATGGTAATGAAACAAAAATTGGGCATAAATAGAAAATCCAAGAACCAAACTTAGCCTAAAGGAAAAGAGAAGAGGAAGGATGTCAACGAAGCAGTAAATAGCATGAAACAAAACATCAGATCCATCCACTGGTATAAAATTCAAGCAAAAATGATGAAGCAATGGCCAACTAGCATGAAAAATTATACAAAGCACAACATAGTAAAACCATTGATTCCAAAGATATAATACGTTGTAATTGTATTGTTTCTTTCACCATGTATATGGGGCATCATCCGAGTTCTACTCAGCTGCACAACTATACGTATATGCAATGGTGAAACTTGGCCATAAAAAAGCTTTACCTGAATAAATAGCCTCATCAATGATATCCTTGAACCGGTGGGAATCTAGCTTAGGATCAGAGCAAAGCATGCAGCAGAAAAGCCTGAAAACAAATTAAAAAATATTAATGAGGATAAAGTACAAAGCTAGTAGTGGATACCAGATATCCTACTGTGATGCACCTGTCCATGTTTCCCTTCAATTTTTTGTATAGCTCAAGCAAATCTTTTTGCTCTGAGCTGGAGCCTCTGTAGTTTGCTTCAAACTCTTCAATATCAGCCTCAGTGACCTGCAAGTTATGTCCAATAATATGATATTATAAATGAACTTATAATAGAGAAAAACTGCCATAACTCACAATGATATAACCTTTTTATACATGGCTCGGAAAAAATTCTTCAAATTCTGAACAACATCCCCTGCTAGGTCCTGTTAACAAGCAAAGAAATATGAGTGTTGAGAGGCAGGAGCATTATATGTTTAATAGAACTTAAATAGCAATGAAGTGAGCCTTGAGTGAGCCAGTTTCATGATCCAACAAGGGTTAAAATTGTCCGACATAGTTTACATTAATAACTAAAAAGATGCACAAACAGACACTTCCAGATACAATCAGATACAATGAAGCAAAAGGGGAGGAACTTAGAGTCTGTTTCTTCTACCAGTAGATCCAATAGGAAGATTAGTATGAGGTTAGTATGAGGATTTCATATGTTAACAGTATGACTAGTTGCAACAAAATATTTATCATGTAAATGGCTTAACAACATATGGTTCTGTTAGTAAACATTTCATACCAAACAAAAAAACAGAAAGAACAAAAAACAAACTAGAACCCGGGACCAGATTGAGTTCTATAAGAGACATCCCATTATCAATAGAGTAAAACGAATTGTAAGAAAAGAAGGATAGTTATGACTTACACAATCATCGACGCAGCCAGTCTGGTCATATACTGCACGCTTCTCCTCATCACCAAGAATAGATATAACTTTTTGCAGTTGTTGAAATTTTTCCTTGGCATCCTACATAGATAAACTTGAATCTTCAAGATCTTGTACAAGACCAGAGGTATTTTTGCAGTAAGAGAACTAAAAGCAACACAATAGAAACTAAAATTACCTCATCGTCAGGATTTTTATCAGGATGCAGTCGCAGAGCTAACTTGTAATAAGCTCTCTTAATTTCCTGGTGAGAAGCAGCTTTGTCTACCCCGAGTATCTAAAATGAACAGGTCCAGTAAATCACTAGTTCCAACTTAATACTCAGTTAGATGAAAGGAAACAGAAGCTGATATCCACAAGCAAGTTCCAGCTTAAAGGGATATTTTGACAAGCCTAGTTACTGATATGGCTGAAGCCAAAAAACCTAGGAAAGCACAAGCATGGTCTACAAAAATCCAGGTCCAGCTACAAAAGATTTGTCATCTTATGCAACCAATGCATGTAATTGTGAGTGCAATCTGTCTAGAATGTTACATTAATTTAATCAGATACAGGTGAATGCCAACATAATACACTTTTTCAAGAACATCTAGTTTCAGAAACAATATGAGAGGAGTTTGTGTTGTTATTTTCTGCCTCGCTACAAAAAGTAAGAACACAAATTAGTAATGTTGGTTGGTTGCCTTAACAAAACTTTGACAGAGAGTGTGCAATCCTATGTATATGATACTATGTAGTAGCAAAATCCATAATTTTACCTTAAATTGATGTTTCCTCGCTTATATATACCAATTGGATAAATGCTATATACAACACAAAGATACATAAATAACATCAATCTTTAAAAAAGGCAATAAACAGCACTTTTGTCTTGTTACTATGTCGGTCTAATCTCTGAAAAGTACATCATAGCTTTACAACAACACAGATCTAATGGTTATGATGTGCTTTTTGATTGTGCATCGTAATTCTCTCAATACCATATACTTCACTTTCAACAAAGATGATTTTTTTTTATTTTTTTAAAAATTAGGGCATAACTAGGAAATATTCGGGAAAAAAAAACATAGAATTGAATTCGAATTGAATGCCATCAAACGATAATTCTTGTGTAAAATAGTGTGAATAACGTACTTCGTACAAGCTTTTTTCGTTTGAGGAAGAAGATCCGTTCTGATTTTCCTGATCGTCTTTCAATTCTTCGTCTTCTTCCTCAGAAACCCCAACTTTTCTTCTCTTCCCCATATCAAAAACCCTACTTAATCCCAAATTCGAAACTGGATATGTGTATATTTGTATTGGAGACGTAGAATATAAGTCGACGGAAATGTGAAATTTATATGCCATGTGAGTTGAGACAATTCTTTCCCGCCTTATATTTGCGTCTTCCCGCTTTAAGGCCCATTATATTTTGCCCTATCCATGAAAGCCCATTAGTCATTTATATTATTTTAGGAATGAAGAGCCCAGTAGACATTCCAATGCTGTAACTTGGTTCATTTTTCAAATAATGTGTATTGAAGAGTTTTGTATTTTTATTTTTTTTTTCAAAAAAGGAAGAATCTGTTTTTGTTACTGTAAACAAATAAAACACGTGTTATTTGCAGAATCCAACTATCACATAATGTAGCATTTGAGTTCTCGTGCATCTACATTGGATCTCTTAATTAAGAAATGACAGTATGTATTATTTCTTGCAATTGCCAAATAATTTTTTTTCTCATTCATGTTAGAAATTTAAGTTTTCTGTAACATTTAATAATTTTGCTCCATGCTATGAAACATGCATTTGTTGTACAGAATAAATTTTTTATTCTAAAATTATCAACAAACAAATGACCAAGTCTTATTGGTCAGGGCAAGAAGACACAAAAACTGTATTGATTTATTCATATCCAACTGTAACATGCTATTGGTTTAGGTACATTATAGTTTGTATGTAATCAAGCCATGAACGTGCATTTTCCAAACTAAGGGTGAGTTTGGCCTATCGATTCGAAAATCAATTATAGAAGAATTAATTTAACTAAAATTGATTATGGTAATACTCCCTCCATTCTCTTTTACATGTAATTTTTTAAAGAAAAAAAATTCCACAATACATGTCACTTAAGGCTTGCTAAGGGCAGTTCAGCCACCATTCAAATAATGACACGTGGCAGAAAATTCACTTGCAACTTGCTATACAAGTTCAACTGGCATGATACGAATTGTCCTAAATACCCTTATTAATTTGTTCAATTTTCAAGTTCAGACATCTTCTTCCCTACTCTTCTCCACCTTCCATTGATGTTATTATTAGAAAAAACAAAAAATCTCACTTGAGAACTTAAACTCAAATAATACTCTTACCAAATTAAAGCCACAATTAACCGCAAACAGCCCCAAGGAACAACAAACAACCGCAAAAACAACAAACCAATCAACCAAATTCGTGAAATCAACCAGGCCCGAACATGTTCTTGGCGGCCCGAAACAGCAGATCGCAAAATTGAACCCAACAGACTGAAATTAAGCTCACTACGACCACAAACAACTGAAAACCGAAAAGAATTTAAGCACCAAACGAAAAAACCGAAAGGGGATCGCGGAATTGAAGTTTCCCCAAATCTGAAATTAACCTCAATCGACCTCAATCAATCAATGAATCGCAAATTAAACACAGCAACACACTACCCAACCCCTATAGAAGTAGAAACAAGCAGCAATCGAACAAAAAAGTTGTTATATTCTTCTTTACAGAGAGAATCAGAGAAACTACAGAGAGGAACTTGAAACTAATCACCATAGCAGAAACCATCAAGGTCGATATATATATATATATATATATATATATAATTTTCATTGAATTCGTCTTTATTTTCATGAATTCATCTTGATTTTCTTGGTTTCTTAAATTATTTTTAGGTTTCTTAAATTCCGAAGCCAGAAACCTGTTAATTAGAATCGCGACCTATAGGGGCTGAACTTTTTTTTTAAGTCAAGGGTATTACGGTAATATCGCCTAAATCAACAAAAAATATGACCGGGTTATATGACCTATTATTCAGGTTGCCAATAAATAAAATAACATTAATGATTGGCTGGGAAGGCTGAACTGTCAACAGTTTTCCACATGCTGAACTGTCCCTGGAAGCCCCCTATGTCACTTTAGAATTTCAAGATAGACTTAAATGCTAGTTTGACATTTTTACCCTTCTTCAATCCTAAATACTATATTTAATATCTCCCAATTTTCAAAATATTTACTCATGCTTCTCAAGGGTAATTTTATCCAACTACCCATTAATTTTTCTAAAATTTAGAGTATTAAATGATTTCTTAATCTTTGTGAAACAACCTTAAACGACATGTAAAAGGGAATGGAGGGAGTAATTGATTATGATAAAAATTAATTATAGAATAATTGCTTTTGTAAAAGTAACACTTTAGTTGCTTCTAAAATAAGTTGATTTTTTGCTTCTCGAGATCCGAAAAGTGATTATGATCATGGGGGCCAAACGCTATGAAAATCAAGATTGAACATAAGTAATTTTTACAATCATGGACAAATACTTCAAAAATCACAACAGAGATGTAAAAGTGATTTTATGAGCTCCAATCGCTAGGTCAAACTCACCCTAAGCCTCCTTTGTTTCCTAAGAATGAACAAGTACATGCCAAAATAGCAGATGTAAACATTTTTTTTATTCAAAATAAAAAATAAAAAATAAACATTTTTTTTAATTCAATATATAATCAAAACCCCACGTGATTACCACAATGACATTAACGGGTTTTTTACTCTATCTTAACCAAAATTACCTCAATTTAGTTTTTCATATACGGTATTATTTTAAAATTTTAAACTCGAAAATAAAACAATAGTATGTATAAAAAAAATCAGAAAAGAAAATATATATCAAAATACCAAAAGAACTTTACTCTATTAATAATTTTCTCAATAAAGTAAACGTACAAAATATTTTAATTAGCTTAGCGGGGATAGACCAATCCAAACATCCAATTATTTAGTGCTATCGTGTGATATTTAGTTTATATTATTTGCATAAAATCTATGATTATTTGAAGAAATATGTGAATGTTATTATGAAGAAACCTCAATTCTACCTTCATGATTACTTGAGCCCAATTGATTATTTTAGTGAGCCAACCGACCATATCTTTTTCTTACTCTATGTTTTCTCAAATATTTTCTTTTTAGAATAATGATTGAAGATATTGACTTGATTTTATTTTTTTACACTACTCAGAATTAGCAATTCTTTTTAAACAGTGATTAATAATTAGGAATGATTGGAAAAAATAATTTTAAGTATTTAACTTTTAGTATTTAGGTGGTGTTTGCAACTGTTTTTGGAAGTCCAAAAGCAGTTGCAAGGTGTTTGCAAATCAAAAATTTGCGTCTGCTTCTGTGTTGAAAAAGTTGCCTAACTCCATTTTGCAAGAAGCATCTCACCACATGCTTTCTCCGTTTGGCATTTTCGTAACTGACCCAAAGCTATTTTTTGACATTTATGTCCCCAATATTTAATTAATTTTCCTCATTTGTCCTTCAATTCATTGGCCAAAATAGACATGAAAATTCTCAAATTCATTTTAGAAATCGTAACTCCCATATCCTCTTCAAGGATAATATATCACTGTTCATTGTCTGCCTCTTCTACCAATATTATCTTATTGATGAAAAATTACACAAAAATTTGGGCTCTTGGTGAGGGAAGATGGGGACTCGATTTTAATATATTAAGCATTAATAAAAGAATTAAATGCAAGAACTTACATCTAATACCATTTTCGTTGCAAATTCGGCTGAAAATCGAATGACTGGAATGTGTGTATGAAATGGATGGAGATGAAAAATCCAAGATTTGAAGACCAATTTCAGTTGGAAACTAATTGATTGGACTGTGAATGTGTAGTGTGTGTGGAGATGATGGGTTTCTCAAAAACATGAATTTAAGAAAATGGTATATCATTATTATGATGATGTTAAGAAAAAATTAGTATCTTCTTTTTTTCTTTAGTGAAAAAAACTTTATTTTCTTGAACATGTTTTCATAAGTTGTGATATAATGTGTAAATAAGTCAGGACTAATGTGTATTTTATCATAAAATTCCATCAATCCTATAATTTGCTTTTAAGAATATGCAAACATAGCTCCGTTGCTTTTAACTGTTTTTTTGTAAATTTTGCAAACACATTCTGCTTATTTTTCAACACAATTTCATTGAGTAATAAGCAAAAGTAGGTATTTCTTCGTTTGGAGAAGCTCCCGCAAACACCCCCTTAATAAGAATAAGAAGGTCCATAAAGGCCGACTAGTATATTGGTAAATCTTCTCCTATATATATAAAAGAAAAACAGAATCGTAAATTAAAAATCAAACCTTCTCTCTTCGTCCTGTTTTTTCTTTTTTCCCTTCGCCTCTCAAATTGCTCCAATTATCTCCCAAATTAAGGTATTCGTCACGCTTATTTGCACTTAAACTATTAGATTTCTTATAGAGCTCGATTTCGATTTGGTGATCTCCGCTAGAGTTTTGTTTATTTCCTGTAAAAGAGGATTCGTTCTGTTTTTTCTTTTTCTTTTTCTTTCTGGGGTCAGGAAAACTAGCTTAAAATTTTGATTCGGTTTTGCGAAGTCAGGATCGACTAAATCTTCAAAGTTAAGTGATTTCAAGGTGAAATTGTTTTTATATTTTTGCTAGGGTTCAACTGTTTTGTCTTCAATTTCCAGTTTAATCCGCATAGATTGATTGTATCGTTTATATGTGTGATACTTCAAATATAGTCCCTAGTAATTTTTACTTTGGTATTACACTCGTACAAGGATTATTTATGATGTTTATATGGTTATTTTTTTATATTTTGGCGATGAATTGATGGTGAACTATAAGTTTGATGAATCATGGGATTCTGCTATTTGGTTTCTAGACTCAACAGGATTCGAAAAGAGTGGGAATTTAAGAATTTTTTAACTTTTTTTTGTATGGTATTTAGGTTTTTTGAATAAGGAACAGGGGTTGTTTTCTGTATTGATTGTGATAGCTGGTTTTTAGAACAATATTTAAAAGATTAAAGTCTTGATTTTTAAATTCATTTGAGAACTGTATTTTGAGAAGATAGTTTTCTTTTTTTTCTGGATTTCTTTGCATTATATTCTAGGTGCTTCTTATTGCGAGCTTCCTACTTTCTGATTGTTTCTTGACAGGTTATCAAATATATGGCATGTGCCATATATTTGATAACTTTTTAACTACATTTTGTAATTGATCACATAAAGAGAGTCAGTATCTATTGTTTCTTGTAATTTAAAGTCTGGTTATGGTTCATGCTCATCTATATGACTAACTCAAGTTCACAAATCTTGTATCCTATAGGAAAATGGTTCACAGTGGATATCGTGTCTTCTATTTTATGGTTTCATTATGAAATATAATATATGGTTTTATAGTAGAATGGTATAGCTGTATATTCCTGTGAATTTTAGACAGCTTAGTGCTTTCCATATTGAGTTATTTTTCACCTAGCCATGTCCATTTTATTTTTCAGTTTAGTTCACTGAGTGTGGAATTCCATTGTTATTACTTATGTATGGAGACGGTGTATCCTTAAGTCAATAAAATGCATGATTATTTTATTTCTTTAGTGCGCTTGCCTGTATGTTGACTACCTTTTGACATTTGGAAAATGTTTTAGTGAATTTCAGAATATTTATATAAATGGAGTCTCCCAAAGAGACTGAGGGTCCCCTTCTTTGCATCAACAACTGTGGTTTCTTTGGAAGTGCTGCCACCATGAATATGTGCTCAAAATGCCACAAAGACATGATATTGAAAAATCAACAGGCCAAACTTGCAGCAACTTCCATCGAGAACATTGTCAATGGCAGCAGCTCAAGTACCAAGGATGATACAGAACCTATCTTTGCAGTGGAAAATAGTTCAGTTGAATTGAAGGTTGTTCCTCAAGAACTAACTACTGATTTAGAGAAAAAGGTGCAGGGTCCAAATAGGTGCACTACTTGCCGCAAGAGAGTTGGTTTAACGGGATTCAACTGTAGGTGCGGAAACTTGTTCTGTTCCGTTCATCGTTACTCTGACAAACACGAATGCCCATTTGATTACCAGGCTGCTGCTCGGGATTCTATAGCAAAATCGAATCCTCTTGTTAAAGCTGAGAAGATCGATAAAATATAGGGGCATGGTAAGAAAGCTTATATGAACTGATGTATGATACTTCCGCTTTATCAAGTCCGTTTTCGTGTCAGTTAGCCAATTGTCTAGCACAAGAGGGGAGGGGTTGGGGGGGGGGGTGTTAAAGTGTGATTTATTGCATACCATGGACTCGAGTTCTCGTCTAATTGGCTAAGGATTACTATGGTTTGCTCCAGTGTGTAAGTTGTTATTTCCTGCTTGTATTACATTGTTATTGAATTTGTGCTCATCTCTTACATTGTGCAGTTTCTCATATTCTTGCATTATTTTAGGTGTATCCAATTGGGTGATTAGGCTTCTTTTAAATAGGTTTAGGGTTTGGAGTTGGCGTCGGTGTTTTGAGAGACAAAAGTGGGATATAAATGTCGAATTAATGATTCTATAGAGAAAAAATATGTGATGTGTAGGTTTAGGTTTATTAAGTTGGGATATACAATTCAAGAGTTGGTTTTCGTGAAATCTATGTCCCATCGTTGTATGGATTGGTGTTGGTTTTCTTTTGCAAAATCGCAATACCGATTGAAAATTAATTGGAATGAAGCCTTAGGGTTTTATGTTTAGGCGTTGGGCGAAGGGCACATTTAGTTCTTCTGAGCGAAAACCAATCCAAAACTAATTTTGTGTTCCAACTTCTAATCGCATTGGGTTTTCATAGTTTTTTAGCAGGCTGTGTTTTGTTGTAACTTGTAAGCCTTGTAGAAATTGAATCTGAACAACCAAATTCCTTGTAAATTCAGGTATTAATTCATCGAGGTAACCAACGTATTCAAAGTATTTTCTTCTGATTTTTTCTCCGTTTTTATTATTGCAGAAATAACAAATAATTGAAAACTATCCTAACCAGATCCGGATAGAAGTGGGAAATTTGTTTCAATTTGATTCACCTACCTATAAAATCGATTATTTTTCCATTCAAGTGGCTAAATTCACGTGAAATAGAATTTATCTCCAAATCTTTGGTGTTTGCTTTGGGCCCTCAATCTAGAAGCCCTTTTTTTTTCTCTGAACATATGATGTAAATATCAACAAATGGCTGGTATGTTAGAAGAGATTAATCACTACAAAGTAGTGGATCTAGGTTTGAATTTTTGGTAGGAGAGTTACAACACATTTCCGTCTCAAAATGAATTAATACTTGAGAAACAAAAAAATAGCACCTAATTAATAATATTATTCTGTAACCCATATTATAAAAAAAGAAATAGCGCCTAATTAATTTTTCATGCTTTGATCATTCTTCTTCACGTAAAAGTATAAGGAAGTAAATTGATCTATTTAATATAATGAAAAAAATTTGTTGATTAGTACTATACATATAATTAAAGAGATTAATAAAGTAGAAAGTACAGAAAAAAATCTAAAAAATACGACAGAAATAGTCTTTGCAAATGTTGTCATTAAGCTATAGTGTGTCATGTGAAGAGAATTTATCGGCCAGTGTAATTTTCGAAGCTTGTAACGCTTTTACCTGTAGATTCTCAGGCCAGAAAAAAAGCTGCAATAGTAGTTCGTATTATTTCACATTTCAAAGTTAAAAACAAATTTTATTGAAAGTCAACTTATAACTTAGTCCAAAATGACCTTTTTCTTTTACCTTTTGTCCTGTGAAATGACCAATGCATTGAATGACATGAAATGAAATACGTAGTAGTATTGTTTTACACTTCCCATTTCAACTTTCCGAATGCGAAATGATAATGGTGGTCGGTCACATAATTATTGAAAAAAGTAAACATAAAATTCACTGCATATTCACTTTCTACTGCTTTTTTATGATTTCTGCATGTAATAATTTTGTATTCTACAGGTTGTTTTTTGCTGTTATTATGGAACACTAAATTCGTTTCTTCCAACTTTTGGTTAGCATCATAGGAGAAAATACGTTCAAACGTGGCTCCAAGAAATATTATTGATGTTGATACTATTTTTCGGTTTGGATTCTTAGTTAAATTCGGATTGATGTTGAATTGCCTGTTCTTGGAGTCATTTTGGTCGATGATTAACACGACTCTTGTTATGTATGAAAGCAAAATATATTCAAATAAAATGAGACTAGGTTAAATGCGGGATATATCTTTAAGTGCGCGCCATGGGCCTTGATTGAAAAATTGTCTATTTGTGAGAGAATCATACTAATCTCATGAATTTTCTCATGATTCCCTTTTTCTAATTGAGGTTATGGAACAATTTTTCTATTATTTCCTTAAAAGACAAACTTATCTCATTTCTAAATGAAAATCTTAAATAATTTTTATTTTTATTTGATATAAAATAATTCATCTCGTGGTCTATTTTCATTGCATAACAATAAAATTGAAAATATCTCAAAAGATTCCCAAAATCCCTAGAGAGACGCTATAAGATAACTCAAAAAGATAAACTCTTGTTATTTAAACAAAAGAACAAAAGTAAAATCCAATGTGCTTAATTTGTTGTGCTAAGAAAATATAAGTAGATAGGAATCCAAAGAATGTGTTAGTAAATACATTATGTAAATAGATTGAATAGACTAGGAGGTTAAGGGTTCAATTTCCACGAATGTGGGTAATTCTCTAATTTCATATTAGTCTTTCTCTAGTTTAATACTAATAATTAGTTTACTCTGATATCGTTGTAATAATTTTGATTCTTGATGTAACAATGTATTCACCATTTAGAAAAGAAAAAAATTGAATAGACGTAAATAAAGGCAAAACTCCAATGTAAGTCAAATAATTAATAACAATGTGTCGTTTTGTGATGATATGGTTGGTGGAAGGTCAAGTGTCCAATAAGCCATTAGCATTCATGATCTCATATTCTCATGTCCCATAAGTCAAACCTCACAGTCATAGGATTCTTAATTTCCATATAATCACCAAAGTGAACTTAATTTAGAAATTCATGCCACGCCACAATTATCAAAGTAACAAAGCTAGCTTTTTGGCTTTGAGGTTGAACAATCTTTTTTTTTTTTTTTTGGTAGAAATGAAAACAATAAATTCTTGTACTTATTTCTTTGCACTATTTATTGACTTGTTAGCTTTTCGATTGGCACAGACCCCTTTCAAAACTCGAGTTCCAATATATGGCTTGAAAATGAGAGCTTCAAAACAAAAAGCAATTGAACTACCAATGAGCCCTTTTTTTTTATTTTTTTATTTAAATTACCCTCAATTCATTCTCAATTATATTCCATCCCATATTTATATCTCTCAACCAACATTCACACGAGCATACCCAAAATCTAAAACTCCATTAACAAAAATCCAAAATAACTCACTCTGTTCTTCTCCAATGGCCACCACCTACAAACACACACTATTTCTCTCATTAATGTTCTCCTTCTTCCTCTTTAACTCTGCAGTTTCTGAAACCGAAATCTTACTCCAATTCAAGAACTCAATTGAAGACCCTATGAATATTCTCTCAAGTTGGTCAAATGAAACAACTATCCACCATTGTAACTGGACTGGCATTTCCTGCACAAATGAAGCTCCTTTTGTTGTTTCTTCTCTTACCCTTCAAAGTTTGAATCTTTCTGGAAAAATCTCAACTTCCATATGCAATCTTCCTAATATTACTCATGTTAATCTTGCTGATAATGTATTTAACCACCCCATTCCACTTCTCATCCCTCAGTGTAGCTCTTTGGAGACTTTAAATCTCAGTAATAATCTCATTTGGGGCACAATCCCAGAACACATTTCACAGTTTAAGTTAATGAAAGTTCTTGATTTGGGTAGAAATCATATTCAGGGAAAAATCCCAGAAAGCATTGGTTCATTAAAGCAGCTTGAAGTTCTGAATCTGGGGAGCAACTTGATTTCAGGTAGTGTTCCATTGGTTTTTGGGAATTTTACTGAGCTTGTAATTCTTGATTTGTCTCATAATCCATTCTTGGTTAGTGAGATTCCTTTAACTATCGGTGAAATGGGTAATCTTGAACAGATTTTGTTGCAAAGTTCAGGCTTTTATGGAGAATTACCAGAAAATTTCTTCGAGGGTTTGAGGGGTTTGTCAATTTTGGATCTTTCACAGAATAATCTAACTGGGGTAATACCAAAGATTGAGTCTTTTCTCCCAAATTTGGTGTCTTTTGATGTTTCACAAAACAAGCTTTCTGGGTCATTTCCTAATGGGATTTGTGAAGCTAAAGGTCTTGTAAGCTTAAGTCTTCATAACAATTTCTTCAATGGTACAATACCCAATGATTCTACCAATAAATGCGCAAATCTTGAGAGATTTGAAGTTCAAAACAATGGGTTTAATGGAAATTTTCCTTCTTTGCTTTGGTCATTGCCTAGAGTTAAGCTCATCAGAGCTGAAAACAATAGGTTTAATGGTGAAATACCTGATTCAATATCAGAGGCTACTCAACTAGAGCAAGTCCAAATTGATAACAACTCTTTCACTGGTAAATTTCCTCAAGGGATTGGAAAACTAAAAAGTTTGTATAGATTCTCTGCTTCATTGAACGGTTTATATGCAGAGTTGCCTCCCAATTTTTGCGATTCACCTGTGATGAGTATTATAAATCTCTCGCACAATTATTTCTCTGGTAAAATCCCAGAAGTTAAAAAGTGTAGAAAGTTAGTTTCTTTGGCTCTAGCGGATAATAATTTCGTTGGTGAAATTCCGGAATCTTTATCTGATTTGCCGGTTTTAACGTACCTTGATCTTTCTCATAATAACCTTACTGGTTCAATTCCATTAGAGCTTGAAAAATTGAAGCTTGCTTTATTTAATGTCTCGTTTAACAAGCTATCGGGTAGAGTTCCATCGTCACTAGTTTTTGGACTTCCAGCTTCATTTTTGCAGGGAAATCCTGATTTATGTGGGTCGGGGTTGCCTAGACCATGTTTAGAGGATAATAAGTCAATGAACAAACCATCTGGCTTTGCTAAATTGACTTTTGCCTTGGTTTTTGTAGCTCTAGCTTTTGCAATGTTGGTTTTTGCTTTTGGATTCTATCTTATTCGATCCCACAAGAAAAAAATGGAGTTGGGAAGTTGGAGATCGGTTTTCTTTTACCCTCTTAGAGTTACCGAGCATGATTTAATCATGGCTATGGATGATGAAAGGACATGTAAAGGAAATGGTGGAAATTTTGGAAGAGTTTATATAGTGAAGTTACCGAGTGGTGAGCTTGTTGCTGTGAAGAAGATATTGACTTTAGCTAGTCAATCTTCTAAAGCTCTGAAAAATGAGGTCAAGACTTTAGCTAAGATACGACATAAAAATATTGCGAAAATATTGGGATTTTGCTATTGTGATGAATCTATGTTCTTGATATATGAATATCTACCGAAAGGCAGCCTTGGAGATCTTATTGGCGCACCAGAGTTTGATTTGCCGTGGAGTGTGAGATTGAAGATTGCCATAGGTATTGCTCGAGGGCTGGCTTATCTTCACAAAGATTATGTTCCACGTTTACTACATAGAAACTTGAAGTCGAATAATGTTCTTCTTGATGATGATTTTCAACCGAAGCTCGTTGACTTTGCCTTGGATCGAATAATTGGAGAAAAGGTGTTTCAATCAACAGTCACATTAGGATCTTCATCTTCCTGCTACTTGGCACCAGGTATGAAAAAGTTATAGTTTTTATAATCTAGGAAAGTGGAGATTCATTTGGTTCATCTCATGTTATCTTATTTCAGAATATGGTTACACAAAGAAGGCTACTGAACAAAATGACACGTATAGTTTTGGTGTGATTTTATTGGAGCTCTTGACAGGCCGAAGGGCCCAGCAAAACGAACCATCAGTTGATGTTGTGAAGTGGGTAAGAAGGAAGATCAATATCACTAATGGGCCTTTGGAAGTTCTTGATCCAAAGGTTTCCAGTCCTTCTTCTTCCAATTCCAAAGAACAAATGCTTGGGGCTTTACAAGTTGCTTTGTGCTGTACTTCTGTATCACAACAAAAGAGGCCATCAATGTCTCAAGTTCTTCACTCACTTGAACTTCTTTGATTGTCTGTATATCTTCTTTACTTCAACTTTGTCCTCTTTTTCCGGATGGGAATTTATCTTACCAATTCACTTTTGTTCTCATGAGTAATGCATGCTTGGATTCCACTGTTTTTTTTTTAATTTGTTATAAATGCGTTTCAAATATTATGCTTAGTTTAGTGGAATATGATTTTTCTTGTTTTTCATTTTTTTTTCCATTTTAAAATGATACATTGGATTAGAACACTCCAATTAAGTTGTGTATGGTGTGTTCCACTTAATCCATTTTGTATATATCCATTTCAAATAACATTTTGGCTTCTGATTATTTGTGTTGAATTAGTCAAATAACCTATAAATTTCTAGATAATATTTATTTTACAACTAAATAAAACTAGATTTTATTTATTTCGTTAAAATAAAAAAGAAAACTTTTTTTTTTGGTCACAATAAGAAAGAATACTTAGGCACTGGCGGATCCACATAGGGCAAGGGGGGGCTACCCCTGGAATTTTTTCTTTTTTTTTTATATATATGTGTTGTAATTTTTTTTAACAAAAAATTTAATATATTAGTCCAATAGCCCAAATATAATTTCAAGTCCAATTAATATACCCACTTTAACAATAACTTACTCTTCCAATTGTAAGCCCCAATAATATTGCAATCATTTTCCTCTGTCTTCAATTTACATTTGATGGCGTCGATATTGGAGATCACTAATGACTTGTCTCAAACTTTACAAAGAAAAGATCAAGATATAGTGAATGCTATGAAATTAGTCAAATTAGCTAAAGATCGTCTTCAAGAGACAAGAGATGATAGATGGGAAACTTTGTTGGAGGATGTTACTTCTTTTTGTTCTAAACATGAAATTGAAGTTCCTTCAATGAGTAATGTTTATGTTCCACATGGGAGGCCAAAGCGTAGGATTGAACAAGTGACTATCGAACATCATTACAAAGTTGAGAGATTCAATTCCGTGATAGATAGACAATTGCAAGAGTTGAACAACCGTTTCAATGAAGTAAACACGGAGTTGCTTCTTTGTGTTGCATGCTTAAACCCATCCAATCACTTTGAAACTTTTGACAAAGAAAAACTTGTTCGTCTTGCCGAATTTTATCCAAATGACTTTTCTTTTCTTGAGCTCTCGGCTTTCCCAATCAACTTGAAAATTATATTAGGGATGTTCGATCAAGTGATGATTTTTCTAGTTTGAAAGGGATTTTTGATCTTGCTAAGATGGTTGCAACTAAAAGACATGTCGCATTCTCGATGGTTTACAAATTTGTGACATTGACGCTTATTCTACCCGTTGCAACTGCATCAGCGGAGAGAGCTTGTTCGGCTATGACGATCGTAAAGAATCGAATTCGTAACCGAATGAGCGATCAATTGCTAAATGATAGTTTAGTTGTCTTTATAGAGAGAGACATATTCAGTAGTATTTCAAATGATGCTATCATGGACCGATTTCAAAAGATGAAAAACCGTCGTGGTCAATTATTAATGTAAATATGTAGATATTTTGGGTTCTTATGTGAATAATATAAACTTTATGTTTAACTGTTTGATTTATTTATTTATTTATTTTGTATAAGTTTAGCCCCCCTGACCCCAATTCCTGGATCCGCCTCTATACTTAGATATTGAAAAGATTTGGTTTTTGATTTGATTTGATTTCTTTTAGTTGAGTTAACCGTAATCACACTCAACGATACAAAAAATTCGATAAACTTTAGAAAATAAACCATAAAACTAAATTTAGCTTTTGAGCGTTAGATGGAAATTTCAGTTCAATGCAGTTTGATAGAATGCACACCCCTAACCAAATATAGGCATGAGACCACTTTTCAACAACTATATATATGCGGCACCAAAGTATGACACGAATATGCTAGACCTTAAAGAACCCAAACGACAATGATGACATTTAACGATTCAAAAACACATGCATGTAGGAATTGCATCTTCCTCCCTATTTCGGCCACATTGTGTTCTTCCCAACTAAGCCTCCAAAATCTATCAAATATGCTGAATACTTGTGCATGAGCAACATGTTAGATTTATCATCCACACTAAAGCTATCTCATCAAGAACCACCCTCAATATCCCTGCTGAGAAATAAGTATTAAGGTTCGGTCCTTGACCTTGAATTTTGAGTTGTAGGAGAAAAAGAACTGTTGCACCATCATGTCCCAAAAACCATTAAAGGGATTTGTTTATCATTTAGCATCTCAGATGGAAAATAGGCATTAATATGCCACAACAACATCGTCGTGAATCACTATAGACTAAAGAAATTGACAGGTTCCTAGTGAAATATGCAATCTTCTGGTAACTGTTAAGTCTCTCCTAGATCTACAAAGCAAGTCTTAAACAAAGAAACATTCAACCTCAAATGAAGAGTCTATCCTACAAAAAACTATATCCTATAACAACCATAGAACATAAAGTATATTGAGCAAGTCATGTAACTCAAGTTAAAGTTCAAAACTGACTCAAAGCTGATTGTTCTTAGTTTCTTTTAGCTTCCATCAACTACTTAACTTGCACATATGATTTCACATACTTTCTTATAATTTGTAAAACTGTGCCTATATTTATCACGTTTACAAAAACTAGCCAAGTTCTTGTGAAACGATTTATAAATGCCCACTTATTGCCCAACCGCCACTCAACAATTTGCAATCATAGTAACCTTTATATGATGACCCTTCTTCAAAACAAAAACATGAAATCATTAGGGAAGTATTTCCAAACCGTTAATACTGATGCAAATTTCCGGCGTAATATCAAGCTTTACATGGCTTCTGTAGAATTTCAAACTAAATGAGCATGCTTCACCTTAATGAAAATGTTTTGAGAAATATGAAGCCACCATTTTAAGTCGTTAATCTCCCATCAACATAGCAGCGTTTAAGACGTCCAAAAGTAATACTAAAAAAAGTCTTATAACTTTATCTTATATTCGTTTAAAAATCACCATCATCCTCTAGATTTCTCTTATTTAAGTTGTACCAAAGCCCATGGCATAAAGCCGTTTTCCAATACATTTTACATTAAAATTTACTACAGTACTATTTAGTTTCCTAACAGCTAATAACACTCCAGTAAAAACCCTACCATTAATATATATTACCAAACAACTTTCCAGGAAATAGCATAAATTCACTAGACCTTCAAAGACAATGCAAGCAAACCCAGGTCGAATTGGTAGTAAAATATCAAACCGAAAAGTATAATCGACTAAAACACTACAAATAAAATTCCCCAGTTCCCAACTCATTAGCACGGATCATAACACACATCATAAAATTAACTAGCTGCATAACCCGAAACAAAATCAACCATCCTGAAAATCCAAGTAAATTAAACATCATATTCAAACCAAATCACTCGGCAATTCAAAGTCAAATTACAATTTATTTCTTCCAAAAAAGCTACTGCACATGCACATGTTCACGCGCTTTCATAAACGAAACCCGGAAATTAGAAAAAAAGACATCCATACCCCCAGTAGTTTCTCAATCAGAGTCGACGGTCTGAGCGGACTCCAATTCGAGCCGCTCTAGAGCTTTCTGGTGGGCCCAGGTCTCGATCGTGAGATCGGGCTTAGCATTGAGGCCCACTCCAAGGATCACGATTGTGAGAAAGCTAGTGAGGTAACAAGGAAGCTCCCAATCTTCCCACTTTCGAGACTCACTTGAAGGGGTGCGATTGAAGAGGAAGCCTTTGGGTTGATCCTCGTGGCCAGGGCTGGTCCATCGGCTCGGCCCTTCTCCGCCGGATCGGGTCCGGAGAGATGGACTGAGGCGGGCCCGTAGGGTTCCGGCGGCGTTTGATAGGGATTTTATGGAGGGCATAATTTGGGTGAGGGTGAACGGAAAAGAATGAGATTATTGTTATTACAATTTGCGATTGGGTTCTGATATTTGGGAGTAGTGATGATGCGGTGTCGTTCTGGGGATAGGTATTTTTAATTTTGGGGCTTGGGGTTGGGGAAATAGCCACTCTGCCCCGTGATTTAGAACAAAATGCAACTTTATGTGGATATGTTTTAATTGTTGGTAACATGTAGTAAAACGAGAAGAGTAGTATTGGTTTGAGTTTTGCATCGAACTTTAAATTGTGTTTGGTCTTAATTAAAATGTAAAATATATCGAGCTCGAACATGATTTTCTCAAATAAGTTTGAGTTTGCTTTTTTAACATGTATTACTAATCAAAAAATGTTATCCAAACTTTTTATATATGTATGACAACACAAACTCAAACTCAAACAATGAGCTTTTATCGAACGATCTCAAGTCAAACATCGAATAACTTTGTTTGAATTCAGTCTTTTTTTTTTTCTTTTTCAAAATTGAATTCGATTTTATTTAAGCCTACCTATTTGAAAAAAAAAAAAACACACATTCAGTAAAATTCCCAATTCAACCAAATAATACCTTACCAGTACATGCTCAATTGTATTAGTAGCTAATGTGAGAAGATTGATTGTTGATTCTCTTTATAATTTGATTCTAATTCAATAGATTTATGATTCTAGGATATTAATGTAATAATGTTAATATAATTATCTTTTCTCTCAAAAACAGATTATTATGCAATATGATCTTATTTCTCATATTTGCCACCTACAGTTTTATCCTTTAGCAAAAGAGGAGAAAAGGAAGGAAGCAATATCTGGCAGTAAAAAATCTGACATTTTAATTCAGTAAGAATAAATATTGTTTTACACCAAGAATCCATCAACCACCTCATCATACCTGAAGCATCAAGATCGAATGACTCTTCAAATTAGTAGTCAATATACTCCAGAAAACAATAAGCTAAATTTCCTCTCTCTAGATAACCTTACTATGGATCTTCAGCTAACTGCATGTTAGTATAAATGGAAATCCAAACTTAATGCTATAAAAACCTCCCGAATCGCCCACCTTCTACATCTAATATATATATACAAATCTAGCTACTCGAAAGATCCCTCGCCCTCGTTCACAGATCCATTTTCGGCTGACTTGAGTGCAGAGAAGCTGTGCCAATACAAAAAAAGTTGATTATTTTGTGAACCTTTTGTTGGTTAAACTAACAAAACACTATGCCTGGAATTCAAAGATTCATAACAATCCCCAAATCAATATTTTTAAGAAAAATTAATAAATTATCGTCCAGCTGCAATGAGGGGGAAAAGGGTATAAAAGAAAACTATTGATTCATTACTAAATTCTGATGTACCTGAATTTCCTCAAGAATAGTAGCTTAGTCTGGGGTAATGAAATTAGACGTGTCTTCTTCTTCTTCTCTGTCCCACACAGTTTGTTGATGAAGTTCACCAAAATGCCACATATGTTGATATTGTTATTGTTGTTGTTGTTGTTGTCTGATTCCATCGCTTTGTCCTTCATGCCATATGGATGGAAATATTTCCGGGTAGCTATTATTAATCGAGCATCCATTCTACATGAACAGTAATTCACATTTTTAATTACAATTTTGAAAATTTCCAATTAGCTCAAGGTTGAAATCATAGTATAGTACTTACTTCTGTAGCCAAGATGGCATCAAGGTTGAAATCACTGATTGGGTTAACAGCTGCAAGTCTCATAGATAAGAACTGAAAAAACCAAAAAACAAGAACCAATTAGCTCGGAGTTTTAAGGCAATAAAAGATATGAAAAACAGTAGATAAGAATAATAATAATAATAAGAACTTTTTCTGTTTTGAATTGGTGAGACTACTCATATTTAAATATCTGTTTGAGCTTTAAATATCTATTATTTGAATATTGGTATAAACTATAAATTGATTTTGTATCCTCAAATCTGAAATGATATTCAGTGTTAGGCATAAGTGGAATAAAGAAAGCTACTCTCTGAGTTCCTCCTAGCTCCTGAAGTGAATTGAAGATATCAAGTTATGTGAACTAAGAATATTTAGCAAAGTCTAATATGAGCACTTCTATAAATAATTCTTCTTTTCTAAAACTGGGATTTTGATTTTCGCTATTTAAGTATCTACAAAATTTAAGGCTGATTCAGGAAAAGCACTCAAGTACACTTAAATATTGGCATATAGTAATGTATAAAGTAAAAAAAAATTATTCCGGGAAATTTCACCTAATATTATATGTAATCCGATCAGTCGATCACAGACCAACGTATTGAGTCTAGCATTATACTTAATATGCAAGGATGTGTTGAGTCTGACCTCCACTTCACACTGAAGGGCTTGCACGTGATTAATAATCTCATCCAGCACCATTGCAGTACCTGAAATCTGTAGAAAAGAAAAAACAGTTATTTAACTCGGACATAATAAGGAAGAAGAAAAAGAGTCTCAATGAAGGATTGAGGAGCTGGAGAAGTAGTCTCGTGTATTTATACTTAATATATAACTCGCACTTTTTAATCATGTCAATATCCTCACTTCATAGAATTTTCTGATAACAAATGGTTTCCTCAAAATTTCTTCCTTCCCTTATATTGAAACGTCATCCCTAAAGAATAGCATCAACAAAAAGACCAACGTTTATGTTTATTAGAGTTTGATCTTTAAATGTAACACTTGGAGCAATTAAAATCTTTGAGTTTTGACCAAGAAAATGGACACTTGACAATTTCAAAAGCTGTATATATGCACATTGTATGTCAAAAGAAAACTCGATAAGAACATAAGGATAGTTGACACTATTGCACCATTGGTTGGTAAAGGACCCATCCTGAGTTTTTTTGTTGAGGTTAAAAAATGTGTTTTAGAGCATAGCACAGAACAGAGTACAGAAATGTTTGCATAAGTAGTACATCAGTATAGAGTCTATAGACCATAATGAAGAAATCAATTATGTTGTAAGAATAATGTTAACGTACTGTTGCATTTTATGTAGTAAACACGGAAATTTGATTCAAAATCAAGCAATTTGCTCGTTAAGAATTTATCTATTGAACTCCTTGATATTTCTTCTAGACATTTAACTAAACTATTTCAAGTAGTATCCTCAAAATAACAAAGCCTTTTTACTAATATAATAATATAATAATATAGGAAAAATGTTTGGTGGTAAAGGACAAAAATGCCCTTGTTATGGACGAATACGAGCCAGACCAACAGACCAAAAGGTGATAACACATTGTATGCATTACGAGAGGGACAATTCAACAGGCAACAGGGGCCACGCCACTTTTCTTGCTGCAATAGCCATCAGCTTTTTCTCTCTTTATATATAGTTTGTTTGGTCACAAGGAAAGTCAGAAAAAATTATAGGAAAGTAAGAAAATGAAAAATAAAGAAAATAAAAAAAATAATAAAAATAAAGTCATTTTTCTCTACATATTTGATTGTCCAGAAAATTTAGAAAAAGAAGTAATATTTTTGACAATTTATTAATGTGGCAATTTACCCCTCCTGTGTTATGATAAATGTCACAATTTACCCCCCTACATGTTATAAAACACTTTTCATATGACTCTCTCAATTTTATCAAGTGAGTTACACTCTCCGGGTCAAAGGAGTAAATTATATCTTTAAAATTTTTACAGGAGGGTAAAATGTTATGTTTTAAATCATGAGGAGATAAATTGACCCATATGAATCTCATATTGGGTAAATTGCCATTAACCCATCACTAGTTCGTACAGAATTAGTAATATTAATATATGAAGAACATGTTGGCAAAAAATCGGTTTTAAGATTATCAAAACTTGAATACAAAAAATGAAACTGAAACAAACAAACCAATTTGAACAGTTAAACGAAAATATAATCAGTTATATAAACCGAACAGATAAATTGAAATCAACTTATCTCACAATTCTGTATAGTAACAGAATTGATCCAAACCAAATCGCAGAATTATTTCTGCTTGCCTTGAAGAAATTATCGACCCACTTCCGGTGCAATTGGGAATCACGAACACTTCTTCCAGGATAATTTGGCTACAAGAATTCCTCCACTGCACAGTAGCAGAAATTCTACCTCGAAGAACACTCAAAAGCAGAAAAGTAACCCAGAACTATTTTTCTCAGAAAGGATTTCGAGTGAGAGAGAACAGTTTGATGTTTTCTGTTGGTGTGTCTCTGAAATGAGAAATGCACTCATATATATGGGACTAGGGGGAGCCTTGGCAATTAATATAGCCCATTAATTCTGAACAAGAAACGGTCCAATTAAATGTGAATAAAACGTCTGAAACGTTTTCTCAATTTAATTTTCGTAACTGCCTCAATTTAATTTCTGTAACCGAAATGAGTTACACAATCAATTAATTTCTGTAACCGAAAGGAGTTACACAATCAATTAATTTCTGTAACCGAAAGGAGTTACAAAATTTAAAACCTTCAGAATTAATATTGTGACTGTTTCAATTTTGAATTTCAAATTAATTAAAATTTTAATTCGAAATTCCTCCAAAAAGATAAGTCCGAGATGAGACAATTTGCGCGTGTGTGGTGTATGATAGAATAGTGTCCTGCAAGCCAACTATTTGGCTGCATTTAATTGAAAGGACCGTTCGATTGGATTAATAAATGCATTTTTATTAAATGGTCATCTTTATCTTATGTAATAATTATCTACGCATAAGGATAGAAGTCCTTAGATCACAGGGCTATGGGACAACCCGTGGACTGATCTCCAAGGCCGTGATCTAGAACATATTCAAGAGTCGGAGAATCCAATCGAGATAGGACATCGTTGGATTCGGTTAGACTCTCACTATTGTGTATACTCCGATGAACTGGAGGACGCTGGGGTCCACGAGCGTGACTGGGATAGTCGATACACATAAGTGGGTGGCTTGCTGGGATGACAAGCGCACTGAATACCCCAATTAGGAAATAACTCACCATGGAAGCGGTAGTCGCATATCGGGGTTGAAGTTATTCCAAATTTATAATAGTATACGAGGAACGATCCCTAACTACTTGAGGTGATAGGGTTTATCTGGTGCGAGAACGTCTATGCTTTGATATGAGTTCCGACTGACTGGGGATCACCAGAAAGTCTCTGTGGACTCATATTGGGTATAGAGGAACTCGTATGCAGATTCATATCATCAACAAAGGATCCATTGACCCGACTTGAT
The DNA here is from genome assembly GCA_038501285.1 of Penstemon eatonii. NCBI lineage: Eukaryota > Viridiplantae > Streptophyta > Magnoliopsida > Lamiales > Plantaginaceae > Penstemon > Penstemon eatonii. The sequence continues at coordinate 87,161,243 of CM076710.1, read as the reverse complement.
AGGTTGGGAAATTCTCCTATGGATTTCTGTGAGAAATTAATTCTGGTAAAATCCTCGGCCGAGGTATCTGACGGCTTTATGTAAGTAGCTCATAAAGGTTAAGTCAAAGAGAATTATTTCGAGACCAAAATTCATAAGGTCAAGACAAAGGAAAAGGGAAACCGATGAAAGACCATACCCTTAAGTCTCGACTGGGAGATTGATCGATGGAGAGATTATGTCGTATATGGAAATTGTAAATGATAAAAGGTTCACTGAATTAATTCACCAGTGATTGGGCTCCATGGGCTTGTGGCTGGACATCGACCGTGGAGTGTGGGAGAATTCCCAAATTGGCAGGGGTGCTAATTTTGGAATGATCAATCGACAGAGTGTTCGATTGATTTAGAGTAAATCTTACTCGAATAATTAAATAATATTTAATTATAACCCACGGCCAATTATGTGGTGAACCTACGGGGGCATACACAATACACATGAAGCGAAAGCGAGGAAATAAGAACGACCGAGTCGACTGGGTCGACTGGGTGAATAATCGACTGGGTCGATTATTATGGGTGGGTCGACTGGGTCGACCCAATTGGAACAAATTGAGATCCAATTGGAATTGGATCAGGATCATAAATTAAATTGGAATTTAATTTGTGGATTAATTAATTAAGTTGGATTTAATTAATTTTTAATTAAATGGACTTAGAGTCTGATTTAATTAAATGGGAGATTAAGTTAATTAATTGGGCTATTTAATTGGGAGATTAAATAAAGCCTGGTCAAATTAATTAACTGGGCCATGAATTAATTAGAAGACTTGGTCTTCTAAATTAAAGAGGGTCATGGCCCATGTAGGAGAGAAGAGCCCTAGTCCTAATAGGACTAGGTTAGGGAGATAACTATAAGTAGCCTTCTTGTAGTTATTTTTCACACAACTCCATAAGCAAAAATTGAGCAAGAGCAAAATTTTCTCCCCCTCTCCCAAGCTAAAAGTCGACCGAACCCTTTTCTTCCTTTGGAAGAATTTTTCGTTCTCGATTTTTGTTCCAAAATCGTTCCTATATCCTAGATCATAATATATCTTGTGTTCTAGCTGATCAAGATTTATTATTTTCGTGTAATTGTGGTGTATCAACCCGTAGAGGCGCAACACGTGGGGCGCTGCTGCAGAGCTTGGATCGATTTGCCTGAGGAGAAAGTCAGAGTTCGTTTTTGCTAGCCGAGGATTTGCAAGGAGATAGGTATAACGTGCAAACTTATACTATCGTTTTATTTATGTTCATATATATACACCTAGAGTAGTATCTTGGCAAGATTCCGTAAGAGGTCCTAAAATTATTAAATTCCGCTGTGCCTAGGGCTGTTTATCTTACCGAATCCCAACAGTGGTATCAGAGCCAACTCTAGGCTTTGTATATATATGAATTTGCAAATTCTGTGTTATAAATCATATGTTTGATTTATGTGTGGCTAGTTCTTTAACTTTGCATGTTTTAGGACGTTTGTTATTTAACTTGGAGTTAATGGATAATTTTAGATTCGAGAATTTTATCATGTTGATGTTATTTTGGATTGGGATTTAATTGACTGGGTTTGTTTAATTAAATCATAAAGTAATCGGAGACACAAAAAAAAATTAATTTTTTAGACCCAACCCGCGGTGGCACGCGGCGGTGCGCGGCGGCGCACCGCGGCTAGGCGACCACCGCGAGCCGCTGCCAACGGCAGCGTGCGAACAGCACGCTGGCCGCGCACGCTGGCCGCGCACGCTGCGCACGGCAGCAGCCCACGGGCTGCTGTCCGCACGCTGCTGTGCGCGGCAGCCTGCTGCCGCACGCAGCCACGCGCCGCGGCTGCTGCCACAGGCAGCTCACGCGCCCCTGATGGTCGCGCGTGGGTTGTCCACGTGGCAGTCCGTGATTGGTCTCGACTGTTCATGTTTGGGTTGGACTCTAATTCTGCCTATTTTGATAAGTCTGAAAATCTTGGAGATTTGGTTGTTATGGAATCTTGGTGAATCTTGGATTGATCTTAGAGATCTAATTAACAAGGAAACTTAGAGTTTCATTTGTGATAATACATTTAATTATAATTAATGTCTTCTAGTTAATTACCAAGATTAAAGATCTTAGAGATCTTATTAATCAAGGAAACTTAGAGTTTCAATTGTGATAAGAGATTTAATTGAAACTAAACTCTTCTAGTAAGTTACCAAGATTAAAGATCTTAGAGATCTTATTAAATTAGGAAACTTGGAGTTTTGGATAAGGTAGAAATCTTGGTGGATTTGGACACTACCTTAGTTAACTAATCTAGTCAAAATAGGATTATCTTGAGAATCTTGGAGATTTGTAAAATTGGGAAACTTAGAGTTTTGGATAAGATAGTAATCTTGGAAGATTTGTAACTATCTTAATTAACCAACTTTATCAAGATAAGAATTGTAGATTACTTAGAACTCAAGTAAGAGTTAATTAATCTTAGAGATTAATTGTTAATTCAAAATTAAATTAACTTGGATAATTTTTGTGAATTAAAATTAAAGGAGCCGGTAAATTTACATTTATGCCCTTATGTGAATTTATGCATGTTCTTGAGTGAATATGTGGATTGGTCGATTTTGCCCTTAAGCCCTGTGTAGTTTTGGTTTATTTATTTTATGGGTTGTAATTAAATGGGCCTGATTGGTGCCCTTGCTTGCGCAAACAAATGTAATAGAATAGGGCCATTTAAATTTGTAAGCTAGGCTTAGATTAGGCTTGGAGCCGAGAAGACCTCATGAAGACTTAGAGATCCACATGGAGGCCCATAACCTTGGAGGACATGGAGGCCCAATTCATTACATGGAGGCCCAATCAAGCTGGATATTACAAGAAGGCCCATGATGTATGGGTTTGTAAATTGTAATAGTTAGGACATTTAATTTTCACCCTAGACTGACCAAATGATCCATCACATGGCTCGTGATGGATCGCATAGGATGGGCAATCGATCAATCATATCATGCTAGGTGATGAATGTTTACTTTTTCGTAATTATTCTTTGATGTATGAGATGCATGCTTAGGATAGAAAAACGTAAACAAGATAAAGCATAATCTGATGAGACCTCGCACAAGAAAACTTAAAACCTCCAATTGAACTTAAAATTCAATTAGAATATTAAATCGAATAACGGGCGCATATGAATGGTGTCTATGGTCCGAGCCTATCCAATTACTAGGTCTTAGGCATATTGTACGAATATATCTCGATGTCTCACGAGTCGTGGGTCGAGCTATAGGAAGATGATATGTCTATTGCCTCGATGCACATTTTAGTGCCAAGGGAGGGGATAGCAAGGTTCTAGGCGCTGTCTCACGAGTCGTGGGGCGTCTAGGATTGAACTATTTCTCTTCACGAGTATTGGACATGATTTAACGCGAGTAAGTATGGATGTCTCACGAGTCGTGGGTTCATAACGAAAAACGAGGCTAAGTGAACTCAAGGGTTAGCTGGGATGGTTAACCGGCGACGTGATCGCCCACCAAGTGGATCAATTGGTATGGCCAACGAGTCGTGGGTACTGAGCGATTGCATTTGGGCCTTGAGCCCATTAGGAAATTCTTATTTCCCGAACCTTATGTGGGGGCATAAGTATTCGACAAAAATAGTGGGAGTAATTTACAAATGAAAACCATGTTTGTAAATTATGCATTGATATTAATCTGCCGCGTATTTATCGTCATGTTTATGATAGTTTAATCATAAGTTATGTATCCTTGAATATTTTACCATCATACTTGAATCAAATAAATTGACTGAACCCAAATGAATTTTGAATGACTTCAAAACTTGAGAAATTATTCTCAAGCCCAAGCAAGGACTAATCTCCTTACAAAGATTTCATTGTGTTTCCTTTCGAAGTTACACTTCGACTGGAATGGTGATAGGTTTCACCAGGCTGCCTTTTTCGAAGTTACTCTTCAAATAAGAAAGGTGATATGTTTCACCAGTGGGTTGAGGATGGTTCTCAAGCCCAAATTTTCTTGAAGGCAAACATGAAATCTCCCATAAATGGGAAGTAACATCTTGTTTAAAGGCTCGAGAGATGGAAGAAGAGGAATGTATCCTCTCTGAAGGGAAATAACCTTGGAGGTTTTTCTGTAAGGATGATAAGTTGAAAAGTCAATCAAAATGGTTCTTCCATGGATTAAGATCAAGGGAAAGAGGGAATTGAACCCATTCATCCCATAAGGGATGATTAAGTTTTATTGAACTTAACCTTATGGTTAAAGTAATGCATAATGGTGTTGGATGCCCGATGAAGCACTCATTGATGCATTCAATGCATCTAAAGCCATGAATTATTTAGATCATTAGAATTTGCTTATACCATCCCTTGTCTTAAGGGATGTGATAGTTCCATAATGGTTGGAACTGATTGCGCTATAAGATTTATACGCAAAAGGTGTACATAAGCAAATGAGTATGGATACTCATATGTCGACTAAATATAATATGCATAGTCAATAAAATATAAATAATCAAGATTTCACACACTTGAGTCGTTGTAAAAACCGAAAGGCGATACACGAATACTAAAACATATTTCCGAATTAAAAGATTCAAAGACTGAGCTCGACTGGGTCAAGCTTGACTGGGATGCTGTACATAGTAACCGACTTTCGAATCTTGCTTAATGGAAATTAGATTTAGTAGTTGGTTGCTAGGCAGCCAAGAGGCATAAACAATTGCAATGGATTTAATCCATTTATAAGTGTGTGGAAACACTAAAGCATTAGTGGGAGATAAGGCGTCTCTAGTACCCTCATGGGTAAAAGTACGTTGTGATGTACAAATCCAAATTACTTTTGGAATAAAAGAAGAGAGCCTAATCAATGAAAGCATGTAAGAGATTTATTTTCAAACATGCAATGGCAGTACGCCATTGATTATTTAATAGAGAATTAGATTCTCGAAATGTAAGACCCGCTCGAAACGTTGTCTGTTGTCAAGCATTCTGGACATGTAAATGTCCATTAAGAAATCTTACATGAAATTCCTTATTCAAACAAATGAAACTTGATCGAGAAAATCGAAGATACTGAGCTAAGTATCTCTGAAGCCAGATCCAAAGCATATCACGTGATATGAGTTTTGGTATTGTACCTTCATATGCATTCATGCGCATATGGGGTCTCCCGCTTATGTGAATAAGCTGGTGGGAGATAAGTTGGATGTAAAGTCCATCTTATGCAATTCGTGGGGTATCCAGAAAACTCTATAGGATACAAGTTCTACGATCCTACAAGATAAACTACGTTTGTCTCAAGGAACGCACACTTCTTGGAGAAGGATTTCTTGCTAGGCAAGAAGGAACACAACGTAGAACTAGATGAGGTCACTGAAGCTGAAAAGGCCGAAGAGGTCAATCAAGCCGACCCATCACCACAGGCAGTGGGAGAACATGAGCATGAAAGTGCACCAGAAAGTACACCGGTACTTCGTAAGTCAGAAAGACAACGTAGAGAACCCGAGAGGTACTACGGTCTGCTGCGTGAGACTAGACAGTCTCTAACTGACCCAAGGACTTACGAAGAGGCTATGCTAGGCATAGACTCGGGAAAGTGGCGTGAAGCCATGGAATTCGAATTGGACTCCATGCACTCGAACAAGGTCTGGGCCTTGGTAGATCCACCAGTGGGAGTAGCTCCCGTGGGTTGCAAGTGGATCTATAAGCGAAAGCTTGGAGTGAACGGAGAGGTAATAACCTACAAGGCGCGACTAGTGGCAAAAGGATACACTCAAAGACCTGGAATTGACTTTGAGGAGACCTTCTCGCCCGTCGCAATGCCTAAATCCATTCGAATCTTGCTGGCCATAGCTGCGTGGTATAACTACGAGATATGGCAGATGGATGTAAAGACTGCCTTTCTCAATGGGGACATTGATAAGGAGATCTACATGGAGCAACCAAAAGGATATACATCCAAAGGAGATGAACACAAGGTGTGCAAACTCCAGAGGTCCATTTATGGACTGAAGCAAGCTTCCCGAAGTTGGAACATTCGTTTCGATGAGACAATCCAAACTTTTGGATTCATCAAAAACATGTTCGAACCTTGCGTGTACAAGAAGGTCAGTGGGAGTACAGTTGAATTTTTGTGCTTTATGTTGATGACATTCTTCTCATTGGGAACAAATGTGAAAGTGTTGTCCGAAACTAAAGCATGGTTATCTACACAATTCTCGATGAAGGATTTGGGAGAAGCATCCTTTGTACTAGGTACAAGGATCTACCGAGATAGATCAAAAGGACTGCTGGGCCTCTCCCAATCCCAGTACATAGATAAAATCTTGAAAAGATTTAATATGGAAGAATCCAAGAGAGGATTGCTTCCAATGAGACATGAGATTGCACTCTCTAAGTCTATGGCCCCAAAGACGCCTGAAGAGAGAAGCAATATGTCTCGAATACCATATGCATCCGCGATAGGAAGCATAATGCATGGTATGATGTGTACTAGACCAGACGTGGCGTACGCTCTAAGCGTTACAAGTCGCTACCAGTCTGATCCAGGTGAGCAGCACTGGATAGCCGTAAAGGCAATTCTGAAGTACCTGAGAAGGACTAAGAAATTGTTCTTGGTATACGGTGGAGGAGAATTGAAATTGGAAGGCTATACTGATTCTAGCTTCCAATGTGATGTAGACGACTTCAAGTCGACATCTGGATACGTGTTCTGCCTCAATAGTGGTGCGGTAAGCTGGAAGAGCTCCAAGCAAAACACTACCGCAGATTCAACCACCGAGACAGAATATATTGCCGCGAGTGAAGCAGCAAAGGAAGGTGTTTGGATGAAAAACTTCATCCAGGAATTGGATGTGATACCTAGCATTGTCGAGCCATTACTATCTTCTGTGATAATAATGGAGCTATCTCGCAAGCGAAGGAGTCGAGATCTCATCAGAATCCAAGCACGAACTAAGACGATACCATTTGATATGATATATCATTGGCAGAGGAGACATAAAGATGGAACGTGTCACCTCAAGGGATAATACGACGGACCTGCTGTCTAAGCCATTGCCTCAAAGGCATCCGAAAACATCTATCTAAGATGGGAATCAGAAGTATGAAAAGTTGGCTTTAGTACAAGTGGGAGATTGATAGAATAGTGTCCTGCAAGCCAACTATTTGGCTGCATTTAATTGAAAGGACCGTTCGATTGGATTAATAAATGCATTTTTATTAAATGGTCATCTTTATCTTATGTAATAATTATCTACGCATAAGGATAGAAGTCCTTAGATCACAGGGCTATGGGACAACCCGTGGACTGATCTCCAAGGCCGTGATCTAGAACATATTCAAGAGTCGGAGAATCCAATCGAGATAGGACATCGTTGGATTCGGTTAGACTCTCACTATTGTGTATACTCCGATGAACTGGAGGACGCTGGGGTCCACGAGCGTGACTGGGATAGTCGATACACATAAGTGGGTGGCTTGCTGGGATGACAAGCGCACTGAATACCCCAATTAGGAAATAACTCACCATGGAAGCGGTAGTCGCATATCGGGGTTGAAGTTATTCCAAATTTATAATAGTATACGAGGAACGATCCCTAACTACTTGAGGTGATAGGGTTTATCTGGTGCGAGAACGTCTATGCTTTGATATGAGTTCCGACTGACTGGGGATCACCAGAAAGTCTCTGTGGACTCATATTGGGTATAGAGGAACTCGTATGCAGATTCATATCATCAACAAAGGATCCATTGACCCGACTTGATAGGTTGGGAAATTCTCCTATGGATTTCTGTGAGAAATTAATTCTGGTAAAATCCTCGGCCGAGGTATCTGACGGCTTTATGTAAGTAGCTCATAAAGGTTAAGTCAAAGAGAATTATTTCGAGACCAAAATTCATAAGGTCAAGACAAAGGAAAAGGGAAACCGATGAAAGACCATACCCTTAAGTCTCGACTGGGAGATTGATCGATGGAGAGATTATGTCGTATATGGAAATTGTAAATGATAAAAGGTTCACTGAATTAATTCACCAGTGATTGGGCTCCATGGGCTTGTGGCTGGACATCGACCGTGGAGTGTGGGAGAATTCCCAAATTGGCAGGGGTGCTAATTTTGGAATGATCAATCGACAGAGTGTTCGATTGATTTAGAGTAAATCTTACTCGAATAATTAAATAATATTTAATTATAACCCACGGCCAATTATGTGGTGAACCTACGGGGGCATACACAATACACATGAAGCGAAAGCGAGGAAATAAGAACGACCGAGTCGACTGGGTCGACTGGGTGAATAATCGACTGGGTCGATTATTATTGGTGGGTCGACTGGGTCGACCCAATTGGAACAAATTGAGATCCAATTGGAATTGGATCAGGATCATAAATTAAATTGGAATTTAATTTGTGGATTAATTAATTAAGTTGGATTTAATTAATTTTTAATTAAATGGACTTAGAGTCTGATTTAATTAAATGGGAGATTAAGTTAATTAATTGGGCTATTTAATTGGGAGATTAAATAAAGCCTGGTCAAATTAATTAACTGGGCCATGAATTAATTAGAAGACTTGGTCTTCTAAATTAAAGAGGGTCATGGCCCATGTAGGAGAGAAGAGCCCTAGTCCTAATAGGACTAGGTTAGGGAGATAACTATAAGTAGCCTTCTTGTAGTTATTTTTCACACAACCCCATAAGCAAAAATTGAGCAAGAGCAAAATTTTCTCCCCCTCTCCCAAGCTAAAAGTCGACCGAACCCTTTTCTTCCTTTGGAAGAATTTTTCGTTCTCGATTTTTGTTCCAAAATCGTTCCTATATCCTAGATCATAATATATCTTGTGTTCTAGCTGATCAAGATTTATTATTTTCGTGTAATTGTGGTGTATCAACCCGTAGAGGCGCAACACGTGGGGCGCTGCTGCAGAGCTTGGATCGATTTGCCTGAGGAGAAAGTCAGAGTTCGTTTTTGCTAGCCGAGGATTTGCAAGGAGATAGGTATAACGTGCAAACTTATACTATCGTTTTATTTATGTTCATATATATACACCTAGAGTAGTATCCTGGCAAGATTCCGTAAGAGGTCCTAAAATTATTAAATTCCGCTGTGCCTAGGGCTGTTTATCTTACCGAATCCCAACAGTGTATTCATATGACCCCCTTTGTAAAGACTTATTTATACCAAGTCTAAACACTTAAGTTCATATATACTAGTACACACATATATAAAAAGTCAATATGAGACAAATGAAGAGTTTGAAACTCTTCAACTTCCTCACAAGGCTTTTATAATTTGCCATTTAGTCTTAGACCAATGTGGGACAAGCCCACATACAAATTATCTTATTTGAATATTAATTTCCCCACTTTATATATAACAATTTATCTATGGATTCCAACCTTTTAATTAGGTATCCATCCACATAATTACAACAGAACAGTTAGCTGACCTTGTTGCATCCTGGGACCAGCTCTTGTAATAGTTTCATTCTAGCATTAATTTTGTCTCTCCTGGCCTGTATAAAACTTAGAACTTAAATTAGTGTCTACTAATCAAAGATTAACGAAACATTTCGTGATTAGTAGTAATAGGGATTTAGAAAAGTACTCTTTCAGCCAAGCTGTGGTTGTCAGTTGCTTGGCCACGGCGAGCTCTGACGTGAACGTAAGGCAGCTTCTCTCCACTCCCTTCACTGTGTTCATTTGTTACCACTTTCTTACTCTTTTTACCGGATTCTTTAACCTAAAAAATGATAACACTCAAATTACATCCTCATGAGTTAAGAAAATTGACAAATACATATATATAAGGGAAATTTACCTAGACACCCCCTGGGTTTAGGCTTAATTACAGGAACTTACCCCGTTGTTTGAAAAATTACCTAGACACCCCCTCTGGCAAAACAGTATTACAAGGTGACCCCTTACGGCGTCAATTTTTAACGGCAGAGGATGACGTCATCAATTTATTTTAATGTTTTTCCAATTTTACCCTCGATCAAAATGTTGACTTTTTTTAGTTTACATATATGCCCTCGAGGGGTGTATTTGTGACTTATTTTATGTTAGAGGGGGTGTATTTGTAATATTTTTATTTACAGGGGATGTATTTGTAATAATTCAAACAGGGACAGTTTTTTGAAAAATTTGACCGCTGGAGGCTGGTCATGACCGTTGGGGGCATTTTTTTCCCTATAAATAGACTCTATTTGTGCATCATTTTGTGCATTAACCTTCACACAACATTACTATGTCTTCACACACCTCAAAATCTAGTGTTGGGTACATTAAATATCGAAAATCGAAGTGTAGCCGTAAATGGTGTCACAAGAATACAACAATAATTGTGGCAAAACCTAAAGATCCAACAATTCAATACTACACAATTAATCCAACATTGCAATACCACAATCACATACATAAAATATATAAATTAATTAATGCTCAATAAAAACCTAAAGATCCAGTTCAAAATTATCATAAAACTAAAGTAAAATTGTTCCCAAACAATATAAACATTCACATCGAAAACTAAAGTAAAATTATTCCCAAAAAATGAAAACATTCATATCGAACACTTTTTGGATGAAAGGTGCTTCTGCGTCTTCATTTTCGTCTTCTGACGCAATAATTCTATCTCCTGGTTTGTTCAAGCTACCTCCGGATCTCAGTTTCCAGGATCAACTGCTCGATCTCTCCTAAGTTGCATCTCCCAGCTCAGTTTTGAAGCAACTCTTATATGCCGAGGTACATACTCCTAAATACCACGAAGACTCAATTAGTCAGGTATTTGAAAATTAATGTTTAAGCGAGTAACATTTCAAATGTTGATTCTTGAAAAGTAGTTACCTCCAATTTGTTGACCAACACGTTTGCTGATGGTGCAGATACGATTATGTGACGTTCACTTGGACTAATGAATCTTTCCTCTACGGCTTTGTCAATGAACGACAATAACGAGTTATAGTATCCATCCACATTCAGCAAACCCACCTGCAAAATGCTCGTATTTCTTAATATGTTTCGCTTTTTTTGCTATTAGTTGCACATTAAGAAAATATTAGTTACCGGCTTATCATGGATGCCAAGTTGAGCCCATGTTATCACCTCAAGCAACTCCTCCAATGTTCCATAACCACCTGTATGCATTAATCATAAAAACAACTTATAAAGGAAAGATTGCAGCCTATTTATCATTCAAACCGTGTGGTTTGGTAATTACCTTTATAAATACAGAAGCAACAAACATACAAAGATTGAGCTAAATATATACATCACCCTGAATTTACAGAATTACCCTTCTGCTTCCTCCTCCTCCTCTGTTTCTTTCCCATTAATTCTCCACCAAAAAGAAGACTGAAGACACCTACGTACCTTCTTTTTTCCTTTTTTGTATTTTATTTTCTGCTTCTTTTTTATCATCAATTCTTGTCCAGCTCTTCATTATCAGCTCAATTTAAGTTAAAGCTAGTTTTGTTGTCATTGTTTAATCACTTAATCATTTAACATTATTGCATAAGGTGGTTGTCTTCATTTTTAAAGAAAAGTAAATTAAAGAAGGTGAACAAATCATGACAGTAGAAAAGTAGACCATGTCTTAATTAATTACACGCTGATACATACAAGTAGTCATTGCAATTTGCAAAGCACACTTTAATTTGTGAAGTTGTAAAGAGCAAAAGCTAGAAGAATATATATATAACGAAACCTTTACAAAGGGATAGTACTTATGTTAGTAAAGCAGCAGCGCAGGAGCAGGAGTAGCATTTCAAAGAAGATACATTTCTCGTGACAGGAACAGGGAGATCATATAATACCTGGAGCTGGAGGAGTGACGGATCTGGATCTGGAGCCGGAGCTGGAGTGGGAGCTGTGCGTGGCGGAGCTGGAGCCGGCGGAGCCGCGGAGATCTGAAGCTGAAGCCGGCGGAGCCGCAGAGATCTGGAGCTGGAGCCGGAATCGAGGACGGAGGCGGAGCTTCGGAGTTCTAGAGGAACAAGCCTTAGGGGTTCGGGCTGGCCGGGTTGAAGGGGTTCGGGTTCGGGCTTGCGGAAGGGGTGGCGTCGCACGGCTGCGGGAAGGACCGACGGCGGCTGCGGTTGCGGAAAGGGTTGCGCGGCTGTGGAGAAAGAGAGAGTGAAATAGGGGTGCTGCAGGTCGGGAAAGGAAATAGGGAGAAAGGGAGAGAGTGTTTGGAGTGTTGGGAGAAATTAGGGCTTTTCTATATAAGGAGGGTATATTAGACTTTTCTTAATTGATTATATTAATTTTTTTTTTTAAGAAAATATAGGGGCATTTAAGTCATTTTACAATTTCCGTTAAAGTTGACTAACTGCCGTTAAGTCAAGGGGATGTCTTGGTAATTTTTCAAACAACGGGGTAAGTTCCTGTAATTAGGCCTAAACCCAGGGAGTGTCTAGGTAAATTTCCCTATATATAAATATATCAAGATACTCGATGTTCGACTCGAGACCATTAAATTAAATTTCATTCGAATTTATTCATTTAACAATCAAACTAAGCTGAAAGAAAATTCTAAATTATTATTAAATATAAAACTCAAATCAACCTTAAATAAGATTCTTCAACATTAGAGTGATATGAAATTACCTTTTTCTCCCTCTCCTTTCGCTTGGTGGACTTTAGAGTGATATGATTTGAGAAACAATTGTGATGCGAATCCATATCCATATCCGTGTCCTGTAGCTCCTGCTTCACCATGTCAAGCTTCATGGAGCTCGAAGTCGACAAGTTTACACTTCTTTAAGTTTTATCCTATATTTTGCCATTTATATTAAATATTAATATTATAGATTGTAGTAGGGGTATATTAGTCTTCACAAAAAATTCAAGAAATTCTATTTTTTGAACTCGTACTTTACACTTCTTTAAGTTTTATCCTATATTTTGCCCAAAAATTTCATCTATTTCACTTGTATTTATCGAATCCACCTGTTCTTCATGTCTTGATTATTCGCGGTTATGCATGTCTTGATACTTTTGGATATTGTTTATATTTAACTTATTTAGCCAAACAAAAATTACGTACTTAGATTATAAATAAATTATAAAAGTTGATGTAAGAGATAATTTTAGATTTTAGGAGTTTATGAGTTTATGTAGAAAATAAATATTATAATAAGACTTCATGTTTAATTATACCTCTTCATTTAGTTTTATATTGAAGTGTTCATGTTGGAGTAGACTTCTTTTTCCTATGTTTTTCTTATTTGTATTAATTTAATTACCTTTTAAGTAGGGGTATATTAGTCTTCACAAAAAATTCAAGAAACTCTATTTTCTGAACTCGTGCTTTTATTTGTATATAGAATAGATATAGAATAAAATAGATTATCATAAAATGCAAGCTGTCTGCTGTGATGCGAAAGCTACGTTTGCTTGAGTTTGAGTTTGGCCCAGCGATTGGAACTCTTAAAATCACTTTTACATCTTTATTGTGATTTTTGAAGTATTTTGGCCCCGATTATAAAAATTACTTATGTTCAATCGTAATTTTCTGGTGTTTGGCCCCCAAGATCATAATCACTTTTGGGATCTCGAGAAGCAAAAAATTAACTTATTTTAGAAGCAACTAAAGTGTCACTTTTACAAAAGCAATTATTCAATAATTAATTTTTATAATAATCAATTATTATCAAAATTAAAATTAATTCTCCTATAATTGATTTTCAAATTTTAGTCCCTACTCTTTGCCTCTACTATTCTTTAGTATTTCTTTGTTTTTTTGCACTTTGAACCACTGAAACATGGAAAATAGGCACTTTACACCTTTAAAACATAAATTCTGCACTTTGCACAGTCAAAATATTAACAATTCAGTCAGCACCTTGCACCCTTTTTTATTTTTCTTAAAAATTTAGGGATAAAATAGGTAATTCATTTTTGGGTTGTTGGCACTTTGCACCCCCGAAACACGAGAAATTTGTATTTTGCACATGCGATAGAATTAAGAACAACTTGAAGTGTCCACTCCCAAAACACGAGAAATGGACACTTAGAACCCCCCAAAACACAAAATTAGGGGGTTCAAAGTGTCAATTTGTCGTGTAAGTTGATGAGTTGTTCTTAATTTGAGGTAATAAGTGCTAATTTTTTTTGGGGTGCAAAATGTCCATTTCTCGTGTTTCGGGGTGCAAGTGTCAAAGATCCAAAAATGAAGTACCTAATTTGTCCCTAGTTTTTTTAGGCAAATAAAAGAGGGTGCAAAGTGCTAAATCTATATTTTGAGGATGCATAGTGTATATTTCCCATATTTTGGGGCAAAGTGCAAAAAATCCATATTTCTTTCACTTTTTGATTACCAAATAATCAGTTTTTTTAAGAACAAAATCAGTTATTATATACTTGTAGTTTTATATTTTTCAATTGTATTTATATATTAAAGTATATTCGATTTATTAATCACTTTTAAAATAGTCGATCTCATTATATGGGAATATATCCTTAACTTAGGTTAAATCCAGTTATATATATGTAAAGCTGAATTAATACTTTAACCAAGAAATAAAGTTTTTTTTTAGATGGTTGTTACATCATACACTATGTCGAATCGAAACTATTACATTGATATCAAAGTGAACTAAGGACTAGTATTAAACTAGAGAAAAGTTAGTTTGAAACTAGAGAAAATACTCATATTCATGGGAGTTGAACCCATGACCTTCTAGTCATGGAGCCTCATCCTTATTCACTTGGCTAAGACCTCATCGGCACCAAGAAATAAACTTGTATCAATTCAAATTGGGAGTGGCTTATTAGCATTTCGGATTCCATACTTAGAAAAATGGTAACTTTGATGGTAATTTTTGAAAATATTATTGCGCTTATAATCTTGTATTTTTTAAGACAGGTTTGTAAGGTTCTTGATTTTGTTGTAGAAAGTCTTCAGTACGATCCCAGGTACATTTAATTATATGAAAATGAATAAAATACACGTTGGGATGATACTTGAGATAGAATTGAAATATGTCTAAAATATGGATATCCTTGAGAATTACAAAAACAAAAAAAATCATTATTTTAATTATTAATGACTTAATTCATTATCAATGTGTATTGTCTCCTTAAATTGAAATGTGAAGATCAACATCACATAAGTGAGATACTATGAAGGGTGTCTGTGTACGGCAAGGAAAAGTAAGCAAATAGGCACAACGTCTAACGAATCGGGTCGGAGTTAGTGTGGGGACCCTGCCCGAGTGCCGCCTTTGATGCGTAGTGGATGACCCGTCACTATCTTTCATTTACTCTACCAAAGTCCAATCAATAGAAATTTGAGTAAATCTTCAGGGGAAATAAAATCGTAAAAATATTTCATTGCCATATGACCTTCTGAAATTTGTACTACTCCTATTCCCGCCCAATATTAACTCTCATTATTTTGATGTCTCAACTCAAAAATCAATTTTTTAAGTAAATGTTGTTAAAACTACAATTCTATTATGTTAGGTCTTAAGCATACCTAACTTATGTGTTTGAAGGACCCCAATTTTTTTTATTCATGTGTTTCCCTAATAATAATAATGTTTAACTTTTTTATATGTGGATAATATGAAATAAAATTAGAGAATAGAAGTCGAATAGAATTGAACAAAATATTGTATGTTATATTTTATATTTTTTTTTATCAAACTTGTGATTGAGTTTAAATATGAAATTTAAATATACCCAGTTTAAAAAAGTGTTAATTAAGTCAAGATAAAAAAATTTTACACATACGTTGTTAATTTTAACTTATCGAGTTTCAAATTTGATATATTATATAACGAATGTAGGGTAAATGAACATTGACTAAATTCGAATTAGATATAGAGTTTAGCCTTATACAAAGTCGTTTACAAATCACTTTTGTTGTATATATTAATTGTTTAATCTTGACTAGACAAAAGTTATCTTCTACTAATATGTTTTGTTATAAAATACTCCAATAATCATTGATAACAATTATTTCCGTCAAAAGACTTTTCCCATTTAAATTAATAAACCATATTTATTGTTGATAATATTCACTCAATATTAATTCATATATAAATTTATTAAAATGCAACAAATTCATCGAATCTTTTGGGCGTTTAATAATCAAATTTTTAAGAAAGAAAAGAAAAACCTTAGGGCATCTCCAACCCGGGCTGGGGGGTGGGTCGATTTGGGCCAGCCCGCCAGCCGCGGGTTGGAGATGATACTGGGCGGTCCATTTGGACCGCCCAGGTCTGTGGGCTGGGCGATTATCGCCCAGCCCACAGCCCTCGGGCTGGGACGCGCTAATCAGCGCGTCCCATCCACATTGCATCAGGTGGCGCCACCACCTGATGGATTTTATTTTTTATTTTTTTAATGTTAAAAATTATTGTAACAATTGGGATTTGAACACGAAACCTTTATTGTGAAACTTGACTTCCTTACCATTTGAGCTACATCACTTTTGTTGAACTTTTAGTACAAATTAAAATTTATAAATTATAGAAACTTGTAGCCAAATTTATTTATAAATTAGATAATTAACTCAAATAAATATTTTACACATTATGAATGAAAATGAACTCAAATAAAATTAGATAATTAACTCAAATAAATATTTTAAAATTATATATTTGTCTATGAAATAATAATTTATTTAGCCACATTTAAAATTTGATTTGAAATATTTTAATTTTATTTAAACCCTAATATAGCATTAATGTTCAATGTATAATTGAGACAAAATGTAGAAATACAATTTTGCATTAAATTACTCCAAATACTTGTACACATACTAGGATACAAATAACAACTTATTATTATTATTATTATTATTATTGGTACTACTACTACTACTACTATTATTATTATTATTATTATTATTATTATTATTATTATAGATAATATAGGTGAGAGTGGGGAAGGCTTTTTTTTTAATTAATTGGAGGAGATAGCCCTACCGATTGAAGATGATACTCAGGGGGGTGCAGATTCCCCGGGTAGAGATTGACACCCCAAGGCTGTAAATAGCCCTACGGGTTGGAGATGGCCTTAATAATCTATCTGAATGGAGTTAATATCCGCTCCACAGGCAGGCGTAGGCGCGTGCGTAGCTGATTTAAAATTGTCGGCCCACTTAAGTCAGTTCATTATGAGTCCATTAGTTGCTCCGATTATTGAGAATTGGGCTGCGTTTTATTTTGGCGTTCATTTACTCAACATAATGTACCAATAAATTAGTACTTTCTCTTATATCTTACATAATTGTTTTTAAGCATATTTGAAAAAATAATTACCAATAAATGTAGCATTGATACAAGCACACTCCAATTCCCTAAATGTACTTGATTTAACATTAATAATATTTATTTTTTAACCAACTACTCCCTCCATTCCACAATACATGTCATTTAGAAATAGAAATTCAAGATAAAGTTAGATGCTATTTTGACATTTTTACCCTTCTTCATTAATTAAAAATTGGAATAGAGAGATGGATTATGGAGAATATTTAATTGTTTCTCAAGGGTAATTTTGTCCAACTACACTTTTATTTTCCTAAAAATTAGAGCATTAATTGATTCCTTAATCCTTGTGAAAAAACCTTAAACGACATGTAATATGGAATTGAGGGAGTACTTCATTCGAGATAATTAATTACTCCATGTATTCTACAATATTTGTCATTTTAAAGAAATTTTCTTGTTTTTAAATATTTGTTGCATTAGAATTCTAATGCACTATTAATTACCCTTTATTTATTACACCTAAAAATTCAATATGATTATTCCAATATAATGTTTTTTTTTATTTGTCGTTTTGAAGGATTTCACACAAATTAATTAAGAAATATCAGGCCATCTCCAATGGTTGAGGGCTAGCCCCGGGCTCCGGAGCCCGGGCTAGCCCAGGGCCAGCCCGGGGCCCTGCTGGTCGTCTCCAATGGTTGGGGCTCCGTGGGGGAATTAGTTAAATTTTTTCCTTTGCCCACTCTCACTTAATATTATAGTTTTAAATTTTTTTAATATTAATAATAGTAATTATATTAGTACTCGTAATTTAATTATTAATTATATTAAAATATTAATATTAAATAGAATATTTAATTAAAGTGACTTAAAATTAATACATAATACGCAAAAAAAATATTTTTATAACAAGGAAGAAAATACAAGAAAGGAAATACAACAAACAACAAAGAAAATACAAGAAATCGAAAATACGGGAAACATTTTTCTTGTCTATTTTAGTATGTATTTAAATTTTTAATTTAGATTAAGTATTAATCTAAATTTGAGAAGTATGAGTGTTTATTTTGTATTTTTAACTAATTTCGTATTTTAAAAAAAATTATTTGTATGTGTGTTAAATTAAATGGACTATTTCTATAACACATTAATTAAAATAACACATTAATTACAATAACAAATTAATTGAAATAAAACACTAATTAAAACAATACATTAATTAAAATAACACATTCATTAAAATAAAACACTAATTAAAATAACACATTAATTAAAATAACACATTAAATAAAATCACATTAATTACAATAACACATTATTTAAAATAAAACACTAATTAAAATAACACATTAATTAAAATTACATACAACACACACATTAAATTATACACATAAATCATTAAAAGAAAAACAAAAAAAGAAAAGAAAAGGAACGTCCAATCAGGTGCCGCCACTTGGCGCGTGCCCCCTTTCTTCTCTAGAAATTAACGCGAGGCCGCGGGCTGGCCTGCGTGCTCCGCGCAGCCCGAGGCCCCGCCCGTTCCGCCCCGCCAGTCAGCCCCGCCCCGAGCCCTCTCCGTCTCCAATGATTTCCCCCTCCCAGCCCGAGCCCGCCCCGACCCCGACGGTGACCATTGGAGATGGCCTCATAAATAATCATTTTTTTAAGAAAAAATCCAAACTACCCTTCTAAAACGATATATATATATATATATATATATATATATATATATATATATATATATATATATATATATATATATATATATATATTTTATGAAAAGCAGAGTGTATGTTCAACTCTTTTTACATAAACTTTGCTAATTGGTACAAGTATGGTTGAAAATAGTTTCACCTGAAAAAGGGCAATTTATCCAAAAAAAAGGGAAATACTAATAAATATGCCTGATGTGTAAAGTTGTGGACTATTTGTAAAACTGACATTTTCTTGGGATTGGTTTGCAGCATTGATAATGGCCATAGATTCACCAAAATGCAGAGAAACTAGGAAAAAGAAATCTCATTTTTCTCTTTTGGATCAATCGCTTATTAACTAACAACAGAAAAACATCAACAGTCCAATAGAGTACATAACTTATACGATGATGCAGAAGACCCATAAGCCCACATAAGGAAAAAAAAAACACCACTTTAAATGAGTCTATTTGGATGAATTTTGACTCGATTTCGCGGGTAATTAAGAAAAAAATGAATTTCATGATTTCGATAAAACCTTTGATACTTTATTTGAATGAGCTTTGATTGTTGGATTTTGTGGTTTGAAAAAATTGAAACTCAACTTGAATTGAGTTTGTATATTGGGTTTTAAGGAAAAAAATAATTGGTAAATGTCAAATTAATGTTATATAGGTTTTAAGAGTTTGAGTATGAGTTTTTGAATAGATTTTTGATGATTTTATGAATTTAGGATTTAGAGTAAACTCATTTAAAAGAATTTTGACTTGCGAGATTGAACGAAAACCATCCACAAAAAATTCCTAACTCGACCAAATTATTATCCAACAAAACTCGGATTCAACCTAACTTATATGGGTTTGGATTTAAAAATAGTCTAATCCGACCCATTGTTCTTTTTGGTTGATCTTCTCTTTCTTTTCTTGTTCTCTCCTCTCCTCTCATTTTTCAGTACAACTCCCAAGTCCCAACACGCAAATGAAGTCTGCAGCAGCTATGAGAACGAAGAATGCGGAAGTATACATAAAGATTGAAGCTTCCCTTCCCAAACAGGACCTCAAGGGCCAATCTGTTGCTGTAAGCCACCTGACCTCATTCTTCGTAATCTCCATCTATTACTTATTTCATTTTCAGTAATGGAATTTTTACCCTAATAGTATATGAGAAAATTGTCTTTTTTGACGCTTCAATCTGTTTGTTATGTCAATGTCCTCTTTGAAATTAATTATAGACGATGATTTTGAATGTTAAAGTAGTTTAAGCAGTAATTAACAATTTGTTACTGCGTTGGAGTTTATGAGAATCATGAGAGTTTATAGTAGTACAATTTCATGTGTTTTTATTTGTTGACTAAGAATACTAAAATTTGCTGATGTTGTTGAAAATTGCTTTTGAGTATTGGTGGGTTAGGTTTATGTGGAAGGGAAAGAGTGAAATGCAAAAATACCCCCTATCTTTTGCCTTATTTGCAAAAACACCCCTCTGTTATTTTTATTAGCTAAAGACCCCCTCCCATGCTGGAACACATATTTTGCAAGAAAAATGACAATCATACTCCCATCAGAAAATCCAAAAATATCCCTACTAACCTAAAAACTTATCAATAATCCTCCTTTTAACTTTGGAAATTGGAAATAACCCTCCTTGTGTACTTAAAAAATTGACATAACCTCCCTATTGACTTATGAACAAATTTCAAATGGGTCGATCACAAGGATTTTTTGCTAATAAAAATAACACATAGTTTTCTTGTCAAGGCAAAGCATATGGATATATTTTCAATTTAGCCTGGTAAAAATATTGACTTGGAGTACAGATGATTTGAAATTGCAGATTATAGGTTTGGGAAAATCTGGGATCGCTGCAACAAATCTCGCTCTTGCTAGAGGTGCTTCAGTTCTAGCAGTTGACCAGAATGAGACACTGAGACCACTCGAAGTAACGCAGCAACTTTATTTTCTTTCTTTTTCTCACCTTAAAAAAATGACACATTTTTCTTTCGTGTCTTACTCACACCATCATATTCCATAATTGCAGCAAAATAATTTAAACACGAAAGATGGTAATCTGAAGACAATTCTTGGTTGCTTTGACCATGAGCTACTTGACAATGCTGATATAATAGTTGTTTCCCCAGGCGTTCCTTTGGAGAATTATGGTCTATCGTCTATGTTAGAGGCTGTAAGTGTGCTGTTTTGCTATTGGAATCCCACTCACACAGGCAATAATAATCGTAAAAATGCTTTGTTAGTTCCACTAGATTAGACACTCAGCAATTTTGGTCCATTTCCGGAGGTTCAGGACTGAAAGCACTTTATGCTATGTTGCAATTTAGGCTATTCTATTGGCATGCATATTAAAACTAGTTCTTAAGATCAATTCATCACTTTATGCTATGTTGTGTTTAACTTGAATTTAGGGAAAGCGTGTAATATCTGAGTTGGATTTTGCTTCAGAAGTTCTCCCAAGGTGCACCAAGATTTTGGCTATTACTGGAACTAATGGAAAATCAACTGTAGCCACTTTCGCTGGACAGGTTTGCTTATTCCTATATGTTCTTAAATCATTTTATCTTTCTACTTTAAATATATGAAATAACCCTTTGCAAATTATTACAGATGCTTAGCCATTTAAATATCAAAACATTTGTTGGGGGAAACCTTGGTGTTCCTCTCTCAGAAGCTGTTTTACAGTGCTTATCATCACCTCTTCAACTACCTTTTCAGGCAAGGAGGATTTTTTTTTCTCTTCTGGAAATCCCTTTTTTTTTAACTAATGATGCTTAAAATTGTATCTATTGTGTATTTTCCTAGGTTGCTGTGGTGGAAGTTAGCAGTTATCAGCTCGAAATTCCCAGCAAGTGTTTCTACCCTGCTGTAAGTAGGGCTCATTTGGTGTTCCATACTTTCATTCTTGTTGTAGTAGTAATTCAACCACAAATTTTAAACATCATTAATTTAGGTTGCTGTGATATTGAATCTAACTCCTGATCACCTAGAAAGGCACAAAACAATGATAAATTATTCCATGATCAAGTGCCGCATTCTTTCCCACATGAGCGGAAGAAAGATCGCTATTCTTCCAATAGGTTTGGATCCCTTTTTTATGGTAATTTTGTATTTATATCCATCTTGTCTGACTTGAATTAACTCATATCGTGGACAACTTTCACATTAATTCTTATATTCTATTAGTTCGTGGAATGCAAATAGGTGAAATCAAGTCTTTTATCAACTTTTATCTTTTGTTTTGTAGCGCTGCAGCTGATAAATAAAATGAGTCGACTCATAAACAAAGTGATAATCCACCATTTTAACCTTAAACACCTTTACAGGAAATCCATATATAGATGATGCAATTGCTTGTCATACAAATGAATCTAATTTTGCTTGGATTGGTGCTTATCCTGGTGTTAAAGTAAGAAAGCTTTAAAAAAAAATTTATTGTCGGCAATTTTGCTGATATTATTGGGAATTATATGAATACCATTGTGATTATATCAATTTTAATTAAATTCTGGCAACATGCAAAGGTTGACATGGAAGCTAAAATTGCCTACTTTGAAGTCCCAAAAATTGGATTCATCTCTCAACTACCTTTGGGTGCAATGAAGGCTATTGGAACACACAACTACTACAATGCTGCTGTTGCTGCATTAGCTGTGATTGGATTGGATATTGGAATTGATGGTCCAGCTATCCATTCAACTATCGATAAATTGCGAGCTCCACCTCATAGAATGCAAATTGGTGAGTAGTGTTTAGAATATTGAACTTTAACAATTAACTTTCCTGTTGAGAACTATTTAAGCTTTGGTCATTTAATAAAATAATGGGTAGGTTCTTGAATCACGTATGGTCCGTATAATAGCATTAAGGGCATAAGCATAAGCATAACTACATTTATAGTCTCAGAAGACCGGACCCCGGACACTTTTGGTCTCACACTTTAAAATTGCACTTTTGGTCCCATTTTTTATTTCAAATAAAAATTGTACTTCAGGTCCCGCACTTTACAAAATTGAATTGGTCCCAACTTTTGAAATATTTTGTAAATTTGGTCCCCGTAGAATAGGTTATGTTTGGTCCCAGAGGCTGGCTCAGTTTTGCACTTTTTGACCCAAATTGGGTAAAAGGAGACCATAGGACCAGATGTGCAAATGATTTTAATGAAATTAGAACAAAAAGTTTAATTTTGTAAAGCGCGGGACGAGAGTGCTGAGGATCTAGTCCTGTGGGACTAAAAGTGCAGTTTTTCCTAACGTTAAGTGTACTAGGCTACTAGCACATTAAGTTCAATATATAGTTAAAGCTATAATATTTCTATATTTCTAATAATATAAGAGACCTAATACAACTTTGTACTACAATTTTACCCATGGTATGTTAAATTCCATGTAAGACTGTCATCTAAAGCTTATATTCTAAATTTTATAATTGGATACATTATAAGGTATCATCAATTAACAAATTTTAGGCCTTGCTTTCTACTTTGTCCCTCATAGAAGCAATTTATTTAATATTAAGTAGCTGGTTGAGCATTACTGCATTCATTTGCAGATTTCCAATCAACATAAAAATAAAGATAAATCTTTATCAATATACTGAATATACTTGCAGTCCACAAAGATACTTGTGGAGTAACTTGGGTGAATGATAGCAAGGCAACCAATGTTGAAGCAACATATACCGGATTGATGGGTTTCAAAGATCAAAAGTCAGTAATTTTACTTGGTGGGCTTGCAAAGGTTACTATATTTCAAAGCAATTTTAACTTGTTCGTATGCTGTTTACGAGTATGATGTATGTAAAAAGTCATAGCTATTTTTTATTTCGTAGGTTTCACATACAAATGGTTTCGAGAAACTAATAGAACCACTCAAGTACCATAGAGGTGTTGTCACTGTAAGTCATCCCTTTTCTGATTTGGCAAATGTTTTATGAGCAACGAAATTTTCAGTTTTTGGTTTCATGTCCAAATTCTTTGCTGATTAAGAAAATTTGTGAACTTACATGTTGTGATTTTGAAGTTTGGTTCTTCGGGTACTATGATCCAAGAGACGTTGTCTTCTCACGGTCTCAATATTCCTTGCGTAAGGGCTACAAATTTAGAGGATGGGGTGAGGTTGG
The DNA here is from genome assembly GCA_038501285.1 of Penstemon eatonii. Lineage (NCBI taxonomy): Eukaryota > Viridiplantae > Streptophyta > Magnoliopsida > Lamiales > Plantaginaceae > Penstemon > Penstemon eatonii. The sequence continues at coordinate 87,137,190 of CM076710.1, read as the reverse complement.
CTAAGAGTATGGCAAAACCAGGTATTTTTTTTTTCGTTTTCTTTACCAGAAAAGGATATGAGATCTAAATAAATTTTCTATAGGGAAAATCGCATTTTTAGTCCCTCAGGGCTGGACCCGCGGCATTTTGGTCTCGTACTTCAGAAACTGGTACTTTTAGTCCTTTCTTATTAAAATATTGTGCACGTTTGGTCTCATGGCCTCCATTGGGACCAAAAGTGCAAAACAACAACATTCCGGACCAAAAGTGCAATTTCTTTAAGTACGAGATCAAAGATGTTGAGAAAAAAAAAAAAAAGCAATATTGAGCTGAGCGGTTTGTATGTGACATTGTTTTGGTTGCAATACATGCAGGGGATTCAATTGTACTGAGCCCTGCTTGTGCTAGTTTTGACGAGTTTAAAAACTTTGAGCAGAGAGGGGAGTTCTTTCAGGAGCTTGCTTTCTCAATCAGATATAATTATTAGTCAGTCAGTCAGCCAGTCAGTCTTGTATCTTTCTTATTTTTATAGTTCAAGACATTTTTGATACACTGAAATTGTAAGGTCCGCTTGCTTGCTTGGATATAGACATCTTAAAAAGTTACATTGATAAAGAATTTCTCAACTGCTTAAAGATCAAGCAGTATAATTCTCCACTCATAAAGAATGCAAGAATTTTCTCAAGGATAAGGCATCGATCGAGGGATTCCCCATGCATTATCTTCTGCTGATTCTTCAATGCCTGTGTATATATATATATTTCCATTGAGTTCCAAACTTAAAAGAAGATATTATAAAATATAACATAAACATTATATTGCAGTGTTTGTTTCTTTTTCTGTTGATATGGGTTCTGATTCAAGCACAAAGTACTACAGCAGGCAGCAATTTGGTTCAGCTCCGATTTCTTTGCTTCAAAATCATGCGAATGGAGTTGCAAAAAGTAAAAGACTGGGTCCACGAGTTTGTTCTCCTGCCTTGTTCTCTTACCTCACTCCTCAGAATGTGAACACAAACACAACAATAGTAGTGGATCCACGTGAAAGTAGTGCAGGGAGAAAGCAGTCTCCAATTAATCTTGTTGATAGTGGGGCTGTGGTACTGCCGAGCGCCGGCAGCTTGATAAGAAACTACAGGCCAGCTCCTGCCGTAATAATAAACAGCGGCAATGATATTCAGGTAAATTGGAATGGATATAATAATAATGAACAACAACAACCAATTAATTAAATAAATAAATGTTTAATTTTTATATGAGATGTGACCTGGTGCAGGTGGATTGGATAGGAGATGCAGGAGGGGTATTGATAAATGGGATCGAGTATAAATTAGAGCACTGTCACTGGCATATTCCTGCTGAGCACACCTTGGATGGATCCAAGTAAGTTAATTAGTTGCTTCATTATAATTATATATATTTTTCAGGTATTGCGAATGATTCTGAAGGCTAACATAACATGGATTTTTTATGCAGAAATGTTATGGAGCTGCATATTGTTCATACCAACTCCCGTGGAGATATTGCTGTGATTGGAGTCCTGTACAAATTCGGAGGCCCGGATCCTTTTCTTGCACAGGTGAGATCCATTTTGTTACTGGAAAATGGAAAATGGAAAATGGAAAATGGAAGGAAGTAAATTAAAATTTGAATGTTGTTTAATAATGTACAGATTTATCCACATCTGCTGATATCAGATGTTGATCATGAGGAAGGAACCGATGTGGGAATTGTTGATCCGTGTGGCATCCAGTTTGAAAGCAACGAGTACTACCAATACAATGGTTCTTTGACAACTCCCCCATTCTCAGAGAATGTTCTTTGGACAGTAATCAAGAAAGTCAGTCAAGTTCAGATCTAATTTTATTTTTATTTTTATTTATTTTTGTATGTAGTTGATCATTTATTTAGTTTAGTCGTGTTTGATGTGCGCAATAATTTTGTTTGAGATAGAAACGAGGTTTTTGATATGATGATATGACAGATTCAACAACTAAAAGTGGTCTTTCTTTTGTACGTAGGTGAATACAGTCTCAAGGGAACAAGTAAAAGCACTACAGGATGCTGTGGATGATGTAGTAATTATTTAATAAGTGATTTATTTATATACTACTACTAGTAAATTATTTTTATACCTAAAATTGTTTTGTATTGTATTGAATTGTATTAATTTCAGGGATGTGTAGGGAATGCGAGACCAATTCAGCCGCTGAATGGAAGAACCATCCACTTGTACCAACCAAGAATCTGCTTTAATAAGTGAAGAAAGAAATAACAAGGAGGATAAATAACATAAAACTATTAAATAAAATTATTTATTATAATTAATAGAATAGGCATCACTCATGCTTTTAATTAATTTACAATTTGAACCCATCTTAATTTTAAGTCATATTTTCTTTTATAAAGTTGCTGTGGACCACGGGCAAATTTATTTATATAAAGTAGTTCAAGTTCATTTTGATTTACATAATGAACTTATTATGTATGTATGTATGTATGTTTTTCCATTATGTAATAATTTTGATGTGGAAGTATTTATTGATGGGGAATATCAAATTAATTCCGAGATCTATCCGATTATCCATGAAAGAGTGAAGAAAGAGTGAAGAAAAGCTGAAAGTCAAAGTTAATAATCAACCGGAGAAAAGCTATTGGGTACATTATTAATAAGCGATCGTTTGAATATTGAATCACATCAATCATTTGACGCTAGCACTGCTGCTTCTATTGTAACAAGTTTTATTTACCACCCCAATCCATTGAAAAGTATCTAAACCAATCCATTGAAAAGTTTTATTTATCACCCCAATCCATGGAAAAGTTTTTTTTTTTTTTCCTCTTTTGACTTGACCAAAAAAAAAAAAAGAAGACATATTTTTGGGCGTTGAAATGAATTATTTATCAAACAATAAGTGTTATCAAATTTGAAGATAATTTAGAAATAGGTATTTGATTTGATTTTTATATATAATAATAAGTCCAACTACAATTTCATTTTATCTTGGTTTGATCAGCAAGTTCTACTTGAATTGTATTCCGATGAAGGGGGAAAGAAAACGTTGTCTAATTAATATACACGTTTTTAAACAACATAACATAACTGTTGAATGTTGATTCTAAAAGAAAACACATTTTAATTGTTGATTAATTTATTCGAAAGGGCCTACAAAGAAAAAGACAGCCCAACAACCAAGTACCAACCCAACAGTAGTAAAGTACTAATAAATTCCAGGTAAGCACGCCGCCGCTTACACCTACAAAAGAAAGAAGCTTACATTAGTCAAAATAATTCAATTATTTAATTTAATTACTGAGTTATTAATACTCCCTTCATCTCATTAATTTTGATCCATTTATGTTGGGCACGGAATTTTAAATACTTTGTTAAAAAAATAAAATTTTGTTATTTTTTTAGAGAGAAAGGAAGCCATATTTTAGAACGTCGCAAAATAAAAATAGAAGCAAGAAAAGTGAAACGAATAAAAAAATAATGTTAAGTTAAGGATTCCCACTTACCAAATTAAACAAATTATTCTTTGACGTATAGTATAATGATTCCCACGCACACGTTATTTTGACCTACTATGAATATGATTCCATCCATCTTTCATTATTAAGTAATAATTAAACAATTTTTCTTTGACGTATAATTTTGTGTCACACAGCTAATCTTCTTTCTAATTCCCGTGCCTGTTCACAAAGTTTCAGCTTAATTAAATTGGTGACCTCAAAAGGTCCCTATTTAGGTCAACAAATTTTAATAATTTAAGGATTTGGTGGTTAGGGCAAATTTAATAAGAAACTTAACAATAAAAAATGTTTTCCTTTCAATTTTAAAAATCTCTCTCCGACCAAGTCCAACACTGAATGCTACTGAGCTCAAATTTTGGATCAGAATTTGAAAATCCGAAACTTTTTCTATCATATAAATATTGAATATTTGTTATTTGCATTTCTAGATCTTTATTTTTGAATTATCAAGAATTCTTTTCAACTACTATAATTTAAAAAAAAAATCAAAATCATATTTAACGGTAGCTTTTTTTTACAATAGGTTTCAAATTTTATCTCATAATTAAAGTTTCAAAATTAACGATCTATTCTTTTTGTATAAACATTGTCAGCAATTGAGAAATTGATCACTAACATTTCAAGTTTTATTTATTTTTAATTTAATCTAAAATTACTTTTACTTTTGATTGCATTTATAAATCAGTTTTAATTCCAAGTTAATTGTTTTGAAAAATGGATCCATGAATATTAATGTTGGAGTAAAAAAAATGAAAAACACTGTAGCAAATTACAAATGAGTGATTTGGATCCAATTTTTGGATACATCATTGGTGTTGCTCTAATATATTAATTAAAAAAAAGGTAATTAATTTCATTTTTGAAATCAATTAAACAAATAAACTTTAATTTGACATAAAATACCTATTCATTACTCTACTACGTACACTTACACAACAATTTTAATTTAATATAAAGTAGTAATATATTACTTAATCTTACTTTACTATCTTCTTTAATTTTGATCGTAGTTTCTGAAAGTACCTATGGACTTTAAAAAAAAATCAAAATTTACTATTTATTTCATCTATAAAAATAAAAAAGAAACAGAAAATATCTGACATAGGACATACGAAAATATTTTTTCTTTTCTTGAAATCTAAAAGATAGTTTCAGAATATTCAAAAATATATAAAAGACTGGCGGCTGTTTACCTGGTCCATAAACTTTGAAGAAAAGTCAAGTGGTTGAATTATTTAAGGATAAGAAAATGAGGGGTTCCAAATTTCCCAGGTATTATATTATATTATATTACACATGCCTAAATCAATATGGCTATATATATATATGTACTAATTACTTCGTTCTCAACCAACATACACTACTACTACTGCTACTACTAGGACGTATAATTAAACCGTATATATATACTTGTTTAGATCAAATTAAAGAGCTATATATGTCGTCTTTTCATACGGATTCTGATCATCAATATTCAAGCAGTAGTACTGAAGATGATGAGAGAATCTGTATGCCTCATGGTGGTGATGATGATGATGCAGGTATATATTAATTAATTAACTATATATAGGAGTATATTTAATTATAAATTTGTAGATCGTTCATATAATATTAATTAATAATTGAATTACATTTTTCGTACTAAACTTTTGGTACATTTATACACTTCATACTATATCTTTCAAAATGACATATTTGATACCAAAATTGATCAATATTTTCACATTTGACTTAACCGTTAATAATTTTATGAATTGAGCGGGGAGAGGAATGTAATTATTTATAAATTGGTCGAAATTGGTTGAGGGATTTTGTTCCTCTTGTCGTACATGGGGAACTCTCGTACATGTAATTAAAGATCTAATCTTCAATCAATCATTAACTATATATATTTATATAAATATTAACGAAGAGTAGGTAGTGCAGGAAGTGGTGGAGAAAGCGGGCAATCACCAATTGATCTAGCTGATGATCATGTGGTAAAGAGCAATGCCGACAGCTTCATCAAAACTTACAAGCCAGCTCCGGCCACAATTACCGGAGACCATGTATGTATATATACGTGCACGTGATTTTTAAGATAGAAGATTGAGTAATAATTAAATAATTAATTGTTTGATTTATATATATATATATAATTTGGTGCATGCAGGTGGAATGGACAGGAGATGCAGGAGGGATTGTGATAAATGGGACAGAGTATAAACTAGAACAGTGTCACTATCATGTTCCTGCTGAGCACACCTTCAATGGAACAAGGTACCTCTACCTACCTACCTAGCTTTAATTTAATATATTTTTAGATCCATTTTCTATTATTATTATTATTATTATTATTATTTATATTGATGCGTGCGTGCATATATGCAGATATGATATGGAAATGCATATTGTTCATACCAACTCCAGTGGAGATACGGCTGTAATTGGAGTCCTATACAAATTCGGAGCCCCGGATCCGTTTCTTGAACGGGTAAGATCGGATTAATTTAATATATTATTATTCGTGTTTTTTAGATCCATTTTCTTTTCTGCAATTAGTTTTCGATCGATATAATTAATTGTCTGACCCTTCAACTTAATTTTCTGTTCAGCTTTATCCATATATAATATCAGGTGATGATACCGAGGAAGGAACCGATGTGGGAATTGTTGATCCATTTGATATCCAGTTTGATAGCAAAAAGTACTATAGATACAATGGTTCTTTGACAACTCCCCCATTCTCGGAGAATGTTGTTTGGACAGTGATCAAGAAAGTGAGTACCTTAAACTATATATATATTTTCGTATTTAATTAATTAATTAATTTCATCCATATATAAAATAGTAGCTAGTGTACATTTGGGTTAGTGTATATATATATATTTGGATATAAATATTAATTAAAAGAGGCTTTTCTTTTGTAGGTGAACACAGTCTCAAGGGAGCAAGTAAGAGGAATACAGAATGCTGTAAGTGATTTATTATTAATGCATGCTTATAATTTGCTAATATTCTATCTTTTCTTTTCTGAAAAAAATCTATTAAAACATGCCGATAAGATCACCAACAATCAGTTGATCGTTTTTGCTTAAATGTTTTTGATCGTGTTCAGTCCAATTATATATAATACTAATAAAGAGGAAAAATACTTCCTATAATAAAGGAAGACACAAATTAAATTAACTTTCATAGTTGATTAAGAAACAATATATATGTTGTTATTGCATTTACCAATTAACATATATAATATACCTAAAGCATGAACGCGATATTGTTTGATTGTATTAAATTAGATGATTAAAGAAGTCACGCACCCATCAGCCGTTGGAGGTTGATATCTAGCTATATATACATAATAATAAAATAATATCAAGTTAGCGATTAATTAACCAAAGACTAGTCTTTGTCAAGCGATTGCACATAACTATAATAATATCACACTGTACGTCACACAACCAAATATTTTGCATGCTCATAAGTAATTAACTCTACATTTAATTAATTAATTAATTAATATTGCATTAATTTCAGGGATTTGCAGGGGATGCGAGACCAATTCAGCCACTGAATGGAAGAAAAGTCTACTTGATTAAACCAAAAGACTGCTAAAATAGTACCCTACTACTAATTACTATTAAGTACTGAAATTAAAACGTTGAATAAATTAAAAGAAAATATGTACTAATACTATTATGCATCACTTATTAATTTGATTATAAGCTTTTTTTTTTTTTTTTGTGTTAAAAATGAAGTTGTACGTTACTTTTTCGATTGTAAGCTTGTTGTGGACTGCAAACAATTTTATTTAATATTTGTTCTTATCCAAGTTCATTTTGAATTATTGAACCTATCGTTTTGGTTATTTTTCTCTGTAACAATTTTAAGAACTCAACCTCCAATTATTCGTGAAAAAACAAAAAAGTCGAGAAAAACTCAAAAATAAAATCTAAGCAAACGAAAGGCCTTCAACCTGGGCTCATAGATTTGGCCCAATTTTATCAGGACGAGATTGGGCTGCAATGATGGAGGCCCGGGAATCCTACCCAAATCAACCTAACTCCTCACAGTCACACCATTACACGTACAAATATTTAACTTTTGTTCTTTAAGTCTCAACTCTTTGAATAATGCAGGAAAATAAGTTTTGGATTAAATGTTCTATCTAGCTGGCATTACACCGGTGAACGGCCCAAGTCCATATAAATCCCCTTTAAAATTGCAATATATGGAAAAACCCAAATGCAATTTTTAGAAATAGAAAATATCAATATTTTTTCTAAAAAAAAAGAACACATCATCTCCAGAATTGGGACAACGCTAAAAAATTATAATAAAATCTAACATCACCAAAAAAAAAAATCTTGAGTAGCAGTTGCGCACCAATAATGTAATGTAATACAATAGAAATAAGTGTCATTACTTTTAGAATATTAATATATCAAATTTAAATTTTATCAAGTACATTATCAAATGAATAAAATTAACTTCATTGCTTAAGATTGCACCAGATAATTTCACCTCCAAAAAGCATACGCCAAAAGCTTTTCCCGATCACTATCGAGAAAAAAAGTGAAAAAGAGAGATCAAAAGGTAATCTAATTAATTCCACAAATTAGTTGGTCCCCACTCCATCGGTTTTGTTCTGTTTTGAAAAACAAATGCTCAAGGCATTATAAAGAGGACATAGACACATAGTTATAATAAAGGCTATAAATTTTAAGAAAAAATTGGGGTTTCACTTTCAATAGGAGATTGATAATTTACTACTTCTAAAAAACATGATAGTTTTGACTCAAAGCGGTACAAAAAGTCTCTCAATAAAGATTAATAGTCGATCCCTCTATTTAACAACTTTTCTCCGGCCCCCAAAAAGCCCAATACCATTTTATCTTCCGAAAAGAGCCCAAATCGAATTATACTTAATATTGATTAAACATGATTATCTAGAAGTTATTGCCATGGATAGTTGAACCAAATGTATCATCACGTGTCCATGTTTCCCTTCGTACAAACACCTACCCAAATTTGTGAATTGTCTTGAATTTCATTATTGTAGGTATAGTACACTATTTTCAGCTAAATTCAAACCAAACACGCCCTTAATTTTTTTGTAAATATTACTGACCACAGCTGGGGACCATTTTAAATGGTCATTAATTTATTTTTATTCTTTTAGGAGATGGTCATTAATTTTTTATTTAACTTCAATGAGATTGAACAGGCACGAAAACTAAAAAGAAGATAAGCCGTGTGACCCAAATACATTCGTTAATGAAAGATTGCTCTATGTAGAGAATCATAAGTCCCAGAGTTATGCATGGGCATGGCATTTTCAAAAATTATTTTGTATTTGAGAAAATCTAAATAAACATGTTATCTATTTTTTGAAATAAATTTATTATTTTTCAATTTTTTCAAAAGTCAACAGGATAATAATATTTCTATCTCTAAAAAAACTTATACAAATTCTATTTTGATATGACATAAAGTAACAACCTCTTACTAAACTTATCTACATATAACAAACATGATTCGACATAAAATTTTACACATCTTACACCCACAACTCAATTCTTTTAAAAAATCTACATCTACTTTAGATCCTAAATCACCCTTCAAAATTCAAAGAAACATATGCTGCTCTCCTAAATCCCCCCAAAAAAAGGTCCTTGTTTGGTTTATTTGGCATCTGATTATGTGTAGCATAAATAGGCACGTATAATAGGAATTGTTTTTTTCCTAGAATGTGCTGATTAACTGTTTTTGAGGAGGAGTGCATTATTACATCAACAAAGTGTGAATCTAATTCCTAAAATCTATCAAACCTTAATCTGATCCGAACTTCAAGCATAAGATATGTGATGTACTTATGTTCCCTTAATTCCATATATAAGCTGGTGTTCATGGAATTTATGTTTCATCGTTATAATTATTTCACAAACATAAGTTCGATTCGAGCTTAGTTCAGTCAAATTAAGCACATGCAGTTTAATTAATTGAGATAAAATTAAACTTTATACCAACTTTTATTCTGGGAATAATCTTATTCTAATTCTAAGTAGACTTATCCTAATATTATTCCCACTTTTGAATCTTATGGATTTTTTTAAAGTCTCTCTCTCTCTCTCTATATATATATATATATATATATATATTCTGCGTCATCTTCTTTTCTCTTTTATCTGTTTTCTTTCTTTTGGGATTTGACAAAGGTATGGATTTAAGACAAGCAACATGGTCAGACTGTAGCCATTTAAAATCTCAAAAATTAACTATGGAGAGTATGATATTGTGCCTGCCAGTCCATGGAAGTGTATTGAGTGTTTTTTGCATTTATTTATTATTAGTAGGAGATGTTAAACAAACTTGGATTAAATTAAGTTGGAGTTTTATTCCTTTGGGTTGGGCCAGAGTGAGACTTTGTGATTAATGATTCGTGTGGGCCGTGGGGTGTGGGGACCACTACTGTTTGTGTGAATATAATGCAAATCTTCTTCTTTTGCCGCTGACATTTGTTTTAGTAGATTAAATTTCATTAAGAATTCATGTTTCAAATCTTCTAAAACATACTACTAAGAAAACTAATCTTTATTTATTTTTTTCTTATGAATGAAATTAAAAAGCTATTACTTATTTCCCAAATTAACTTCTCCCCTTAAATTACCAATCAAGAAAATCAGTACACAGTCTTTTCCCTCAACAGTAAGCAAAACTTATTAATTTTCCTGTATATCTAATCTAACCCAAACTGTACCAACTTCCAAAATGTCCATACTACTTTCCTTTCTTAGAAATATAATTTCTTTCTAAGAACTATCCCTTAAATAGAAAATTTTGGTACATTTTTTTTTATTCCAAAACTCCAAGTTCACATCTTAAAGAAGAAAGTGAATTAAAAGGCTGCAACTACCTTCTCCTTTAAAAAATGTTTTTCCACCAGTCACCATCTCACTTTCTAAAACAATCCACCAGTCACCAGTCACCATCTCACTTTCTAAAACAATCCACCAGTCACCATCTCAGTTTTACAAATTCATTCTGTTGATCTAAGTGTTGTTAAAACTTTTTCGCATTTTCAGTCTCGTTACCACCTTTCCATTCAATTTTAGATAAAACTAAAAAACTCAAACATTCCTATAAGACAAAAAATGAAAAAACATTGTTAGAGCCGATCGAGGGCTAGATTAAAGAGTAGTTTTTTCCAACAGAGTCAGTCCTCTAACTAAATATTAAACAAAAAAATACAAAATCTTTAAAAGATTGAGAGTAAAAGTATGACCTTGCAGGAGCAAAAGCAAATAATATTTAAAAACTCGAGAAAAAAAAAAAAGTGGGTGGTTCAATTTTATATATTGGACTACAATGCAATTTGCCATGTTAATAAAAGGAATAAAAAGTCAGTACCCAAAGTTCATTCCATTTCTCAATCTTTACACACAAATTCTCTCTTTCTTTTATCCCTAGAAATCGGAGCAAGAAAGACCAGTTCTTTTAATTTGTTGCTTCAATCACAAGACTCAACAGCTTAAAAATCAAGCAATTGAAATTTCAATTGATAAAGAATTTTCTCAAGGATAATGTACTGAGGGATTCCCATGCATTATCTTATGATTCTTCGATGATTATATTTCCATAATTTTTTTTTTATAAATATATATATATATATATATATATATATATATATATATATATATATATATAAACAAACAAACAAACAAACAAACAGTGGTTCATTATAAGAATATAGAACAGAACAGAACAGAGCATCATCAAGTATATATATATAGTATTTAATTGTGTTGATATGGATTCTGATTCAAGCACAAATTATTTTAACCAGAATTCTGGAGGATTATTGAGATTTAGGTCTGCTCCTAGTTCTTTGCTGGATAATTATGTCAGTGGAGTTGAAAAAAGCAAAAGATTTGGTTCAATGGACGATGAAGCTATTAAAAAAACCACCCTTGTCAATTATTCACAGTTGCCTCCGCAGTATCCTCCTCGGCAAAACGGTAGCGTTGTGGATTCATCAATAGGGAAGGCAAGATTGGGTTCTGGTCTTATGAGGCAGGACAGTTCCCCTATTGGCTTCTTCTCTCACCTCAACTCTCAAAAAAGTAAAGGTCTTTTGTGTGATTTGCTTTATCCTTTGACAAAAAAGAGTGATTGAGTACTCATTTTTCTCTTAATTTTCATCGTACGTGTAAGTAAACTAAGGAATTTGTAGAGTAAATTATTGAAATATTATCAGCAATTTACAGGCTATGCCGGAACAAGAGGAATGGGGAGCTGCACATTGGCTGATGGCGGTGCAAATGAAGACATAAGTAGTCCTAGGTTAAAGAATAATCATATGACCTTGTCTTCTTCTCTAGGAATGTTGTCTCAAATTAGGGAAGTTGAAAATGAAAATGGCCTAATGCCATTTAGTCCTTGGAACGATACTTCGATTTTTGCTGAAAGTTTCACTTCAGTTGGGATCAAAAGGGAACTGGGTCTTGATCATAATCTATTCACTGATACTCTGGTATTTTTTCTTTTTTGGATGTATATAGTACGTACATGTGATTCAATCCTATATTTTCCTAATATGTGAATGCAAAACAGAACGGGGAGCTCGAAAATAGGCCAAATATTTTGTCACACCACCTAAGTCTTCCAAAGACGTCGGCTGAAATGGCTACTATGGAGAAACTCTTGCAGCTTCAAGATTCGGTTCCTTGTAAGATTCGAGCCAAACGTGGCTGCGCGACTCATCCACGAAGCATTGCAGAGAGGGTAAGAATTTTTAATCATAGTACTCTAAAGTCCAAAATTCTTGCAAGGTCCTCAGGAATCTGAGGTCTAAACAGCTTTTAGATAGCTCGTTCTTCGTTTTTAAATATTGTTTCGATATAATTTCCAAGGGCTATTTGGTTGCAAATTGGATGGACAGGGGATATATGACCCATAACTGCAAATTATTTGGAAAATTAGAACCAAAAGTGCAATTCGATAGAAACGGGACTAAAAGTGCTGAGAATCTATCACTAATTTACTATGTAACTTTACCAACTTTTATATAAGATTTTCTTGTGTATTTTAATTAATGATAGGTAAGAAGGACTAGGATCAGTGAAAGAATGAGGAAATTGCAGGAGCTTGTACCAAACATGGATAAGGTATATTTTCATTCAAAATTGCAACTATTTAATTTCTCATTCTATATTGCATAAAAGTAATGAAAAAACTTCATTATTTTGGACATGCAGCAAACTAATACATCAGACATGTTAGATTTGGCTGTAGAATACATCAAAAACCTCCAAAAACACTACAAGGTACAAATACTATATATATATATATATATACAAAAATTAGTATATTTACATTATAATAATTTCTTAAGTTTCATACGCAGACGCTTAGCGAAATCCGAGCAAATTGCAAATGCTTGTCCTCTCAGAATTGAAGATTGTTTCAAACCAAATGCATTCTCATATCATTATTCAATACAATATGGAATATATATAGTACTTTAGTTTAGGCTAAGAAGTTTCTATGTTTGTTTAGGGGAGAAAGGTATATATCAATTGTATAGGGGTGTGCTCAAGTCAAGTACATTCTTGTTCTGTGGATTATTTTCCTTTTTCCTGCAATAAATTTTGGATTGGAGCATAATGTTGGACTCTAATTAATTTAATTTTTTTTGCTATTTTAGGTATTACCTAGATTATTTTATTTTATTTTATATTGTTTTTGAAACTGACCTACCAAAATGATGATGTTTGATTTTTGTTGGGGATGTATGGGGAAGATTCTTACCTGGACCTGGTCCAGGAGTTAACTCCTGGACCATGTGGTCCAGGATTTTTCTTTTTTTCTATTTTCTTTTCTTCTTTTCTTTTTCCTATTCTTTATTAATAATTAAAATTATCTTATACAACTAAAAAAATAATGATATATTTTGTGTTGTAAATTTATAATATGATATTTGTTTCTATCAAAATTAATATAGTGATAAATATATTTTTAAATTGTCACTAATGGCTATTTGTGACAAGTGTATGAAACTTAAGTTATCATTATTGACAACTAGCGACACTCTTTTAGAGACACACTACAAGAAAAATGAATTACAAGTGTGTCTCTAAAAGGGTGTCACTAATTGTCAATAATGATAACTTAAGTTTCATACAATTGTCACAAATAGCCATTAGTGACAATTTAAAACTATTATTTTATCACTATTGTACTTGTCACTATTGTTATTATGACAAAATTAACATATTTGTCACTAAATATATGCAAAAAACTGACAATTTCAACAATGTTACTTAATATTTTGTCACTAAATTTTATTTTTCTTGTAGTGGTAGTTTTTTATATATAATATGTATTTTTCGTAATCGTTCAATGTGTTGTAGCTATATTTTTATTTATTTCCAAAGATGTGAATTGCAAATTCATTGTGTCATTTTGTGCTATAATTTATGAAATAATTAAGATTGATATTTTTTTATAGAATTAATTTAAACATTAAATATTTTTAAAGAAGAAATAATGTGTCGAAAATGCAAATAATAATTTTGATAGAAACAAACATCATATTATAAATTTACAACACTAAATATGTCATTATTTTTTTAATTGTATAAGACAATTTTAATTATTAATAAAGAATAGGAAAAAAAAAAAAAGAAGAGAAAATAAGAAAAAATAGAAAAAAAGAAAAATCCTGGACCACATGGTCCAGGAGTTAGGTCCAGGTAAGAATCTTCCGATGTATGGTGTATTTACACCCTGCCCATATCAATCACGCCTTTCAACATTTTTTATGACCTTTTTGTCAGTGTGTCACCAAATGAACCTTATCCTTGTACAGTTGTATAATGTATTACACAAAACATATTAGCAAATCAAGGGTACGTAATATGACATTAATTTTGAGATCATGTTGGGCTATTTGAGATTATATATATGTTTGAAGATGTGAAAATGTGATGGAAACAGTCATATTAGTAGAATGTTTGGGAACACATGGATCAATTGGAATATTTTAATAATAATATGTTTATTTTTTAAATAATAATTACACGTTCTAGAGAAAGTAAATGTCTCACGCTGGTTAAAAACAATAATTAAGTCCACTTTATAAAGTCTTGTGCAATTCTCGCCTTACAATTTAACTTTTCAGTTTGAGTTAGACTCAAATCATGTAAGTGGACTTAATTCAATTCATATGTTAAATTCTACCAATATACGATGATGGCCCATAGTTACTTGAGAAAAATAAGTTACCTTTTTCTCTTAATATTTGTTCGTTTTAATTATAAATTTGATATAGAATTTTCCAGAACTGCCCCTTATGCAAAATTTATGCTCATAAAAAATACTATGGGTATCAAACTCGATTATTTCAGTAGCCAGTTCTAGGAATTGTGCAAGCTCTATATATTTACCCAAAAAAAAGTATAAGTGATCCAGATTGGCGTAATGTCAGGATATTTTATCCAAATATAAGGAGGCTATGTCACCAAATAAAAAAAAAAAAAAAGGGAGGCTATGAAATCAACGTTGTACGAGAAAAATGTGGGAGAGGTAGGGTTTGGATTTATTTGCAAAAGTGAGTAACTAACCAAGAATGGCATGAGTGATTTGAGATATAAAGACAAATTTGGCCCACTACAAATGCAATGAATTTGTTACTTTTTAGTTTTGTTGCACGGGTTTTCTCATCATACAAGAGTTCACGTGCTTCAAAGATCATTCAAACACGACTCACTCCGTGAAGATTGACATACATTCACGTAGGGCTGTAATCGAGACGAGTAGTATCGAACGACACATTATTCAAGTTTTGTTTGATTTTTATCAAGCTTGAAATTTTGTGTTTGAACTTGGTTTGATTTTCAAACGAGCTTTTATCGAACGAGCTCGAGCCGAGTATCGAGTAGCTTGATATTTTACATGTATTTTTCCAATTTTTAGCTTATCGAGTCGAGCTCGAGCCGAGCTTCAAAAGTTATCGGATAAAAAAAGATGTTCGAGCTTGTTTGATTAGTGTGGCAAATGAGCTCAAAGAAGCTTTTATCGAACGAGCTCGAGTCAAGTATCGAATAGCTTGATTTAATTTTCAGCCCTACATGAACATTTAGATATTAATAATACTAATGGCGTTTAGTTTAGTGGATTATAATAGTTCGCACATTGTGACAATTTCAACTTCGAACTCTCGATGAAAGAGATTTCCTCATAATATTTTTGGTGTGTTTTAAATGATTTAAATCAGATATAAGACTTAAATATTTTTGGGGATCCAAAAAATTAATTTATCTTTGTTTAGGAAAGATAAATAAATAAGAAAATTGAGATGAGAAAAGTATTAGAAATCAAATGAGTTGGTGAAAATGTATGTATTGGCCCAAGAACGCATGCCCAGTGACTTTGGGGAAGAGTTGGATCATCATTTATGCCCGGCCCAAACTCAATTACCGTAGAAATTATTTTTGAGTAGTATTTCTTTGTCATCATCAAATTCAAACTCAAATTAGTTTGTATTTTACTGAATAATCTTGTAGAGTTAACTTTTTTGTGGATGGGGACCTAATGTTTGAAGTGCTATTTTACTATAAAAAGAAAAATACAAGAAGAAGAGTGGTACCTAGCTATATTTATTTGCATTATTATTGTTTAAACTTTAAAGTGCCAACATAAGAAACAGATCATTGCCTAAAAAAATTGACTTAATTTCTTGATTTATTTTTCAATCAAATGTTCACACGTGCATTCCTTTTTCCCCTTTTCACAAATGTCAAAACTGTAGTATTTACAAATTTTTTTTTTATTATTATTAATCATTCTTTTGGAAGTGTTACATAGTTCATAGTCACTTGAATTTCGATAAGGCAATAAGAAATTAATCAAATTATCATATATAGATATTAATTGCATAGGACGTGTTGATTTCAAATTCTTTTAAAGTACTTGGCAGAAACATTTTGAAGAAAGCTAATGAGTAATTAATTCCAAAAACCGTAATGGTTATTATTTTCTATACTCACAACATAATGTAGCATCTCTACCTTTTTTTATTTTTTTTTTTGGGTAAATTATAGACTTGTACGTTCTGTTTCTTATAGCCTGTACAAGGGCACAGAAACCTCCAGATTTGCATTAACACGTTATATATATATATATATTTTTTTTTTTTTTCAGATTGATAATCTCTTTCGAACACTAATTCCGATTCTAATCCAAATTCCCTTATTTCTGCATGGTCCCACTGGAAAAATTGTGACATTATTATTGATTTTTCACATGATCCATCATTGAAGCATGGAAAGATAGCAATTTTTGGGGGACAGAATTTCATTGGTTGGAGGATATATAGTTTTTGACGATGTCTAATTTGTATGGAGCGGATTTTAATCAGAAGATTGATTATGTGTTTAAGGTTGTTCTGATCGGGGATTCAGCAGTGGGGAAATCTCAATTGCTGGCTAGGTTTGCAAGGAACGAATTTAGTTTGGAATCAAAGGCTACAATTGGGGTTGAATTTCAGACCAAAACTCTCCTAATTGATCACAAAACTGTCAAGGCGCAGATTTGGGACACTGCTGGTCAAGAAAGGTTTGCTCATATTATTGATCTTCTTAGTTGCTTCTATTCTATGTAGACTTAAATAATTCATGAGATCGAATGTGGATTCGATTGGATTAGAGTATTTATATACATCAATATGTTAAAATCTTGACTTTAATATCCTTAAGACTTGTTTTGGACCCATCACGAATTGCCATTGCCTTCCAGAATTTAATTTAATGGAACTAACTAAACTACATTGTACTCACACTCACAAAATTGGAAAATGTTTGTTAAAATCTTGCAAGATGTTTGTTTAGTTGCATTAATTAGACTGTCTTTCAAGAGATGATACTAGCTATTATATAGACTACCAGTTAAGTTTCGTTTCTACAAGTACGTACGTCTTAAATTTGTTCTGTTTCCTAGGTACCGTGCTGTAACAAGTGCTTATTACCGAGGTGCAGTTGGAGCAATGCTAGTCTATGATATGACAAAACGTCAATCTTTCGATCACATGGCGCGATGGCTGGAGGAGCTAAGGGGCCATGCTGATAAAAACATTGTAATAATGCTCATTGGCAACAAATGTGATTTAGGCACTCTTAGAGCAGTCCCTACAGAGGACGCTCAAGAATTTGCTGAAAGAGAGAATTTGTACTTCATGGAAACATCAGCACTTGGAGCAACAAATGTTGAAAGCGCGTTTTTGACCGTCTTGTCTGAAATATATAGGCTTATAAGCAAGAAGAATCTGGCTTCTAGTGATCAGGGATCGGATTACGGGAAGTCCACGTCTCTTAAGGGTACTAAGATAATTGTCCCGGGTCATGAATTGGATCCTAATGCAAGAAAGTCCGGTTGTTGCATGACTTCGTGATTTCTTTGTTTTTATTTTGAACTAGTTCGTTAATATATTTCACACACTTTTTTATTAGATTAATCTTGTTTCATTATTATAGGAATAATTCCTCATGTTATAGGGTAATCAATCTCACACATTTCTTGTTTGTATATGTTGCCTCCGATATGAATATCTTTCATGATCTTTCCATATGATTCTTGATTGCATATTAAACTCTAATCAAATGCATTGACTAGCTAGAGAAACATGAACAATCAACGATCAACAGAAAACCAAATTTTCGTAAAGGTAAAAATTAAAGAAAATGAGTCATCGAAATAGGGTTATCAATTAAAGAACATTTTAAAAAATTGAGCCCTATAATATATTTATGTATTGTGTAAGTAACATTAACAATGCTTTATAGTTAGTCTATCCCCATTAATAACTTTTTTTCATATATCAATTCTCATCTAACAATATTGATCAATTGAATGGTTATATAATTGCAAGAATCCTTTTTTGTTGACAATGATAAAGATTGTGGTGAGTTAAGGACATTTCCTATGATTCAAGGAGAAGGGGTTGTAGACTTAGGATGATGGAAAAATGTGAACTTTTTTGGTTCAAGAGGTGGGAAGTGCATTTTCCCCGTCAAGCCCATCAACCACCGCTCAATGCATGAGGCAATGCATTTTCCCCGTCATGCATCGAGTGCTTGCACTCCAAGCAGTAGATGTCCGACACTTGTTGGCCACCTGTTGGTCTTTTTTTTATTTGTCATTTAATAATTTTTTTTTTGAAAAAAATTCCGTTAAAATACTTTATTAAATAAAATGTAACTCTTATTTAATCTTAGTTTTAGTTAACTTGTGTATTATTTTTAAAAAGTTAATTTTAGTTTAAAATGTAACTCTTATTTAATAAACTCAAATTTAATTTATTTTTTTTAATTTAATAAAAATCTTTTTTTATTAAAAAAAATTCTTAAATTTGTGTATTATTTTGGAAAAGTTAATGTCAATCTTAAATTATTTTTATTATTCCCAAATCATGTCAATCAAGTTTTTAATTGTTGTATTATTGTGTACTTTTAAAAAAATTATTGGTTGTCAATTATTTAATTGTTGTATTGTTGTGTTTAAAAAAAAAATATTGGTTGTCAATTCTTAAAATTGTTGTATTATTGTGTACCAATTTTATATCTTATTATTAACGTGAGTCTTAAATTATATCTTATTGTTATTCATGTTAACTCTACAAAATAGAGTTAATTTCTATGTATTTTTGCGGGGAATGACATGAATTTCTGGAAATCTTAGATCGTTTTCACTTGGTTTTGTATGGTTTTTCTCGTTGGTGAGTCACGTATTCATTTTGGTATTTTCTGTTGAATTTTTCAGATTTTTCTTTTGATTTTTGGATGTGCGGACAGAAGGCTCTTCGCTGGGGCGGAAAACCTCTCCGCTGGAGCGAAATCACAAAGCAGACCTCCGCTGGGGCGAACTAATTTTCCGCTGGGGCAAAAGCTGTCCGCGAATTCTTACTTTTAGAGTCCTAGTTTCACTTGGAAACTTATATATTTGTGGAGGAAGTGAGAGAAAATGATCTTGGAACACTTTTTGACAAGAGGAGAGACCAAGAAGAAGAAAATATCATTGAGAAGCGTGGAACAACATCGGAGAAGACAATTCTTGAAGATTGGAAAAACAGATCTACTTCTCTTTTCTCATCTTTTGCAATTTCTTTTCTCTTTTGTGTTCTTGTAATCATGACTTTGATGATTCTTGAGTTTATTTCCGTTTTAGCTATGAACTAAATTTAGTTTTCTAGGATTACAATGGATTTCTTTGTTTAAATTGATTGTTGTTTATTTTTCCTTATTCTATTTTATTGAGGTTTATTGTTTACCCATTCTTGTGCTTGAATTTCATTAGTCTGGCCAACTATTGTTTCACAAATCTAATTGAATCGGAAGAGGAAATTAGGTTTTAGGTTAAAGATTGGGTAACCTTTGTACGAATTGCACCCACATCGAATTGGGTAATTTGTTTAGCAATTAAGATAGGAATATACTTAATTGCCTTAGGTAGTCATAATTAGGGCTTGTTCTTGACTCGATTTGGCCTAACTTCATTGGCATAGGAATATAGCTCTTTGATTAGGTTATATTAGTTTTACAATATTCTGGAAAGAAATTGTAAAAACTTAAGTGCCCTAGACTAGCAATAAATCTTAATTAAAATAGAATTGTTGGGAAAATAAAAGCAATTAGTTTAACATTGAAGGAAATTGTAATCCTAGGCTTTAATAGTCATAGTTAATCTTGTCAGTTTATAATTTAGTTTTACTTTCATTGTTGCTTAGTTATAATAATCACAAAGATTCGTTTAATTTGGATAAGAAAAAGAGTGATCTTTTAGTAATTAGTTGTTTAGCTCATTAATTCCCTGTGGAGACGATACTCTACTTATCATTATATTACTTGCTGCGATTGCGTATACTTGCGTTTATAAATCCTGCATCAAGTTTTTGGCGCCGTTGCCGGGGAATTATTTGCGCTATTTTGCTAATATTAATATCAATCATTCTTTTCTTAGATCAAATTTTTATTTGTTGTCTCTTTCTTTATTTTCAGGACATTTATTCTTTGCATGCGCAGTGATCGAAATAAAGAACTTATTCCATTAGATCTTGAAATCGAGCGCACAATTCGAAGATTAAAAAGGCTGAAAATAAATTCAGAGTCTCAAGGTCAGACTATGGGTGAACAAGTCAATGAAGAAGCAGCAGCTGCTGCTTATCGCTCTATCAGAGATTATGCAGTCCCCCATGTTGAAGGACTAAGATCGAGTATTGCTAGGCCAACTGTCGAGGCCAACAATTTTGAGATCAAGCCAGCAGTCATCCATATGCTTGAATCGAAACAATTCTTCGGGCATGCTCATGAGGATCCGAACAAACACTTAAAACTATTTTTGAGGATGTGTGATACATTCAAATTCAATGGGGTATCATCAGATGCTGTCAGACTGAGATTGTTCCCATTCTCTTTGACTGGGAAGGCTACAGATTGGTTAGAAGCTCTGCCAGATGAGTCTATTACAACGTGGAATCAGTTAGTGGATAAATTTTTAGCTAAGTTTTTTCCACCTGCAAAAACTGCTCGGATGAGGAATGACATCACTGATTTTCTGCAACATAAAGATGAAACTTTAGATGAAGCCTGGGAGAGGTTTAAGGATATGCTAAAAAAGTGTCCTCACCATCAGATTCCAGATTGGTTACAAATTCAATCTTTTTATAATGGGCTTACAGATAACATAAAAGGAAACCTCGATGCTGCAGCAAATGGTGCTCTTGGGGGAAAATCTCCTGAGGAAGCCAGAAATATTATTGAGGAAATGGCATCAAATATTCAACAGTGGTCATCAAGACGCACGGAGCCGAACAAAGTAGCCGGAGTTGTAGATGTTGACGCTATTGCTTCTCTAACATCTCAATTGGCAGCTCTCACAAAGAAACTTGATGAGAACTGTATTAGAAACAATGTTCAGAGAATCTATGCCACTTGTGATATTTGTGGAGATAATCATTCGGTTGCACATTGCCCTGAGAATCCAAAATCGGTTAATTTTGTTGGAAATTCGAATAGTCTGAGAAACAATCCTTATTCCAACACTTATAATCCAGGATGGAGAAATCACCCTAATTTCTCATGGGGTGGTAATCAACCAAACATTCAAGCTCAAGGACCAATTGCACCTCCGGGTTTTCAACAAGCTCATGCACCAACACAAGTACAAAAACCATCTACAGAAGAATTATTGCTACAATACATGCAGAAGACAGATGCCATAATGCAGAAGACAGATGCCATAATTCAAAACCAGAACGTCGTAATTCAAAATCTGAACGCTTCTATTCGTGCTTTGGAGACTCAGATTGGCCAATTGGCTAATAGTCTTAATGCTCGACCTCATGGAACTTTGCCTGCGGACACGGAGACAAATCCAAGAAATGATAATATGCAGCAATGCAAAGCTATAACTCTCAGAAGTGGAAAGGAGATCGAGGGTAACACTAGAAAGCTTGAGCAAGAAGAAGTGAAGCCACCGAGTGAATCAATAGAGGGTGAGCAAAATAATGGAGATGATATGGAAAAGAAATCCAAGGGATATGAAGCAAACCATGAGAAACCAAAAGTTCAAGAATATCCACCACCTCCATTCCCCCAAAGACTACAAAAACAAAAGCTGGATAAACAGTTTCAAAAATTTCTTGATATCTTCAAGAAATTATCAATCAACATTCCCTTTGTTGAAGCCCTTGAACAGATGCCGAGCTATGCAAAATTCATGAAAGACATCTTATCAAGGAAAAGAAGATTGGGAGATTATGAAACTGTAGCACTTACTGAAGAGTGCAGCGCGCTTATTCAAAGAAAGCTTCCACCAAAATTGAAAGATCCAGGGAGTTTCACTATTCCGTGCACGATTGGAAATCAGTTGATCAATAAGGCATTATGCGATTTAGGTGCAAGTGTAAATTTGATGCCATTGTCGATCTTTAGAAAGCTTGGTTTGGGGGAGGCAAAGCCCACTTCTGTTACGTTGCAAATGGCTGATCGAACTCTTAGTTATCCGAGAGGAGTAATAGAAGACATCTTGGTTAAAGTGGATAAATTTATATTCCCGGCAGACTTCATAGTTCTGGATATGGAAGAAGATCGAGATATGCCAATCATACTTGGAAGGCCTTTTCTAGCTACCGGTCGAGCCTTGATTGATGTTGAAAAAGGAGAACTCAAGATGAGAGTTCAAGATCAAGAAGTAACCTTCAATATTTATTCATCATTGAAGCACCATCAGAAAAAGGAAGATTGTTTCTCAATGAAGGTGGTTGAAGATATTATTTCTGATACATTTCTACATAATCATCTTGATGATTTGTTTGAAACTCCATTGATTTCGAAATGTGACAAGTTGGTCGATTGTGTGAAAACTCTTGATTTTACTCAAAGATCTACCAAACCAAACTTGAAAAGTGAGGTGGCGAAAAGCCCTGTAAAGTCTGCGAATGCTAAAAAGTCGTTAATTGAAGAACCCCCAGATTTAGAGCTCAAACAGTTTGGGGAAGTGAAAAATGAAAGAATCTTACATCACCATCATCTGTGGCCTTATGGTGGTGATTTCAATGAAGAGAGGACTCATGCAAAAAGGGTTGACAATAAGTCTAGAAGACATGAAAAACAACTTTTACATGTCAATGAACTGGAAGAAATTAGGCCACCAGAAAATGGAAGGGTCATGCTTTACAAGAAGAAAATTAAGAAGATACACGATGAAAATATCGTCCGTCGAGAATTTGAGCCTGGACAACGCGTGTTATTGTATAATTCTCGTCTTAAACTATTTTCGGGAAAACTCAAATCAAGGTGGTCTGGCCCTTTTCTTGTTACGGAGGTTTTTCCCTATGGAGCTGTGGAAGTACAAGATGAACAAAATGGGAGAACTTTCAAGGTCAATGGACAAAGACTAAAGAATTATGTGGGCGGCAACATTGATCATGAAATTGCCACCATCACCTTGGGCGATCCGAAATAAGATGGACAAAGTCAAGCCATGACTATAACTAAGGCGCTTGTTGGGAGGCAACCCAAGTAGTAAAAAAAAAAAAAAAAAAAAAAAAAAAAAAAAAAAAATCCAGAACATGATCCGCCCCCGCGAAATAATGTTTCGCCCCAGCGAAAAATGATGGACCAAATTTTGAATGAATTTTCAGAACATTCTCCGCTGGGGCGGAAAAATAACACCGCCCCCGCAAAACTACTTCAGTAATGTTGAGCATTTTTCAGAATGGCTTCCGCCCCCGCGGAAAACCACCTCCGCCCCCGCAAAACCTACTTCGGAAATTTTTAGGCTGATTTTCCAGAATTGCTTGCGAATCATGTACGAATGCATGATTCAAGGTTTTCGATCCATTAATGTGGACACATCTTCATTCCCACAACTCCCACCACCACCAGATGAGATACATGACGAAGATTGACCACCAGCTGAAATCAGGGACGTTCTTTAGTTGCAGTATTTGTTTTATATTTTCCTTGTGTTCAGCTTCAAATTAGTTTATCTCTTATCTTCGTCAATTTCATCATTGAGGACAATGCATTTCTTAAGTTTGGGGGTGATTGCATTTTCGTTGTGCATGTTATGTCGATTTTTGATCAAATTTTTGAAATTTTATGTGTTGTTAATTGTTTTTCCTGCAAAAATTCAGAGCACGAATGCATAATCGAGGATTTAGGATGAAGTTAGTGAAGTATAGTCTAGAATAGAGCTTAAGAAATTTTATCTTGCCTACCTGATCTCTAGATTCGAGGGTTAGAAAACTTAGAATCTAAGTGATAGTTTTGCCTAAGTCTGGGGATAAGGATGACTTTAATAAGAACCGAATGAAGCAAAGTACTGAAAAGCTTTAAGTTCAATTAAAAGAAAATAACCTCACTTGTATGAGACCTGAAAAATCTCGTCGCTTGAGACTTATACTTGTACTCCTCTAACTTGACTGCGATAAGATGAACGATGTATGGGTGCATTGACTTACTTATTCTGCACTCCTCTATGTTGACTGCTTCTTTAGAACAGGTTATGAGTGCGAGTGGTGCTAAATATACTTGAGTTATGCTAAATAATGAAAAAAAAATGCTAAGTGAAAGTTCAAACTTAAAGGATTCCATAACTTCGACTGAAAGCACTGTTAGAACTTAGTGACGAGTTTAATGACCTGAGAAAATAGAGAATAGGCTTGGCAATTTAAGAATTCATGCAATTAGGCTCAATGATTTTGAAGCTATAGTGATCTGGGTGATTCCGACATTCTCGTATTTTGTACACACACACACGCAGGAATTACATGATACAATGCATAACGTTTCGAAAGTGATGGTTATTAGTTTGACTTGGAATGCATGATCGTAAATGTTTGAGTTGTTGTCTTTTGTTTTTGGTCGTGTCCAATTCTTGTAGTCATTGTTTGTCTTTTGCTCGGGACTAGCAAAATAGTAAGTTTGGGGGTGTGTTAACTCTACAAAATAGAGTTAATTTCTATGTATTTTTGCGGGGAATGACATGAATTTCTGGAAATCTTAGATCGTTTTCACTTGGTTTTGTATGGTTTTTCTCGTTGGTGAGTCACGTATTCATTTTGGTATTTTCTGTTGAATTTTTCAGATTTTTCTTTTGATTTTTGGATGTGCGGACAGAAGGCTCTTCGCTGGGGCGGAAAACCTCTCCGCTGGAGCGAAATCACAAAGCAGACCTCCGCTGGGGCGAACTAATTTTCCGCTGGGGCAAAAGCTGTCCGCGAATTCTTACTTTTAGAGTCCTAGTTTCACTTGGAAACTTATATATTTGTGGAGGAAGTGAGAGAAAATGATCTTGGAACACTTTTTGACAAGAGGAGAGACCAAGAAGAAGAAAATATCATTGAGAAGCGTGGAACAACATCGGAGAAGACAATTCTTGAAGATTGGAAAAACAGATCTACTTCTCTTTTCTCATCTTTTGCAATTTCTTTTCTCTTTTGTGTTCTTGTAATCATGACTTTGATGATTCTTGAGTTTATTTCCGTTTTAGCTATGAACTAAATTTAGTTTTCTAGGATTACAATGGATTTCTTTGTTTAAATTGATTGTTGTTTATTTTTCCTTATTCTATTTTATTGAGGTTTATTGTTTACCCATTCTTGTGCTTGAATTTCATTAGTCTGGCCAACTATTGTTTCACAAATCTAATTGAATCGGAAGAGGAAATTAGGTTTTAGGTTAAAGATTGGGTAACCTTTGTACGAATTGCACCCACATCGAATTGGGTAATTTGTTTAGCAATTAAGATAGGAATATACTTAATTGCCTTAGGTAGTCATAATTAGGGCTTGTTCTTGACTCGATTTGGCCTAACTTCATTGGCATAGGAATATAGCTCTTTGATTAGGTTATATTAGTTTTACAATATTCTGGAAAGAAATTGTAAAAACTTAAGTGCCCTAGACTAGCAATAAATCTTAATTAAAATAGAATTGTTGGGAAAATAAAAGCAATTAGTTTAACATTGAAGGAAATTGTAATCCTAGGCTTTAATAGTCATAGTTAATCTTGTCAGTTTATAATTTAGTTTTACTTTCATTGTTGCTTAGTTATAATAATCACAAAGATTCGTTTAATTTGGATAAGAAAAAGAGTGATCTTTTAGTAATTAGTTGTTTAGCTCATTAATTCCCTGTGGAGACGATACTCTACTTATCATTATATTACTTGCTGCGATTGCGTATACTTGCGTTTATAAATCCTGCATCAATTCATTATTTATTTAATTTTTATTGTTTAATTTTTATTATTATTGCTATTATTATTAAGTGAGAGTGGGGAAAATGAGAATTGGAATTAAATGAAATTGATAGATTGATTCTTTGAGATGATTTATAAAGAGGAAAGGGGAAGCTGAACTTGGAATCTGAGGGGAAGCTGGACTGAGTTGAGGGAAAGCTGGACTTATGCTGAGGGCATCACTGGAAATGCCCTAAGGCTGTAAAACTGGGAATCCTTCCTAGCATTTTATGGACATGCACGCAACTCCAAATCCACTTAAAGAAAATAACCTAAATATTATCCTAGACCGATTCGAATCTGAATGCAAATTGCAACCCCTTAGCAATTCGAATTGAAAGTTAAAATATTTTTGAAAATTAAATCAAATTATTCAACATTTCACAGTTTTAACTGGCAAAATTTCATTTTAGCTCGACTCGTTATATGCGATGAACAAATTTAAAAAGTGTTGTTTAAAACTCAATAACTCAAACCAACGTTCATTGATAAAATTCAAACCATTTTCTTTGATTTTTTACCCTAATTGTTGAGTATTAAAATTAGTAAGTACTATATTAATCAACCCACGAGATTAGAAAATCGTTTCCGAAAAAAGAAGAAAAATATATGGAGTTCTAAGTATATTACCTTATCAAGAAATGTCTGTCCCTGAGTCAACCCTGGGTGAATTAAACTTAGCTGTTAACCAAAATTCAAATTTTGAAATGCAACAAACTTTTAACCACATCGCGCTCACGTGCCTAAACTAAAAAAAATTCATTTTTCATTTTTTATAACATCATTTCCGAAAAGCATAAAATACCGCCCAAATTTCAGTTCGAAATTTGCCAATTCACTTCTCTCCCAAACCATTCCCTTTATCTCATCTTCTTCAGTTCCACGGTTAAAACCCTCACCGAAGAAACCCCCGGAGAAAAAAATCGAAGGTACTAATAATTTCGCTATTTCCATTTGATTTTCGTTTCTGTGGGCGTGTGTGTTTCTGGTTTACTTAAATGTCGGTATAGAGTCGATTATTTGCTGAAAACTTAGTTTATTTCACCTACGTGTTTGTTTTTCAAATCTGAATTCATTTTTCTAATTTCCTCGGAGTTGAATTGGATATACCGAGTGTTTTCGTTGAATATATGTAATTGATTAGAAAAGAAATTGTTTAGATTTCATGAATCTTTAAACTAAGGCATTGTTTGTTAAAAATTTGTTTAGAAAATGCCGGAAGGAAGAGACAGATTGTTTAGGAACGACGACGTTTTAGCCACTTACAGTAACCGGAGACGGATTTCTAGTGACAGAAATGTTGGTAGGGTTGATTCCATCATTTTTGTTCTAGAGGATGAGTCCGATGAGGGGCAAGCTACTGGAACTCCGTTTCGCTGGAGAACTACACCGATGGTTGGTACACATGGACCAATTGGGAGGGTTAGTATCGGAAGTTCAAGATTTGGTCGTAATCTTCGGTCTCCTGCACCAATTACAGGGAAAGAAAACTTGTCACGTAGTGGCCGTGGCAGAGGGCGTGGAGGCAGCATTTTGCCATCTTGGTATCCAAGAAGACCTCTCCAGGATATCACTGCTGTTATGAGGGTACTGTTTATATTTGGAAAATCCAATAATTAAATTTTGTTATATACACATAATGCATATAAGGTTTTGATTTGTGAATGTGTTTAATCATTGGTAATTTTCTTAACTATTATTTTGTCAATATTAGGAAAATTGTTTGTGATTGATTGCAGGTGAAATAGGTTTAATTTATTGTTAATTTTCTTAAATATTTTTTATGTCTATCTTAGGAAAAATATGGTTGCTATATTGATGATGTCAACTGAATTCTTGGTTCTGTTTCCTATTATTATTATTCTAAAAAGATGATAATCAGAATCAAAATCAGGACTTAAATTCCTACGTCAGATTTTGATTTGTCATTGGCAATGCTTCACGTCTCAAAGTATGTGGAGAGTAGCTGTGTAGGCCTAGTATTGCTCATCATCACTATGACTAAATGTTTTTGCCTATATCATTCATAATCAGCTAAAGTTTTTGTTTCAATTCAGTCTGGTTACCAAAGTTTACATATTAATCACTTCTGGGTGTTTCCGTTCGGATCCTGAGGCCTAGCTTTGCTCATTGTCACCATGATTAAATGTTTTGCCCATATATTTTAGATGGCTTAAGACATCATTTATAATCAGCTTAAAGTTTTGGTTTCAATTTAGTTCTGTTACCAACCTTTACATATTATTCATCACGTCTGGATGTTTCCCCCTTTTGATCATGATGTTATTAATTAAACCTCCTTATTTATGATGGAAATTGATGATTTGAACATGTACATTAAACTTCCTCACTCTCCTATTTATTATTGATTGTGTTAAGTCTTCTTTGCATATGTAATATGGTAGTCGTGTACATGCTTTGGGAATGAATTAATTGTTTCATTGTATTTGTGCATTGAGGGCTATATTGATATTGACTTTTCTCCTATTGTAGCAGATTTTGGACTTGTCCTGGATCTAGTTTGTCAAAGTTAGACCTATATTTCTTTCTCATTTATTTTTCCAGATATAATTTCTCCTGATAGTTGGTCCAGATGATTTCTCTAAATAAAATATGCATTCAAATATGTTCTTGTAGTTTTCACCACCTCAGTGAATTTTACTTGAATATACTATGATAATCATAGGATCTTAGAGTATCATATATGAACTCATCGTGAGATGATTCTGTCCATAGGCAATTCAAAGAAGAAGAGCGCGTTTGGGAGAAAGTGAAGGCCTACAACCCGAAAGTCCTATGCTCCAGGACCGAACAGCTCATAATCCTTCTGTGTCTACATCAGGTGCTCCACTCGAGCACGATTTATCTATGATTTCCCCATATCCCACAATTGGGAAAAGGCGGTGTCCACCAACAATTGGGAAAGTACCCAAGATATTGCTCGATATCACTAATAAGAATGATGAGGATTCAGCTTGTTTAACACCGCAGAAGAAGCTCTTGAACAGCATCGACACGGTTGAAAAAGTGGTGATGGAAGAGCTTCGTAAGCTTAAGAGGACACCTTCTGCTAAAAAAGCTGAAAGGGAAAAAAGGGTACGGACATTGATGTCAATGCGGTAATCTGACTGTTTGATTTCTATGTAATCATGTCATCAATCAAGGTTGAGATTTTAAAGGTGTTGGGGAAGTCAAAGGGAATGTGAACTTTAGCTCGGTGCTGTATGATGATCATTTCTCGATGATCGGGTTCTTTTGTTATGTGGATCATCTCTTGATGATCAAACTATCTCTATTCATATCCATCCATTATAGTGTAAAGTGCTTGTTTTTTTCATTTGGATAAGATTTTAGTTAGGACCAGTATTCTAGGATTACCAGTACAATTCTTTTCTTCTCACTGTTAATGCTAGAAGATTTTTATTTTTGATCAGTTGTAAAACCAAAGACTGGGTTTTCTGTAACCCCTTTTTTGCAGAAATATTATTGTATGTTCTCATTAGAGTTTGATTTGTGTCTTATCTGATGAAGTTGAATAAGTGGTTTAACTTTTGGCTTGCAAATTACTAAGATTCAAATGTTCATCTTTACTGCAGTGAAACAATTTGGAGTTGTGTAAATATTGATAGCAAATATGGTACTGAGCCCTGTGGATTTATGCAGGTTTGATTTCTCTTGAAAGGTGTTAAAAACTTTAAATTAGAGTGAGTTGGACTGGAAAAGGATTGGGCCACACTGCCCACGCTTGTGTAGTCCAGTTGTGGAGGGAAATTTAGGGTTTATCTTCAACCGGTTCAATCTAATCTCCTATTTTTTGTTTATTCCAACTTAAGTTTAATAGAAATATAGAATCCAAATATGAAAAAAATATGAAATTGGATTAGAGTGAATCAAATTCAGTAATTTTGGTGCTTAATTTTGAATTTACTCCTTTTGATTATTTGCTTTTCTTTGTAGTTTTACTAAACTTTAATGCTTGTTAAAAGTTAGATTTTATTTTAAAGTCTTAGCTAAATGAAATATTTTTTGTTTCTTGGACTAAATTAAATGATAAGATACAACTTATGGTATTGTATGATATCATTTCTGTATGAACATGCCGACAACTAGGTGGATTAGATTGGACTTGAGCGGTTGAGCGATAAACTTGTTCGAATTAGAGTGGGCTGGATTACAAATATTTTGGGCCACATCTGATAGGCCACTCATTGAAGTAAATTGTGGGCTAGTCTGATCGAGTGTCATTTATTTGCTAATTTGTAATTCACTTCAATTGAACATCTTCAATAATTTTAGTCTTGCCCACTGGCAAATTCTCTAAAAAAAAAGAAAGGCTAATAGAATTTTAAAACTGGATTAGAATTGTTCATCTTCACTAATTTTGCATTTTGTTCTTATTAATTTGTCCGTATTCATAATACAATTGCTCTCTATTTCATTATTTTATCCTCTTTTGCTAATTCTAATGCTTGTTAAAAGTAAGAATTTATTGTAAAGTCTTAGCTAAATATTTCATAGTTTCTTGGCCTAGATTAAATGACTAAGATATACATTTATGAAATTCTTCATGTTCGAAAATATTTTGTGTTATTTTTTTTACACAAATTGGTTAGAAGAGTGTAAAGGGTTGACTGTGTTATTTCCAGAACTTGAGTCACGTTTCTGGATCTGCAAGTGAACCCAATCACCTTGCGTATATCAATATATAGTATTGTTTATTTAATTAAGGTTCAAATAATTGTAAAAAATTATTGTGATAATCTTATTTATATGTGATAGTGTATTAATTAGAAATAATCTTATAATTATGATTCGTATAATACAGATTATCAATTAATATTAAATATTAGTGACAACAGTTTTCTCCAATATTTTCGTTGTCAACACTTTAAAAATGTGTAACCAATTTTTTTTTGTTAAAATCAACTTTAAATTTAATTACATATTCATCAAGTTTTATCTAGTTGGCCTTGGTTGTCCCATCAACCGTGAAAAAAAGCGAAATTTTATGGATATGCTGAGGTGGCGTGTGGTCCCCACACTGAAATCCGCCGTGTCGTGCCATACCACCTTCTTCTCCGCCCCCAGTTTTTCTTTAGAAATCCCAACAAAATTCTCTCTCACGCAGAGACCCATTATTCAATATTTTCTTTGGTCACATATTTGCATTTATTAGTCTTTTAAATTCAACTCTTGACGATTATTCTCATGTGGATTCCAAAAAATTTCATCCATATTATCTTGCCGCACCTTAATTATCAACAAAATTTAACCTCATTAGATCTAGTTTGCCTTTGATGTTATACAGATTTGTTTTTTCTGTCTGGGTGAATGAAAATTTCTTAATTGCGCACATACTGAAGATCTTGTTCGCCGTTTTCTGTACCATTTAGTGTAAATTGATCGGAAAACCCAATCTTGCGTGATTTCTAGAGGTATTTTTCAGAAATCATACAATTTTTATCTTTTTTATTTGGGTGGAATTAAAGAATATGGTTACTGTAAATCTTGGAACCCTTTACTATCTACTGGACCATGTGTATGGTGCATTGTTGCACAGAACAAAGATAAGCCCACCATTCTTTTCAAGGGGTTGGGGTGGGACAAAGCTTGAGCTACTGGAAAGAATGATAAATCAATTGTTTCCTGAAGTAGAAGGTCAAAATTGGCCTCCTGTTCCAGTGCAACCCATTTGGAATACAGTTTGGGAATCAAAGACTGCTTGTCTTAAAGAAGGGGTATTTAGGACCCCTTGTAATGAACTTCTTCTCAATGCATTGCCCCCTGAGTGTCACAATGCAAGAGTTGCTTTCCTTGCTCCGAAATTCGTCCAACCTGAAAAGACGGCGTGTGTTGTTCATCTAGCAGGTAAACAATGGTATTAAAGTTATAGAATAATCTTTTATTGGTTGTTGTTTAGTGTTATTTTTTGTGGATTACTAGTTTGGTTTGGTTTTGTAGTCCTATCTCTGTGATTAGTTGGTTTATGTATCTTTCTACTTAGTATTCTGAAGAGATATAGGCCTTAAACTCTGTCTGTATTTTTGATGTGGTTCTTTAGGATAAATCAAACTAATCATCAAAAGAATTACAAATAGATGTTTTTAGAAGGTTTTCATGTGCATTCTTTATTTGCTTCTTCAGGACAAACCACATTAACCACCAAATGTATAACAAAGGGACGCTTTTAGAAGTTTTTCATTTGAATTCTTGAATTATCTATGTACAGTTGAATTGTGGTAAGAAAATTTTCATATGAATCCAATGATAAGTTTTTCACCATTTCATTTCAGTTTTTCTTTTGAATTTATGGGTGGAACCTTCTTTTTCCCGAGGTCTATGATGATTAAAAAATAGGTGAAAGTAAATACTTAGTTCTTTCTCTTGCTCTTTATTCACTTTAGGCACTGGAGACCATACATTTGAGCGGAGATTGCGACTTGGTGGCCCCCTGCTAAAGGAAAACATAGCAACAATGGTGCTTGAGAGGTTGAAATGAAAATTCATAAATTAATAGCTCCTATTAATAAATATTTCTTTTCCGGATTATGAGATCTAATTCCAACTATCCATTTTTTTAGCCCTTTCTATGGAAGAAGACGTCCTATGCTACAGCATGGTGCAAAACTGTTGTGCGTAAGTGACTTGCTCTTATTAGGAAGGGTCACCATTGAAGAGGCCCGTAGTCTATTATATTGGCTAGACAATGAAGCAGGGTTTGGTAAAATGGGAGTTTGTGGACTTAGCATGGGTAACTTTATCTATTATTATGAGTCTTGTTTTGATACAAGCAACATTGGTTCAAGAAAATACTTTTGACCTATTTTCTTCCGAGATTTTCATATACGTACTGTATATCTTTTATATGCTTTATAGGAGGAGTACATGCTGCTATGGTTGGATCTTTGCATCCCACACCTATAGCTACACTTCCATTTCTGTCACCACATTCTGCTGTAGTGGCATTTTGTGAAGGGGTATTAAAGCATGCTACTGCTTGGGAGGCTCTCAGAGAAGATCTCTCGGTGCAAGAGGCTTCCATGACACTCGAGGAAGTAAGGGAGCGGATGCGAACTGTGCTCTCTCTAACTGATGTGACTAAGTTTCCGATTCCTAAAGATCCCAATGCTGTCATATTTGTCGCTGCTACCGTAAGTAAAACACTCAACATTTATTCCGTTTCTAAGAAGAGAATAGTGTTATTTTTGTCCATGATTTTTATTTTGTGAGCAACCTTAAATATGACTAGTTGAGTTGAGTTAAAAAATATTTCTTGAGTCCCCGGATTAGTAGTATATTAGCACTTTTGGTCTTGCATTTTACAAATTGCACTTGCAATCCCATTTTTCTAGAATTTTTTGTGATTTTAGTTCTATAACCTATTTCCATCCTCTTTATTCACTATTGGTCTCATAGAGCAGTTTTGTTTTGCACTTTGGTCTAATATGACTGTCTAAGTTCTGCACTTTTGGTCCCAAATTGGATGGAGATGGGGCAAATAGGAAAATATTTACAAAATTTGGATGAAAAAGGCCCTTTTTTTTATTTTAATTTATTAAAATGATAAAAGGTGTTGAGGTCCAATCCAGTGAAGTTAGAAGTGCAAGTTCACTGTGAAATTAGATTGTTACACAAAAGGTTTTACTTTTTTTTATTAGGATGATGGTTATATTCCAAAACACTCGGTATTGGAGCTTCAAAAAGCGTGGCCTGGCTCGGAAGTAAGGTGGGTTAATGGCGGCCATGTATCGTCTTTTCTTTTACATGGTGGTGAGTTCCGCAGGGCCATCGTTGATGGGCTGAATCGATTGCCGTGGAAAGAATCCCACTTGTGAAACTTATTAACTATATCGCGAAGAAGAGGCCATTGCCATGAATTTTTGTATACTGATTGAACGAACAAACGGAGGGTGTGCTTTGTATTCATTCAGGAATATATCAATCCTTCTCTTAATAAAATAATCAAATTGTTGATTTCTTTCTATCTCAACTTCTTCTAAGTTTTATGTACCATACACATTATGTTCTTCTTCTTCACATTCATAGTTTACCACCGAGTAAAATATTCTGATGACCAGAGGCTATTGGACTACATAACTAACTACATATAACAACTAGGCTTTCAAGCCCATAAATAGATATGTTATTCTAAAGCCCACTAATAGGTCCAAATTGGTGGAATATTCTGGGCTTTTGGTCTCAACCTTCTTTTACTGCTAAAAGTGTAAAACTGAAACAACTTTCTGAGGTACAAAATACTAATTACATACCATTCAAGACTAAATGTGCTAAATATTTTTAAGATCTAGGATCAAAATTGTATTTTGGAAAGTGTTGTACCAAAAAGGTCAATTTATTTTTAAAGTGGGGACTTAGAGTGTAAAACTTTTCTCAAAAATTGGAATAAAAAAGTATAATTTTATGATGATGAGCATTATCAAAAGTCAAAATATATATTAAATTCTTCACAATCAAAATTAAATTCTAACACGATGCCATGCATTCAAATCAAATTAAATTTGAGCAATTTATTATTAGGACTAAACTACACCCCTGACTAAAAACTTAGTTCTAGCATTTATTTTCCTAAAGAATTAAACTCAGTCTTTATATATATTATAGGCAAAAAATTGCATGAAACTTCTCAAACTAATTAGTGATTTTGGATTTTCGTTCCAAATTATATAATTTGGCCAATTTCATCCCGTAATTTTATATTCTTTTAGAATATCTTCCCACTTGCCACATGGCTGTTTACGTGTCAAGACGTGGTAAATTTTAGCATGAACAATCATACAAGATTGCAGAATTCGTCCCAAAATAATTATAAATTTTGGTTTTTCATCCCAAACTATATTAATTCACCGAATTTCATCTCATAATTTGTCATTTTGCATGAATTTAGTCCATTATGAAATTTCTAACTTAATGAAAATTACGATTCATCTTTAACTCTTTTAAGGGACTAATGACAATTTATTCCTTATGATTTTCATAATGTTCAATATACCCCCTATATTTGAAAATAAGCAATTTAAGGTAAATTGAATATTATGAATATCACATGAAAGTAAATTGCCATTAATTTTTTTAAGAGAAAAATAGTATGGGTTTTTGAAATTCTCGTGCGCTTTTGAGAAAAAAAACCCTATCTCAGTTTATTAGGAAAAATTTATGCATTTTTTTGTATTAATAAATAATAAATATTTATAATTTGGAACGAATTTTTTCCAATGTCATTTCAATTACGGGACGAAAATCGGCTTGTTGATATAGTTTGGGACGAAAAATCCAAATTTGTAATTAGTTTGGGACGAATTATGCAATCTTATATAATTGTTTATGCTAAATTTTGTCAGGTCATGGCACGTAAGCATCCATGTGGCAAGTGGGACGATATTCCAAAAAAATATAAAATTACGGGATGAATTTAACTAAGTAATATAGCTTGGAACGAAAATTCAAAATCATTAATTAGTTTTTTATTTTTTTTTATTTTGCCGATATTAAATAATATAGAAAAGAAAAGAGTGATCGCTTACAATATTTGTATAATAGTATTATAGTATATTATTTTGAAGTGGGGGTAACATTAATCATGCTTGATGCCTAGGCATTTTGTTCACCAACACGCGCATGATAATATATTATATATATATATTAGAAATTACGCCTCATATAAATTCACACTTTATTACCGGCCGGTGACTGGAAAAATTAATATCACTTGTTCAACTTTTATGGTTGAATCTAGGTGAGGATTTAATATTAAGAGAGAGCAGTTGCAAAGGAAGAAAGAAACAAATTAAATAAATACAATATCCGTTGAATTTAGTATACCTACTACCAACTACACCATAAACATTTTCCCACACTTTTTTTTTTTTGCCATTTCCACGATTTGATGCTTTATTCCAGGTTATATGTCTATATTTATTAAATAAATGTAACAAACCATTGCTTAAATTATTGTTTGACTATATACTACTTTTGTTTTATAAGTATTTGACATGCTACCTAAGTTGCAAGATTATTTTTTTAGAAGTACAAGAAATCATACACATAATTACTCAGTGACATAAAGTAATATTTTAAGTACTAACTTTTTTTTTGTTTTCTTAATCTTGTAGAGTTCGAACAGTCTTCTTACGTTTCCGAAATTTTCCATTTCTATAATTGATAATTTATTAATTTCATGTATAGCAGCACGCTAATATTTTCCTATATTTATATATCTTAAATGCATGAGAGTATTTTCTTTCTAATGAAAATTAGGAATTAACCAAGCAATTGGAAAATTAATAATTCATCCTACCACGATTTTTGATTAAATGGTAGCATCTTTCTCTATGAATAATATATAGATCGTTTATTTCGATCAATCAAAATTGGTTGCAAAACAAGTGACCTTTTGCCAATTCAAGCCGAAAGATGAACATGCGCATATATATATGTACAACAAGAAAAAAGAAGTTTTAATTAGTTCTACTTTTACCATCTTAAATTTAGATCCACCCTTCTATGTACATCTCTATGATCCTTTTTTTTTTTTTTTCCAAAAAAAAAAAATAGTTTCAGAAACATAAATTAAGCTACTAATTTTTTTTTTTTTAGAAAGTAAACTGAAAATATCTAGGAATATTATCTAATACTAGCTAGGGGTTTTCTCTTCATTCATCCTTGGTGTTCACCCCTTAGCCTATTCCTGGCGGGGGCGTGCCAACCAGAGGGAGCTAAGAGCACGGAGGCGGTGGAAATACTCCGCAATGGCCAGAAAACACCGGGCAGCTTGGCGGATGGTCAGGATTTGGTGCAGCCGGTGGAGGGTTTGATGCCTCAAATTATCAGCCTACAAGTCAATTAATTTTTATGAATTAAATTATATCTAAAAATATGAAATAGGAATTAAGAAACAAACTTGTGACCATGCATGTATATTGACTCTTTTAGGTACTTTGGTTAACATATTATCTTAACACATTTGAACATTGACATGAATATATAACTAAGAGACTTGTGATTAATTACTTTGCATAATATATTACTCTTATGTTAGATTTATTTGATTGGTAATTGATGGTAATATATTTAATAAAAAGTACACATCTAGAGACTTGAGCCGA
Organism: Penstemon eatonii; assembly: GCA_038501285.1. NCBI lineage: Eukaryota > Viridiplantae > Streptophyta > Magnoliopsida > Lamiales > Plantaginaceae > Penstemon > Penstemon eatonii. The sequence goes on along the minus strand of CM076710.1, from coordinate 87,099,776 downwards.
CCTAACTCACACTACATTTGTAACAATTATATTACCCATTAACACGCGTCTCACATGCAGATATGTGCGTGTCAAGTCAAAAGTTAAACTAGTCCATATTGAGTCCATTGTTGATAAATGGTGTAAATGTCATTACTCATAGTACATCCGTTACGAATATATTTATCATTAACACGCGTCTGGCTGCATGTCTACATACACCAACTGAGTAAACTTTAAATTCACCCACCTAAAAGTTCCTTGTCAAATAGCTGAAGACTCGGCCTTACTCACAACGTCCGTGATAATCACGTTTTTTTTCAACACGCGTCTAGCATGCATGATTATACGCACCAACTAAAAAAGTTAAATTCACCCACCAAATTCATTGTCATGGAGCGGTGCAAATGTCTATTCTAACCATTCGTTTCCTAGAAACTTAAATATAGTGTACGAAAAAGAAAAAAAAATGCATGTCATACAAATCGAGTAAAATTAAACAATATTTTTTACCAGTATACTTAGCTAACACATATCCACAATGCAATAAACTCGTACCAAACGAATAACCTAGTAAGTTCATGAACCTAATAATATATGTAGCAAGACCGAATAGAGGAAATAGATAACAATTGATTCATATTATTTTCATCATAATGTATATTTGATGAGAAAAAAAAAATAAGCTTATAAACCCTAAGACTCCCCAAGCATGCATGTTATATGTAGGTTTGGATGTTTGTATTATTTCTCTAAACTTGAATTTGTTGCATTCAAAATTTGAAAAAAAAATTAAAATTAATCTATTAAAGAAATTAATATTACATAACTACAACTTCTATGTAAAGTTAAAAGTCTCAATATATAGCTAGAAAAACTAAAGCATGTACAAACATATATAAACAAAACCATTAGCTAGGCTAGATCTAATACAGAGTTAATTATTCCGTCTTAATCTCACAAACTCAAAATCCATGTGGAGTAATGGTGGTTCTATTTGATCGATGTGGTTTAGGTCAAACGGTTATGAAAATGACATCATGAAAACATGGGCCTAAATCCTAATATCTCCATGATGGAGATTTATATCATTGTCACACGGCTTCTTTTAGAGACTCATTAATGCTATTTTAGAGTTGGAGCATATATTCCTTCTATCTTAATAAAATTATATAGTTATACTTATTATTAACATGCATTATCATGTAATTTATCACATCTAATTAATTAAGTATCTAATAAATAATTAAATTTGTGAATGAGAAATTAAATAAATTAATTTATGTACCTGTCGAACAAACCCTTCAACCGTCGAGAGTTTGTTCATGGCTACCGCCATCTGGCTCATGTAGGTACCCATATTGGGCGGGATAGTAAGCGAGTCAGAGACGACAATCTCAGACAAGGATTGATTCAAGGCCTCCAACCCTTGTGAGAGGGCTTCTTCTGCCTCGTGTGTCGATTGCTGTAGCGAACATATCCCAAATAGTTGTTGTTCTGTCAATGGCTCTACTTGATTCAAGATTACCTTGCAATACACAGAAATATTTAATTAAATTCAAGGTTGCATAATTAATATTGAAAAATAAAATTATTTTTAATATTTACTACAAAATTTTAAAAAATACAAGTTATTATTTATTTATGGGCAATGAACAAATTGTTTTAGTATCCAAAAGTATAAGGTTGTGTTGTGGCTAGAGAAACACAAACTATTTTTTATTTATTTTTTTATTTTTTTGCATTATATAGGTGATGAGGAAATAATTAGGTGTGCATGAATCATCACATCCCAAAATGTGTAGTTATAGACATGAGCTTTATAGCTAGGTTCAGAATAAAACCCAACCGTAACTTAGAACAGCAAAGCATCATGATTCCATTTCGTCATTGTACCTACTGATTCACATATCAAAAATTCTTTCGCCCAAGTGTATAGACAATTTCCTGTCCCAACATCCATGTAATCAATTTTTTACATTTAATATTATTTTGGGACATACAAATTATATTTTAATTAGGAATCATATATATTGAGAATCCCAAAATGTACAAGTGCGACACAAATAAAACAATTGTTTTATATGATTTTGTTGTAATTAATATCTTTGCAAAAATTAACAGTAAAATCACATGAACCGTGTTTAACTAGGGTTTGCATGACTATTGATCCCCCTTCTTTTTCTACTTTATAGCAATATATAAACTAAAAAACATGGGTTGCAATTATTTTATATATATATATATATATATATATATTCATACCTTAATGAGTTCAGATGGGCGGAAACCACCCATCCACATGAAGCAACGCTCAGCCGGAGTTTTCCACATGCCGGAGATCAAATGAAACACGTCGGATTTTGCAATCATACCCTTTAGGTTCATAATCTGATCATAGTGTGCCAAACAGTTGTCCACAAATAGCCGGAGCTCGTTTTCCGGCAGGTGGTCATGCATCGCATTCCGGAGCTCTACAATCATACGGTGGTGCTCCTCCAGCCAACGAGCATACTCCATGTCGAATAACGCCGATTCTAATTGATTAAAACCCATAGAATTAAAATTATTTTATCTATCTATCTATTGACCAAAGAAATTGGGAAGAAATAAAATGATCTCACTTAATATTTTAATTAGAAGTTGCATAAATTTAAGTTTAAATAAATTATTATCAAAGCACCTGAATTTATGTTGCCCATTTGAGCAGGGACGCCTTGGTCTCCACCTACAAGAGAACTTCCTCCTACATAAAATCCCTGCAGACAAAAAGATTAATTAATTATTAATTAACTGCAATATTAACAGCTAGAGACCCATTAGAATTTTTATCGGTAGAGATTTCTTTTTATAATATATATTTAGTGTCACACATTTGATATAGCAAAATGTCTAGATTTAAATTTTATTTATGCGGATCCAAAAATACAATACTTAATTTAATTTGTCGATGCATAGATAGATGTGATACCACAATATAACACGCGCGCTTATGTATTATTAGAAGAAGGATAAAGAATTAATTAATAAAGCCCAACTATATATACTATATATATATATATGTAGCTCACTTGGGATCTAGCTCTTTGTATTTCTTGCTCTAACTGAGTAAGCTTCATCCTACTTGACTCTAGCTGCTGAACATAAGCCTGAGATTAACACATAAATAGATTATTAATAACAACCTTGTAATTTTGTAACAAATTTAATTCTAATTGCAATTTTTATTCAATAAAATTGAAATTAGCTAGGGAGATTATTATTATTTTTTTTTTTTTAATGAGATCGACTTACCTTTTTTCTAAGTCTGCTTTTCCTGGCTGCCTCTCTATTCTGAGCAAGCCTTCTCAGAGTCTGCATAAATATATATATATATATATGTCCTCGAATTAAGTAATTAAACTTTCATTTAATTTCCATATATATATATATAAAAGTGGAATTTTGTTAAGAAAATAAAAAACCTTAGGGTCTGGCGTTTTTGGTCTATCATGCTCTGAACTTGAGGTAGGCCCTTTGCGGTTACCTTCACGCTGCCCACAACAAATTAAATTAAGAAAGCAACAATTACAATTATATATATAATTAATTATTGTCAAATGGAATTATTACAACATATAAAAGTAAGTAGAAAATCTCAGTTTAAAAAGGAGAATCTTTCTTCTGTACTTGAATAAATTGTAGTTAGTATTAAATAATCATGATCTATAACTAATTAATACTCCTATATATGTAGTATTAAATAAATATTAGTATATTACTAACCTTAACTGCTTTGGCCGGTTGAGGAACATCATTGATTCTAGGGTTAGATAGCTCCATGGACGGCTCAGATGATGATTTCTTAGAACCACTGGTAGTAGCTGGAGAACCTAACACATTACTAATTGGCTACAAAAGAAAAGAAAACTTTTAATAATTGAAAACAAATTAATTAGATTATTAATCATTTTAAAAAAAAAAAAAACTTTAACAGTTATATAATTTAGTACATTTGATGGTGTTGGTGATGGATCAACATGCATGGGCTGAGAAGGGAAAATGTTCAGAGTTGGTGGCCTCATCCCAGGATTTTCTGCAAATTAAAAACCAAAGAAAATTAGAAGAAAAAAGAAAAAAAAGAAAAGTTTAATTGTTAGATGTTGTGGTGTGGTCCAAATTAAATTAAGTTTGAGAAATGAAGAAGACCATTTCTTTAATTTTCTTTTTCTTGAGAAATGAAAATTGGTTTTATTGCTCTTCTTGAAAGGGATCTGGTGGTCAAAGAAAGTACAACCGGGCCGGGTGATTTTAGTTGTGCTCTATATATGTCCTTACAACATACTTTCCTCATGATCCCAAACAACAATTAATATTCCCAAATAACAAAAATTACACATTAAAAATAATTAATTAATTACGTCTGATGATGAGATTTTGATCTTGATTATCTTGGCTATCAAGATACATAAAAAGAGCTTGATCAAGTTCAACCATGTCGTAAGCACCACCACCACCACCACCACCATCTTTGCTTCTGCATATACATGTATATATATATATATATATATATATATATATCATTTATTAAATTAAAAAAAAAAAGAATCAGAAATGAAGACACTAATTAAAAAGTTGATGACTTACATAGTGAAGATTCCTGGATGTACTGAAGATGACGATGAAGAATTAGATGACTGCATCATCATCCCAAATGAAATTTCATTATTATTAAGATTATTATTATTATTTTGCTGCTGCTGATGATGATGATTGAAAATTTGATTGTGCTGCGTAAGATGATTATTGGAATTGGACATGATGAAAGGAAGATGATGATTTAGATCTCTCTCTCTCTCTCTCTATATATATATATATATATATGTATATATGTATGTATACTAGTAGCTAGTGTTTCCACATGCAGTGAGTGAGTTGTAGTACTTGAAGAAAAAATGAAAATACTAGTAGCTAGCTAGCGCTATTTATTTCCCTGTAACCGCTTAATTATTTTTTTATTTTTTATATTTCTCACAAAATATCCTCCATAATATCAATACAGATGCATACAAAAAGAGAGAGAGAGAGAGAGAGAGAGAGGTTCAGTCGGTTATGGAGGAGGTTTTGTTGAAGCCAAGGGAGATAATTTTCATGAGAGAGAGAGAGAGAGAAGGGATAGAAATGAGGGGAAATTGAATGCAAAAGAGTAAAAGACAAATCCTATTTTAAGCTTATTCCTACTCTACCCCCCTCTCTCTCTCTCTCTCTCTCCAAAACCAGTACTACCAGTACCAAATTCAATGAAACCACTTTTCCTATTTTTTTTTTTAAAATGAAGAAAAACAAAATCAAATACTTACTCTTTTTTTTCTTTCTAATGTCTAATTCAACGTACACTCCCTTTCCTAGAATAAACTTTTTTATTTCAAAATTATCCTTTCAATAAAATTATGAATATTTGATTTCACTACTTTTAAATGCATAAATATAAAAATACCTAAAACTTTAACTTTTTTGACTCTTACGAAAATCTTTGTATCAAGTAAAAATAATGAAACAAAGGGAGTAGTATATAACAAAATTTCTAAGCTTGCCAACAAGGTTGCATCCAAGTTGCAATTTAAGATGAGGCCCAAGAACCAGTTTAATTCAAATTAGCGTGAATTTTTTGAGCTAGTGTTTGATAATTATTTACTTTGTACGTAATTTATTGTAGTGTAGTCATTGATCTTAATTCAACAATGTAATTATCGTTTCGCTCAAAAAAATTCTCTGAACCTTTCTATTTTTTTATTTAAATTTGTAGTTATATATAAGGGGTGTTTTAATTTATATATTTTATTAATAAATATCTTGTACTTTATAACAATTTAAAATGTGTAACTTATTCATTAGTTAAATATAGTTAATTAATCACTGTCTCATTCATAGAAAGTACATATCCCTCCGTTTTTTTTTTATTTGTCATTTTGTCAAATAAAAATAATTGTTTAATTGTATCCATCATTTTAGGAATTCAGTGTAAAATTATTGTTTTCTATCAATTTTACCCTTTTCGTTAATGTTTGTAATTAATGCCATCTGAGAAAAAATGCTTGTAATAATGCTAATTAATGATATAATCATTTGGTTAAAAGTGTAATTTGAAATTTTTGCTTCAAAATACTGGCTATTGTATTACATTTTTTAATATGTCTGAAACGACAAATAAACAAAAAACGCATAAGACTCAACCCTCATATTTTTTAAATTTTTGTAATATTTCGTATTTTGGGTCTTATCACCTAGCTCATTTTATCCAAATTGTAAGCAAAAGGGCAAAGCTGGTATAGTATTAATTCAGCAAAAATGTCAAACGGAGGTGCGCCCAAAATACCAAGTTTACTAAAAAAATTAGGGTCTAAAGTACAAATTTATGAAAGCGTGGAACAAAAAATACAAATTATTTTAAAACTGAGAAATAAGCGTTGACAAGCTAACGTTGTTGGACTAAATTGCAATTTTAACATTAATAAAAGAAAGTAGAATGTTAGGATTTAATCTATATTTTTGTATTAAAACAATAAGAACTAGAAAAATAAATGTGTACAAGTAATACATTTTTAATAGCATAGGGGCTCGTTTTAAAATATCACTTACCCCCAAAAGATTAGGACATCTCAAATATTAAGTCTATTACTTTGTTGAGTATCTATGTAAAATCATAATATAATTAAGTAAATATATTTAAATATTATATAGAACAATCAATATCAAAGAAGTTTAGCGCTAGCTTAATTAAATATTTAGCTAGGTGGATAGGATACAAAAGAAAAAGGAAAGTGCAAAAACAAATCTTGACTTAATTTATTTGTATAATTGCCCTTCTTTGTCCCACTTCAACCATCCTCTTCTCTAAGGATTTTATGTTGAATAAATATAAATTGGATTAGGTAAAAATAATCAGCACGCACCTTCACAATATGCAAATAATCGTTTTAAAAAATAGTTCAATTAGTTCTTTTGTAAAGGTAAATTGAGCAGCTAATATTTTATTTTACCTACTCTTCCTATTGGCCAAGTAAATCCTTCCGACAGAAACGACATTAATTATACTATACTTAATAATGGAAAACCAGTTTTATAATTGATAATATATGTTGCAAATGCCTTTTTAAATACAGCTAGATTTTCTAAAGTGACGAACTCACAATCGAATAAAGATTCATATATTTGGCGTGTCTCAAAGACTCAAAGTGATTAAATCAGATAATTAAGACCTAATATATTTATATATACCATTGAGAAATCGAAAAAGAAAAAAAGATTTCCTCTAATATAAAAGCCCAGCCTCAAGGTTCTACAATGATATATATATATATATATATATATATATATATATACCCCCCACGTACTATTAGAACAAATTTTATGAAATTGACCAATTAAGGGGAATTTGGATTTTTAAAAATTGAAATGATTGACTTGACTACATAAAGTTAAATAAATTCTTGAGAACATATACAGATTCAATGCATCATAATTAGTTAACCTCGCTTAATTAACCCTTTCAATGTCTGAGCTACCACCTATCAATTACTCACTCTATAATTAAATTAAAATTCTTTTTAATTAGTGTTGACAATCTACGATTAGCATACATTCAACCATATATATATATATATATATATATATATATATATATATATATATATTCACACAGCTTGTTTATGAAATAATACTCTTTTTGTTAGGCTGTTGATTTTTTCTCCTCAAGACAAAGTCATATATAATATAACTGATGGCGAGATTTACACATTGATCTCGCAATAAATTAAATTAAATCTTTGGTAAATTATCTTTAATATTGTTTTGTCTTAAATTTCATGTGTTGTATACGGGTGAGGATTCCCTGTCCCACAATAATGTACCACTCAATTTATATATAGAGTATAGTATATAGATTAACGTAGATTATACTTGTTTTACTGGGAAAAAAATGATGAGTTTGTCAATTACTCCCTCATGTTATCGGTAATTGACAAAATCGTATTTATTGAAAGCAAAAAAGAATGAACTAGCTTGATCTTCATTCCTTCAGCATTTTTATTGTTTTCATTTCAAGTGATCTTCATCTCATTGTTGATCGTGATTAATTATTAACACGTACTGTACTATGCTTAGTTAATTAAATACAAATTTTGATACATATATATATATATATATATATATATATATATATATATATATATGGTTTGCTAGAGTTTGTGCAAGTACTTTTTTACACACGCAAAGAATCATTATATCTTCTTTAGTGTCGTACATGTTTTTCAGATGACATTGGGGTAGACACGTGAAAGAAAATACAAAAATCTAATCATGAAAAAAAGAATATTTTTCAAGAAAAAGAAAATTAAGTCCCCAAGTTAGTCTATCAAAATTTTCCACTTTAAAGGCAAATTTTGGTATGCTTAAATTCCTAGCCTTTGCTTTTTCTTGCAGGAATGGGTTATAACCATAAGTTACGTTGAACACAATTAAACGGGAGATTTTAATATATTATCCAAACATGATTATTTCTTTGTTAATTACTGTAATTAATAAACTATATAGTACCTACATTAGGCATTTAGACAAGAATCTTTCCAACCAAACTCTCCTTCGGACAAAAATGTATACATATGAAAATATCGTTCTTCGATCGATAAAATCTCGGATAATTAAGGGTACAATTATTTTCAACTGATCCGACTTTTAAATACTAGAAATATGCTAAGTTAGTAACATTTTCAACAAAATAATCAATCATCAAATATTTATAGGATACAATTATTTTGTGATTTTATGGATACAATTGAGTTAAATTTGAAATAGAATTTCATACAGATGTGAATTTAGATTGAGGACAAAATGTATTTATTGATTGATGATCTTTGCTTTTGGTGGGGAGTAAAGTTTTATGCTAAATTTAGGAAAAAAACCCTTACTTTGAATTTATTAGCATGGGGCTTAAAGGGATTTCTGGTTGAGGGACCCAAAAGATGGGCTTTAATAATAATTCACACACTACATCAAGTCCTAATAAAATTCCAAGTGGGGCCCATTAGCCCTCCTCTTTTTCTGGTTTCTATATTTGGAAATTGTTGATTTTGTTGGAAGAACTACTGCCCAAGGCAAGGGTCTTTGTTTTAAGCTAGCCTCATTCAATGTGCAATTGTTTCAGTTTGACATGACCACTTATTTCCATGTTTTTTGTTTAATTTTATGTTTACATCACATTGTATGCACACTGAAAAAAGAGAACAAGCTAGAGTTCCACCTTAATATAATTCACAATATATTGTAAAATATAGTATATCCCTTATACCAAACAATTTATAGCCAAAAAAAAAAAAAAAAAAAAAATCAAATGAAGCTTCTCCACTATGGTACACGGATCTTTTAATTCGGCACATTGTATATCTATTTTAAATTTATAAAATATTTAGTTTAATTTCTTTTGATTATGTTGGCTTAGGTGTGAAACGATATGCGAAACTAATTAATATTCAAATTTATTCTATATATGAATATCAATTTGTTCATAAGTGAATTGTTCGTGTCGATCAAAGACTTGTGTCGTCGTTTATTCTCCATTCATTCACAATCAAACTATGTGTTTATTAGCACATTGTAAATATAAATAATAAAATCATATAAACTTAACCAATATTTTACAAACCTAACATCTCACCTCTTAAGCTAAATAATTCATATTTACATATTAAAGCATCGTGTCAAATAAATATATCATTATTTTATATAAATAAAAATGAATATATATATATGGGCTTTAAATGAATGCTGACATCAAATATATGGGCTAGGATCAGATCAAGGAGTTAATTAATTGGTAGTCCAAGATTAAGATCGATGTTGGGCCAGATTCATCCGTCAAGGTTTTGGCCCATGGCCCAATTTAGTTTTTTCCTTTGGTCAGTGGTCACTGCTAAAGATGAAGAACAAATATAGTTTTGTTATTTACTCTAAAATGTTTTATATCTCGTGGAGGAACATGATAAATGATAATAGGTATTGTATTTTATGTACGTTAAACATGTTAATGAGCATAACACTCGGTGGGTAAATTTGAAAATTCACAAACGAAATAAATGTTAGAACAAAGAGTAAACATGGTGATTTACTATCTTCATTTTCAAGATTCATCCATATTCAAGTTACTGTTTACTAATTCATACCCAATTCAAAAGAAAGAAAGAAAGAAAGAAAGAATGTTTTAAGACATTTGTCACAAATTTTCTGGAGAACTGCAAGTAAACTAAACTAAACTAATGTCAACTTGCACTAGTATAGTATTAATTATAAAATATAAAATCTGCCTTAGAACTCAACCATAACCATGTCACATCACTAAATTCAATTTCAATAAAATAACAAATAAAGATCAAAGATAACATGGTCCAAAACATAATATTACATCAAAATGACAGCCTACAACGCTAAAAATTGCCATGGATCTTTCACTAAAGCAGAACCAACCAACTTCACAACAAAGACCCTTGTAAAAAGAACCTTAAAACCCACAAAACATGCTAGTTTCATAATGACAACTTCTTACATATACTTCAATTTTACTTGCTTGCTCACAACATACAGTCCGTACGTGCAGGCAACCTTCTGAAGAAATTAAGTGGCACCGAAGGAAGCTTGTACCGAAACCTAGGATGCCTCAAAACGTAAAACCCAGTTACAAGTGCCACCACCTGAAAAGGTGTCACATACAGAACAATAGCAGCAATCAAACAGAATATAACAAACAGAGCCGTAGCTCTCGGGTCACGCCAGCTCAACAGCGACTGCAGCCTTTCCCCTTGAGTCGCCAAGTCACCAACCACTGTCTGAATCCTCCCTGCAATACTTCTCAAACGATCATACCTCATACGAACAATATCCGCAGGCCTCGAAGTCGGGAAAGTATCAAATTCCTCGTCTAGTTCATCAGGATGAGCATTATCAGCACACGATAAACGAGTGTCCATGTGAGGAGGGTGCCTTGGTCTCCATCTATAATACCATACCCCAATCAAGAAGAGGTAAAGGAAAATAGTCGGTAAAATGAGCTCCGGGTATAAAACGAGTATCAAAAACAAGATGTGAATTAGAACTGTAGTAATGGGATTCTTCCAATTGCATATTTGATCAAACCATTTTCCGACAGCGATAATCCCGCTCAAAACACCCATGATTCGGAAAAAGTTCGCCTTGCTTCGCCTCATGCTCCACATGTGGGACCCCACGTCTAACATGTACTCGACTACCTCCTTCCTCAGGGGCGGCTCCGCACGGCTTAGCCTCACAGAGACTATCTGAGTAGCTTGGTGCCTCAAACTATCGAGTTGAGTGACAGTTAGCGGGTGAACATAGTGCATTTTCGGCAATAGTGGTTGGGAGTACATATGCATCATGTTTAACAAAGACGAGCAAGTGAATCGTACGGCCATATGAATTTCGCCCATCTTTTTCACCCCAGAGGGGTGCAAAACTAGAAGTGGGTACGAGTGTGTGTAAACTCGATCAGTTTCAAGAGTCGAAAGACGAATCCTAACCTTCCCGATTCTCGAATCCCTCCCTGATTTATCGCCACCGTGTAAGTGGCAATTATCAAATACGCCGATACTTACAACGGTACAAGGATCAAAAACTTCCCAAGTGTATTGCTCGTTCCACTTAGGGGCAAAACTGTCAATTATCGTCCTTGTCCTCACCCACTTCTGCCCATATTTGGCAACACAATAAGCATCGGTAGTTGCCCGCCCATCTTTCGACTTCATTGGAGATAGCCCATTCGCATTCAAAATCCCCAATTCAAGAACCCCAATGGGTGCCTTCCATAGTTGCTTTGCCGTAGGTCTAAGATCACTACTATAGTGAGTGGACTCATCAAGAACATGGTAACCACCTTCCAAACAAACTCTCATATGAATCTTACTCGCAAACTTGACTTCCTTCTTCTTTTCACCATCGACTAACACATGTTTCTCGAGATTAAACCACCTAGTGTTAATCGGCTTATGATCCAATCTCCTGTCTACATACTGCAAGGGAATAGCACATCTTCCGAGAACTTCATCTTTATTAGGCGCGACTCGATCCTCTACACTTAAAATAAGTGGCTCCTCAAACGGCTCCGAAGCCACAAACATCAAATCCTCATTCCACATAGGATTGATACTCTTACTCATAGAAACCCGTGTCCTCAAAGCCTGATTTCCGAGTATAGCTTTCACGTAAACTTCCGGAAACCGACTTTTATCACTCGGCAGCAAATCCTGAGCTTCGATCACATTTACTCTCAAATACCAAAGCTTAGGCGATAGATACACCTTCGACTTTATATTAGCAAGACCATCAGCACCACTAACTGTCGCAGAATCCGAGTGCCATGCCTCGGGAAACGCCTCGTCAGCTTGAGTACCCATCCAAACAGCCAACATTAACTCTCCCTTAACCTTATCATTCTTCCGATCCTCCAACCTATACCATTGTGGGGCCAGAGGACTGTCTGGGGGTACCCTTTTTGGAACCTCGTTCAAATCGAAAAGAACCCGACCGATAAAATCGTCCTTAACAACATCCTTATCTTTTATAGTGACCTCGAGAACGGAAGCTTGAATCCGATCCTTGGAGAAAGCAAACACTTGGTTCCATTCTGGGTTTGACTTTTTCTCGAAATGACGGGTTGTGCCCTTGTAGTTTCCGAGCCTAACTTCAACGTAAGGATCGCAGCTACCAGTGACATCCTTTCCGGGTAAATCTTTTGCCTTTACGACTCGGACATAAAGGTACTGCATTTGCTCGACTAAGTCATAGGTGCTTGTGAGCTTGTCTCCGGTAACCTTCCCACCACCGAGGTGGGGGTTGGTCTCCTTCAACGAGAAATCATCCTGTGGGGGCCTCTGCATCTTCTCAAATTTTTTAACACCTGAAAATTACAAATACTATAAGGTAATGAAAATAGAGAAACTTAATATATCGCATTTACAGATCTTAGCAAAAATTTCAGGTCAGTCCTTGTATATATCTAAGAAATCTCATGAACTGCGTAAGTAATGATAAATTAAAGAACCTTATTCAGAAGAATCTCATAAGCTTTAGGAGCTTCAGATCTGAACACCCACAACCTGCAGAACAAAAGTAACGCACAAGCTAGTAAATAAACAGAGACGAGAAGTACTTGAAAATAAAGGATTGAGGCAAATAGAATCGGTGAGCAACACCAGTAAAACCTCCAATCTAGCCCTACATAATTGAATACACAAGCAAGAATAAAAACAAAAATACACAACAATTAGATCTTAGAATGTACAAAACCCCATGGATAATAAATTAAGAATAAACAGAGCTCAAGGTTTATTCCTCATACCTACAACAGTGAAATAATCTTCTAAATAAAGGTATTATATGAATATACCTCACAATAAGGTTCTCTGCTATTGAGAGATTGAAACAACTGAGCAACCAAAAAGAAAGAGAGAGAAGCAAAAATTAAAGAGGAGGGTTCTTGTTTTTATTGCTTTTAGGAATCAAGAGAAGGAAAAAAAAAAAAAGGGAAAAAGCGGAAACACAAAGGCAGGTTTTTCCTTTTTCTTTTCTGGGTATTTTCTTTCCTTTATCTTTTCTTCTCTCTGTGTTTTTATGTATAGAGAGAGAAAAAATAAAAATAAAAATAAAAAGGGTGGTGGGGGACACTGGGTGGTGAGATCTGATGAATCTGCTGCTGCTGCTGCTTTGTGAAAAACCCCACTGCGTGTACTGTGTGTGTTTCCTTTATTTGTAATGTACAGATGTGTATGTATGTATGTATGTCTTAGTTAGTATTTGTACTGTACTCTGTCTTTTCTCGTAAAATCAGATTTGACCACGTCACGCGTGTGAGGACTTTGGTCGGGATGTCGCACGTGCCGCTCCGTGTATCACTCTCCGAGGCTTATCGTTTAATTTCTTCGCTAATTTGTGGAACCACAATTAATGTGATTTAATTCTTCAAGTAGTAATTAAGAATATGCTCTAACTACAGTATCTTAATTATATTCTCATTTTATTTTTTTTATAATTCAGGTGTTCAAACTTACGCTAGACTAATCCTAGACCCTCAGAACCCTTGTTCTAGAACTCTGAAGGATGTAAATCGCATGATGTGCCTCCATCAAGCCTCGGGATCTCACCATACTGATGTACACTCTGCGCACAAAGAGGTCTTCACCACAAATGACTTTTTTGATTTTAAATATGCCTACTAATGTTTGAAGAAGACCTTTTTTATATTTACAAAATCAGAGAATCTAATTATAAATAATTTACCAAGTTGTCTAACTATTACTACTGCATCATTCTTAGTATTTAATTTAATATAAAATCATAATCTATATATGTCAAATACGTCTTATATAGAAATCTATTAAATCATTAAAATTGGACGGTGTATAAATATATGTCAAAATATGTCAAAAACATATTTTTATACGTTAATTTATTACATATATATGGTTTAAACATTTATCCAAAAAAAAATGTCTAATTGTAAGAATTTTATATCCACTAGAAGTATCGCTAATAGAGTTATTATTTAGCTAAAGTATTTTATTAGACAGTAATGTACTTAAACATATTTCCATTTATATTGGGAAAATATTATTTTTATAATTAATATTTTATTACGACCAAATTAAATCATTGGGAAAATATTAGGAAAACACTCATTAGTCTCCTACCTAGCCCAGTTAATACATTCGATCTAAAAGGAGGTTGACCGAGTCATTCGGGCCAAGTTAGGGCATCTCCATTGAGGTGGGGGGAGGGGGAATCCATGGGGGAAGGGGTGAATAAATGAACTTTGGTGAGGAGGGGGGTTGGAGAGAGGGGAGTCTTTGGGAGGTGGATAACCACCTCCTGGGGGTGGGGAGGTGGGTGGCCAAACCTCCTCACCCACCTCTGTCGTTGCCCTACACATACTTTTCTTTTTCTTTTTTAATTTTTTTTTAGTTAAATTAAGAATATTTATATAATTTTTTTTTAAATCTTAAACTTAATATTAATTTATTTATTTCTTGTAATGTTATTATTAATGTCAATGTTAAATTATTTATTATTAATGTTAGTGTTCAATTTACTATTAGTATAATTATTATATATTTATTATCATTAAATTAAGTGAGAGTGGGGAATTATGAGAATTCAATTTAAATAAAATGGAAAGACTGAATCATTGAGGATGACTATAAAAAGAGAGTCTGAAGGGGAAGGGGAGTCCATAGAGATGGCCTTATATTACATCATGGTCAAGCCTTTACTAGATTATTAATTATACGTAAGGTTTCTTTCTTTCTATCTTTTTTTTTTTTTTTGTCTTTCTAATATAAGATTTTATATAACATAAATGTATATGAGATACTTCATCTCAACCACTAAAAAAAATTAACAATAAATCTGAACCATAATTTATGGTCAAAATGTCCAATGATGATGTGGCATCGGACATTTAAAAAAAATAAACATATATTAAATTACATATTAACTCTTTAATTAATATGTTTTAAAACTCTATAATCTCTAATTAATTTCAGATTTCTTTACCTGATAAAAAAGATTGAGGGAATTACACTCCTCATACCAAACTTTTGCCTACTTTGAACATTTAATACCAAATTTTTCAAAAAGACAAATTTCGTACAAAAGTTGGACTATTTTTTTTTACATTTCATTCGACTGTTAATTTTTGGATGAAAAATTTCACACGTCAAGCACGTGTTCGTTTAAGTCACCATATTAATCTCTTTAGAGGATATTTGCAATTGGGCAAAATATACCTATAAAGGTAAAAATTGAGAGGGAGTAATTGCAATTATTGCCACCACCAATTCTTCTATCGTCACCTCTGGCACCACAACCACCATCCAATCCCTTCCCACATGAAAACAAATCTTTACATGAGCAAAGTAGTTCGATTAAGAAGTGTTGTGACTAACTTTGAAAATTCATGTGAGGGGGCACATGTATATTTTTCGTCGAACAAAAATTAAATAAAATTATTTGAGGCGGTAAATTGCTTAATTTGTACATATGGGTGGTAAAGTGCCACAATATGTAACTTTGGGGGACTAGATTTTTGTCAATTTTTTAAAGTGAATTTTATAAATCATATGGAAGTTTTTATCAATTAAAAAAAGAGGGTTTATCGCAAAATATTAAAGCTACAAGGGGTTATTCGTAATCTATTAAGTTAAGGGAATTTCTTTTCATTCTTTGATGGGGCAAAATTGTCATTTCGAATTGAGAGGGATGCTTTTTTATAACAATAAAGTAGAGGGTTTTTTTCTACTAAAAATAACACAAAACATTTTTTTTAGTTAGACAAGATCCAACGGGTCTTGTTGAATTTCACTCATTAAAAAGGGTAAATTTATCTTGAAGAAAATAAAGAGGTCACGTGTCACTAAGATAAATGCTATCTCATGTGATTTTCATCCCTCAAAATCTCATTTTAGACGGACCCAAAAATAAATGCAGGATTTAAGAAAAAATAAAAGGCGGCCCCAACAAAACGGCACACGAAATAACAAAAGTTCTACCAAAGGGAGTCTTACAATGTTCCTGAATTAATTTACCTATTATGTTTCAAAACATTGTAAATGATGAATTTGGTACATGTTTAAAATATCAATGGTTTCTTTTTGAAAAAGAAAAAAGAATTTGGAGAAAGAATTATCAAATTAATTTCATTTGTTATAATTTGATAAAATGACAAAATTTATTGGTGTGCTATTTGGACTTCAAAATAAAGCCCACTACAGATACAATCATGAAAAGCCTTGCAGTCACAGGCCCACCTAGGTGAAACTGTGTTATGGGCCTAGAAGTAATAAAAAACTAGTCTAAACCCGTGCTATGCACGATATCATATTAGATATTTAGTACGTACAATTGTTGATGTGACAAAAAAAATACAAATATTTATGATCTTAAAACAAAATTAAAACATAACAATCATGCACTATCTTTCTAAAAGTGATGAAAATCCCATGTTCAATATTGTACACTTTCATTGGTGAAGTGATCTCTGCATAAAACACAAATGACAACTTATTAGCAACTCAATAATATTGTTATCGTACTTTTATTGATAATCTTTAGTTGCAAAGTCAGTAACAATAATATGTGATTTAATAAAATGAACTGAAAAATGACTTACTTTTCTTAGCCTAGAATAGACAATCTATTTGGACAATGTGCGCATTCTTCGGACCAGTCAATGTTGCGCTCCAAATACGAGTGCGCAAACACGCAAGTATACGGTCGTTACAAGTAATATAAAACGATAAGTACATACCGAGTATCGAATCCCCACGAATGAGTAAAATGTGGGAATAAACGAATCAATTGAAGGCTTATTCTATCTAAGAATGCTTGATACAATATTATCGAACCCAAATATATGATAAGGGTGATTTTATTTAGCTACGAGCGATAAAGTAAATCTAACTACGAAAGCAAGTAAATGGGGAGTTAATTATGTGGTAAGGAGGATTTATAAGCGATTAGTTAAAGCAGATAAATTATGCGGTTGTTAGATTAGCTATGCAAACAATCCTAGATTTAGTTGTTGTTTGTGAGTTCAAATTAGTTAAGTCTCCCTATCGGTTTGACTTAACTCTACCAATCTACCCAAACTCTCCATCTCCGGATCAAGAACGAACATCGCTGTCAACCGATGCTCTAAGGAAAGTCCGAACCCAAAAGAGGATTCTAAGGTGTACCGTTGTCACCCGGACCTAAAACTAACCCGAATCCCCGAATAAAGAGAATCTAAGTTATTTGATGCATTTACGGACGAACCCATTTTACAAACACGGACCAAACTAGGTATATGTCTATCCTAGGTTGAAATCCACAAATCGTCACTCACCTAACTTTCTACATCCTATGTCTAGGTTGCATTAAAGGTAGATGGCCAAAAGTGCGATAAAACAATAAACCCAACAAATCAAACATAACCCAACATCAAACATAATTAATCAAACGATAACAGTGACTCGACAATTAATATATTGTGCTCGTGTTTGCTATTCAAGGATTCAATGACATTCATATGTATCTTTCGATAGCATACCAACCTATCAAATTAAACTAAGCCAATTTACGTATAAATGGACTAAAATCTAATCGATGTCATTTAAACTCAAACCTTAAACGAATATGAAACGACATAGGTATATGTCTATCCTAAAATCGATTCACAATCCAAATTCATAATCAAATCCTCAAAATCACTATATCTAGCAATCAAGAATCAATAACACTCATCTCAAAGGGTTGTCAAACCACAAGACGAACAATAAACACGGAATCGGATTAACGAACACATATAAGCACCATACTAATCATCAAGACATCATTAATCAAACAATAACATAAATTATATAAATCCGGAGAATTCCAATACACAATCATTCATCCAAAAAGGAAATAACAAACTCATCTCCTAATCATAAATAACTAAGAAATGGAAAGAAATCACCTAATCGAAATGGAATCGAGACAAGGATTCTCCTCCCTTTAATCACCACCTAATCACTCCCCAAGGGTGGTGATTAACTCACCCCCTTGGTGGAGTCTTCAAAACAAGAAAACAAAGGAAAAACAAAGAGAGAAAGTTTATGGAGGCAAAGAGAAAAAGAGAGGCCAAAATGGAATGAATGTCAAGATCTTTTCTTTAGTTGTGACCTCTTCTCCTCTTAACCTAAGGAAAACAAGACCAAAAAGTCCCTAAAGTGTGTTGAAATACAAGTGGGAGATACAAGGCAAAGTACAAAAAACACCCTCCAAGCACGCTGAAAAACAGAGCAGGCCTCGCGGCCGCGAGACCAGGGCTCGCGGCCGCGAGCCTGCAGTCGGTGAACACCTCGCTGCAGCGAGGTTGAACCTCGCTGCAGCGAGACCTGGGCAGAAACTTTCTGCCACCAGCTCGCTGCCGCGAGGTACATGCAGTAGGTTTCCTGCTCTGCCGCACTTCTTTCCGAGCAGCATATCTTTTGATTCCGAACTCCGAATCCGGATCCGTAAAGTCCGTAGCGTAGCTAACTCACTCATCTATGACATATCCAAAATTCAGCTCATTTGGATCATCCATCAAATATTTATGCATGTTCTAGTGAGCAGTTATCTACATTCTTGTACAATTTGCTCCGGGTTCTTCATTCCTTTGAAGCCCTTTTCTACATCTCCCTACAAAAACACATAAAACAACAATAAAACACACAAACAACAACCAGAACATACAAATGTCCAACAAAGGACCAAAAACGCAAAAGAACGCGAAAATAAACAAAAGCACGCAAAACTCGAATCAAAGCAAGTTGTTTTCGGCTTAAGAAGACACGTAATAATGACTTTTTCACGACGTTATCAGTCAACAGGTAAGACAAAATTTACAACACAACAAACATTCGGCCTTCCCCAAGTTGGCGGTACACGAACGATAAATGTAAATGCACTTGTTAGGATGGAGTAGATGTGTTCCTTCAACAAATTGCTACCATTTTGCTGAATAATACAACACATCATCGACAACACTACGTGGTAGTATATAAGTAACTAAAGTTGAGCTAATATTTGTATTGTACATTTTCTTGAAGACTTTTGTAAAAAATAGCTCTATTACGAAATATATACTCATCTTGATCATGTAGCAGTTTTATGTCTATAGATCCAATATTGTCCACTACTGTAGCAT
This sequence comes from Penstemon eatonii, assembly GCA_038501285.1. Lineage (NCBI taxonomy): Eukaryota > Viridiplantae > Streptophyta > Magnoliopsida > Lamiales > Plantaginaceae > Penstemon > Penstemon eatonii. The sequence goes on along the minus strand of CM076710.1, from coordinate 87,080,050 downwards.
GAACATGATATTTAGTACCACAATATTGTATAAAAGTGGCTTGGTTGACACATAATAGCGTGCTAATCTATATGCTATATTATGTACCCTATTTTATCCAATCCAAACTTCGTAACTTTACACTTACTATTTTTCTGGTTAGCAGGCAATTTGAGGAGTTGCTAGCTTCATACTTTAATGCAGATAATCGCTGTGAAACAATATTAAATGGTGGTATCGCTACGTTAGGCGCCGCTAATATCACATTAGGTGGTATTACCACACAATGTGTATCACATTCTATGGTACATGATCACATAACATAGTATTAACCCCATATATTTAGTATGACCCCCACATCATGTAGTATTTATTCCAAATTAGGTGGTATTACCACGCAATGTTTGTCACATTCTATGGTATAAATTATACTCTTTATACCATAAAATGTGATACACATTGTGTGATAATACCACCTAATGTAGTATTAGCGGCACCTAACGTAGCGGCACCCTAGAATCCCCCGTATAATATTTGTAGGAGTAGAAACAAGAGATACCTTCAATTCCATTTAAGTTACGAACAATACTAATTAAACAATAATTAAAGTAAAGAGTAGAATTATGATATAACCACATAAAGAGTGTAGATAATAGCAATACTGAATCAATTAATTACCTTTGGGCTTTGGTGAACAACCGAATGAAAGCGAGCAACTGAAGGGATTGTGTTTCCCGACCCGATCAGGGTAATATAATATAAAATGGAAATATAGGAGGAAAATAAATAAGTTCCCTATAACATGAAAATAAGTAAAAAGTTGCTGCGAATTCTATGAGGAAATCATTATTTGGACAGACTGTAAAATTTCAATACTGAACATCAGAATTTGACATGAACAACGTTGCACGGATACGGACTCGGCGACTCGGACTCGACACGATTCGGATTCGGCGATTCATTTTCGAAAAAAAATTAAGATACGACTCGGCATGGATACGTATATTTTAATAAAATAAATTTATATAGTTTCTTGCAGGTTTAGCATAACACAGGGGAGTACTTTGCATTTATCCCTATGAATTCCTCCGTCCATCAAAATCATAATAAATCAATGACTAGCAAGCACATTTATAATCATGGTAATTAAAATGAATCCTAAGAGTTGGTCAAAATCACATCCAAATTACATTAATTAATTTGAAAGAAAAAAAAAGAAGCAACAAAAAATTACAAGTTTGAAGTGATGTTTATACTTTATAGAAGAGTAGAGTAGTGCTGCTGATGATATTTGTTCAGTACAACCCCATTAATTAATTATTATCATCCATAAATCAATGAACTCTTGTCCCTATATATATACAGACTACAGTACGTATTTTCTCCATGACTGTCTTCCTCAAACCACCACCATCACTAGCTAGACAAACTGTTCACTCTCTCTCTCTCACACACACACATATACACATATCCACCGACCTGGGCCGTGAGCGATGGCGGAACATGAGGTTGTGGTGGAAGGGGTGCGGCGGCGCTGCTGGTGGCTGTGGTAGTTAGGGATTGATTTTGGTTTTTGGAAGAAACAGGAAGAAATAGGAACAAGGAAGTAAGGAAAAGCAACTGGATCTGGGCCGTGAGAGATGGCCGAGTCTTGACCGAGTTGACTCTTCAGCTTGACCGAGTCGACTCGCGTATCCGAATTTTTTTATTTTTTTTCTTGGACTCGCCACATGGCGAGTCCGACGCGAGTCCCAGCCGAGTCGAAGGCGAGTCCGAGTCCTTCACGAGTCGACTCGGCATTCTTCATATTCTCTGCCGAGTCGGTGCTTCATAGGACATGAACTTATCCGTGAAAAGAAAATACCTGAAAACGGGCTTGAGTAGATGTAAGTTTTGTCGATTTCTTCAGAAAGTCCGTGTTCTAATGTTTCCACTGTAGGTTTGTATTCCATGAAACCAAATAACCCATGTTTATAAGAATTTAGTGATATTTGTCAAACCTCAAAGTAATGCAAATAAAATATATATCATTGAATGAAAAAATTGAGTGGATTGATAAAAGTAGAACGAACATGCGGCTTTTGAGCTCTGATGAACCGTGATTAAAGTTTCGTGAATTTCTCAGGAATGTAAAATCTGAAAGAAAAAAAAAAAAAGATGTGGTATAAACACCATAAATTATTGAGACATATAACATTGATACATGGAATGAATTTGACATGAACTTATCCGTGAAAAGAAAATACCTGAAAATGGGCTTGAGTAGATGTAAGTTTTGTCAATTTCTTCAGAAAGTACGTGTTCTAATGTTTCCACTGTAGCTTTGTATTCCATGAAACCAAAGAACCCATGTTTATAAGAATTTAGTGATATTTGTCAAACCTCAAAGTAATGCAAATAAAATATATATCATGGAATGAAAAAATTGAGTGGATTGATAAAAGTAGAACGAACCTGCAGCTTTTGAGCCCTGATGAACCGTGAGTAAAGTTTCGTGAATTTCTCCGGAATGTAAAATCTGAACAAGAAAAAAAAAAAAAAAGTGGTATAAACACCATAAATTATTGAGACATGTAACATTGATACATGAAATTGAATTGCTGAATTGTGATCACCTATCATGTGGTTAGGCTGGATCGGACCATGCTGGTGGGAGTGTAAATTGTGTTAGAGCATGTAATTGTTTCTTTAGACATCAGACGTGGAGTGTAAATATCAGACATGGGAGTCCCATAATTTTTAGAGCATTGTTTCTTTTTTTTAAATTTCTTTAATGGTATTCATGTAATTGTACATGGGAGTGTAAACATCTGACGTGGGAGTCCCATAATTTTTAGAGCATTGTTTTTTTTTTAAATTTGTTTAATGTTATGCATTGAGACGTGGAAGTTCCATAAGCATTGTTTTTTTTTTTTTTAATTTCTTTAATGTTATGCATTGAGACGTGTGAGTCCCATAAGCATTGTTTTTTTTTTTTTAAATTTCTTTAATGGTATGCATTCAGATGTGGGAGTCCCGTAAATCCTATTTATTTTTTAAAAATAATTGTAAATTCTAGGAAAAGAGAATTTGAGTCAAATTTAAGTATTTTGACCAAAAGACACCCTTGAAATAATAGTAAGTAGAAAGTAGGATTTGTTCAATGCTAAAGTTGCTTAAACATTTAGCTATAAAGCAACTGCAAACATCACATGTCGCATTATTATGTTTTTTTGTGGTTTTATCCTGTTCTTATTTTTGATGTTATGAAACTTCATTAGATAGTTTTAAGGAAATTAGGTGTAACTTAATATTTTGGGGTGGAGAATGTATATTAAAATTTGTATTTTGAGATTTTAAAGTGAGAAATATGTGATAACATTTAAAATATATTTGAACTATATGAAATACATACAATAGTTTCGCGAATATAGTTAATTTAAACTTACTAAATATAGCAATCAAGTTATTAAAACTGATTATATATTTACTAAAAATTAAGCCATCCCTTTTATCATAAAGTATTTGAAAGTCAATTCCTTGAAAAAATATTGCAAATCAATCATTTCGAAATTATGATTTTAATTATTTGAAAAGAAAAACATTGATGATTGATTAATATGAGATTATTACAATTCACAAACCACGTGCATTTGGACCCGTTATGTAAACAATCCGGGTCGACCCTAACCATTAATTTTCATGTTTACAACTTCACTTTCCTTTCCAAAAATATACCATCCATCCTTCTCTCGTGATATTTCATATCTGATCGGATCCACGGGCCGACGCAATGACAGATACCCCCGACGCCGAACAACAGCCGGAGACACCACCACCTCCCGCCGCCGCCTCCGACCTCCACATTCGTCGCGAGCCCTTCGAGCATGGTCTTCTCCCCATCCCCAAACTCATCTTCACCGATGGCACACAGACCCTATCCCAATTCAAATCAACACTACTCTCATCCGATTCCACTCAACGAGTCAACTCGGAAACCCTAGCTCAAGTCCTTGGAGTCCCCATTGAACATTCGCGGCTTCTGATCGAGACTATATCCTCCGTTTTACACGATGAATCTGATCCTTTGGTGACGGCTAAGAATTCGAAAGAGATTGATGAAATTGGGGTTAATGTGTTTGATTTGCTTATTTTCTTGTATGTACAGAATTATAAGAGGCTGTTACCCAAAGGTCACAAGGATTCTGCGGCTGTTGCTGATGTTTGGCCATCCACGTCGGCTTTCGATGGATTTTTATCTGCTCTCTCGCCGTTACAGGTGATTTAATTCTAGTATTTTATGTATTTATGGGATTTATTTTTGTGGTGGCTTTCGATGGAAATGATATAGAAGTCCGTATTTATTCTAATACGAAAATATTAGAAGATTATTAATCTTAATTGGGCGCAATGGAGATCATATGTAGGGCTGAAATCAAACCAAACACTTGATATTTGACTCGAGCTTGTTCGAAATAGTGTTGTTCAGTTTGTTAAACTTATCAAACTAGCTTGAACAACATTTTCCGTTTTTTATCTTTTTGGAGCTCATTTAGACTTGATAAGCTAAAAAATGATACATCATATGTAAACAACCTAATCGAGCTCTTTCGATAAAAGCTCTTTTGAGTTCTGTTCATCTAATAATTAAACTAATGTTGCTCGATATATTATTCAAACCAAACTTGTAATGTGTTGTTTGCACCCCCCTAATTGGTAACAATTGAAATATGAGTCGGTGATATTAGAAGATTATTGATCATATGGGAAGTTAGTTTCGATACTTGTTAGTTCAGTTGCCTACAAGCTTTGTTCTTAAGATTAGGTTTACATAGCTGTGATATTTGATAATTCAACTTTTGAGTCAAGGTCAATTATTGTTATTTTTTAATTATTTTGTCTAGGTTTGCAGATGTAAATGTGGAATTTCTCTAGGGCATCAACATACGTTCCGTACTTACTTTATTGTAACTGCCAATAACTGTAATCATACCTATTGCAGTTGGTGCGCAGCAACAGTCGTAAATTTATGCCATCTCAAGCTGATGAAGAGGCTCATCAGCTATCATATTTGCACAAACACATGGGCAATATTCTTTCCCTTTTGGCAGACTCCACAGATGAGGAGGGTGATGAGTCTCTGGTATGTAAAATTTATTGGTTTTTTATGCATCTATTTGTATAGAATTGGTCTCTCTAAATAGACAGGACCTACTTAAGTCTTGAATAACTTTTTGCTATATTGTCCCTCTTGAGGATGCCAAAACATTGTGATGGTGTTAATTTTAATTGCTTTTCACTATATTTTGAGCTTTTTGATAAATTGCTGAGTTGTCCTCGATGTTAGGTTTTATCCATGGATAAATTTGAGCATCTTGGGTTTCTGATCTATTTTGGAGAAAAGGGATCTGAGAGAATCCCCTTGAGCCAGAATACTCCATTTTTCGCAAATTCAGATCCTGATATGCCTGCTGCTCCTGTTCCTGCACCACAAGTTCTCGATTGGCTTCTCCAAAGTATATCCTCTACCCTGGAACATATTGCTGATAGAGTTTCTCCAAAAGAAAATGGGCCAAGCAGTCTTTCTGATCAGGATGTAACAATGGCTGACGTTGTCACGAGTTCGACCAAGGCCTCGAGCAGCATTAGAGGTCCAACTCTTGTTGAGGGGATATCTAAATCATCATATGTTAAACAGGCATCTGAGCTAAAGGGCACAACAGTGAAGGTGAACGACATTTTATGTTTGCAACTCCTCTTTTATTGTACTCTTGTCAGTTTTGAAACTTCACCAAATTAGGTTGAACTGTCTAGTTGTGTCAAAATTGTAAAATTTTTGTAAAATTTTCAAGCATGATTTTTTAATTCACATTGCATTTCAACCCTTCGTCGGGTCTACTTTCTCCTGATTTATAAGGGCCTTTTAAGACTTATTCTCATGCTCTGCACATTGGACTTCATACTAGAGTTCAAACAAGATCTTATGTCTTGCCTCTACTTGTTTGGTCAGGTTGTAAATTGCCATGAATCTGCGATATACATTTTGGCACCACTAAGATATGCAACAATCTATGGATGCTCTGATGCAACTATTGTCCTTGGTGCTGTTGGCAAGGTGTGATATGGTTAAAATAGCATCTACCTTGGTGTGAGTATGTTTATTATATTTTGTAGCTTGATGCATGCTGCTGCTGATGATGAGTTATGTAGAATATTAAAGATTCTAATACACATATCAATTTATTTAAGATGATTTAATTTAGATTCTATTGCAAAAAACATTAAAGCTATATATGCCTAATAAAAGTGTGATACAGGCCGTAAGAGTTGAACATTGTGAACGTGTTCATCTGATCACTGCGGCAAAACGTATCTGCATTGCAAATTGTCGGGAATGTGTATTTTTCTTGGGCGTTAACCAGCAACCCCTCATTGTTGGTGATAATCATAAATTGCAGGTGAGTATTGTTTTTCATTACATCTCTAGTATTAGTGTATTACCTTGTGCTTTATTGAATCATAGTTGTCTGGCTTGTTAATTGTTTGCACTTTCTAAGCCATGGATTTCGGCAAAAGAGCCTGTGTCTTACAGTTGCCGAACTCATGTTTTTCTTCTCTTGTTCTATGAGCATTGCACTTAAAAAATATTCCTAACAGGTGGCTCCATATAATACATTCTACTCACAACTGGAAGAGCACATGAATCAAGTTGGAATTGACTCTAAAATCAACCGGTGGGATGAACATGTGGCACTTGGAGTGGTTGATCCACATGATTCATTATCCCATCCTGCTGGTGTCGCAGATGTTCAAGCTGAATTAGCTGCACGAATAGATCCAGATCAGTATACCAATTTCGTGGTAGGTGTTCTTTTTAATGTAAAATTTAGGTAATGACATATTGTAGAACAGATTTAATGTTGCTAAGTAAAACTGATTGTCAATAGTTTCTGTTGAAAACAAGTGCTCAAAATATCTGGAATCTTATGTATACGAACTCTTGTGTATTTGGCTCTACATATTTTGACTCTTTCCAGTTCATTGTTCTTTTATATACTAATATATAATCTAATCATGCACAGTTTCCGAACTGGCTAGGAAGTGAACAAGCTGGTACCACAGAACATAACCCCTTCCCTTTACCTGATGCTTACCTTGCATCGCAAGAGAAAAATGTATGTTCGAGTACTATTTTGTTCAGGTGGTGCTGTTCTTCGACTCAAATTTCAAAGAGACTAATCAGTTTCTTTTTCTCATGGACTTGTAGGTCAAAAGTTTGGAGGAAGTTAAGCAAATTTTGAAGGAAACTCAACTTGAAGATAGCCGGAAACGAGAATTATCGATTGCTCTTCATGCATGTTTTAAAGACTGGCTATGTGGTAATGCCTGTTACTTTAGTAATTAGGGTCTTTTACATGTATTGATATATGATGATGCATGTTATGCCTATATATCTGAGTCAGTTTACCTACAAATAATATATTTTGGCTGTGTCCATGCTATTATTACGAGATAATGATTCAATTAGACAGTTTTGTTTGCAATTAAATAATCAAGTTGGTAGTCTCCCTCTTTTTACATAAGATGAAAAAGGTTATATTCTTGAGTCAAACAAAGCATTATGGTTTAAAACTTATTAGCTGCAAAATCTGTTTCTTCTATATTTTGATGCTTTGTTCCCGTTATTTTGTTTTGACTTCAATCGGAACTCATTTAGAGTGTTGAATATTAACTCCCATGTTTTGATGAATTGACAGCATCGGGAAATATCAGGCAGCTTTACTGCTTACAAGGTGAATAAGTGCAAATGGAGCAGGACAATAGAAAATGGAGTTAACTTTCTCTTTGATTAAATTTTCAACCGGTTGCAGTTCCCCCTGCCATTTTTTTATGCTCGAGGCTGCTGGGACTTTGCTGCTGTCGGTTTGTTGAATTAGTTTGAAGATTTAAACTGTCTTGTATATTGCAAACAATTCCACATGCTAATTTGTTGTATTTCCAGTTCATGAATGGATCATTAGTTCAAACTTTCTTTACTGCTATTGCATTGAGTTTTAGAATAGAAAAAAAGTCTACTTATTGATTACGCCCAAACTTGTCGAAACAAAGCGATCGATGTAGAATAGATTGGGCGGTCGTATGTATCCACGAGGAGATGACTAAAATAAGCTAAAACCATTAGTAGACAAAGTAGCTTTAGAGATAAATAAACAAACTAAATTAACGAAGCGATTTGATTTTAAGAAAACTTGAAGAAAAATGAATTTTTGGTTGTTGGAAAATACGATAATTAAACCGATAAGATATCATGAATCTCTTATATGCTACGTTCACTTATTTGGATTGATTCATAAAATTATTCAATTGAAAGTTTCACATCCCAAACAATCAATTGGAAGATAAAGAATTGAAAAACACATGATTTCTAATGTATTTGAGTAAATAATTTTCTTGCTTTCAGAATTGGCACAAAATACTATCTTATGAGAAATAAAAAACATACTATACATATTGCATTAAAATACTACCATAAAACGAAAGACTTATATCAATATAATTATATCATAAAAATTTTCACATAAAAAGAGTTTGACTAGATTTATATGAAAACTAATAAAACAATTGTATTAACATAAAAGTTGATGAAAATAGATGAAGAAGAATAAATTACTCAAAATTATTAAACTTACAGAACCTTGAAGAATCGAATCCAAATAAGATCACTACGCATATAAGTTCATCTCTAATTTCACCAAAGAACTCTTAGCCTAATTTGCTAATCGTTGTGAACCAGTTCTAGAAAGAAAATATGATAATGATTTGAGAGGGAATTGTAACTAATTGTTTACTCATTTAGACTATATATAGGTGTTGAGGATGCCTAATTAAAATTGTCCTAGAGGAATTAGGAATCCAATCTTGACGGGAACTGTAAATTTGCAAGGAACCGATTTGTTCAAACATCCCATATACACATCCACAAACTTTTCCTATAATCTTCGGTCATGAGCATAAGTTTGAGCTTGATCTACATGTACGTCATATTATTTCCTTTAATAAAGATTCCTCACCATGCATGAATTAGATCCTTGCCTCAATTATAAACTCCAATTCCTTTTGACAATTTATTTGCACTTCCATCCAATGTGGCAGACGGCAAACATATATTATCAAATTTGATCCAACAAAAACTGCCATACGTAATGATTTGGGGGAGTGGATTGTTGGATTTTCTCGCAAGTTGGGTTACACCCCGATTATTCTTGCGGAACTCCTTGCAGCAAGAGACGGTCTCAAATTGGCTTGGGAAAGACGTATCCATAGACTTGAACTTGAGGTGGACTCCGAAACTGTCGTCAATCTTATCAAAGAAGCGGATGTGGAGTGTCATCCCTTGGGGAGCATTATACAGGATTGCAGAGTTCTAATGCATATGCCTTGGGAGTGTCGGATCTCTCACATAAAACGTGGTGGAAATGAATGTGTTGATGCACTAGCAAAAATGGGTCACAAGAAGACGGATCATCTGGATATTTTGGAAGAGGCTCCTACGGCTCTGGATTCCCTACTTTTGGAGGATTTGATGTAATTTACCTTGTTATCTTTTATCACCAAAAAAAAAAATATATGTCACTTATGAATTTGGGGATTTAAGATTTAACATGACATTATTTTTCTAAAAAAAAAAAATCAAAACTCAATATTTTCTAATCAAAATAATTTTTATTAATTTCATGAAAATATCAAATTAACACTTGATTTATTTAGAAAATAAGAACAACTCAAATGCATTTTTAAACACTAATAACTTATTTAACCTCATGGTTTGAATTTTTATCATATTTGTTGGATTGGTAAACAATGATATTGTATTTGAATTGATCCATGTTACTAACGTTAAAAGTATCAAAATGAAACTTGTGATAATAACTCTCTATAATAAGATTCTGTTGTTCTTACTTGTATAAATAAATAATTATTATGTACATATGCATATACTAATTTAATATCGAATTCAAACTTTTAGAGAATCAAACATGTCCAGATCTGTACTCGTTATATATATTTGGTATTACGAAACTTTTCAAACGGATCAGTCCATTAAATCTAGGATCTAAGAAATATCCATATAATTTGGGCATATTTGAATGGATGAAGACATGATCATGTTCATTATAACAAGAAACATATATATACTTGAGCGCATTTATGTTTCATTTTATCTTGTGATTCATCCTACATTTTCCAAAAACGATGCTCAGCAGCTCAAGGATAAATTTTAGCTCACCTACAAATGTGAATGTATTGAGATAGATTTTGTTTGCTGGCCTCGAACTCTCGATGGCCATCATCTTCGTTTCATTACTATTTTCTATCCCCTCATTGAAACACAGAATGAAGAAACTATACCTGTATCATAAGCAATTATACTCTTTTAAGCAATAAGGAAATCCGAGATATAGTTGAAACTTTGCTGTAAAGTACTTCAAAATGACACTGTCAATTTTACATGTCAATGGTTTTAAGCGTAAAATATGTTTATCAGAAAAGAGATTGGCATCTCAAGGAAAATAAAACTAACAGAAAATTTTATTAAACCATCCACTGAGCATCTGGAACGGTAAGAAAGATGAGCAGCCAGAAAAAACAGCCCAGAAGTACAATGCATGTCTAAAAAGAACAGCGGCGACACATTAACTAATTAACATTTGGCCTTTTCTTGACGGTGTAAGGATAATACTCCTTGCCAGTGTCCATTCTTGTGGTCTGGCCTCCGACATCAATAAATGCAGAAGTGACTGCCAGAGCAGCTCCAGCAGAGATTGCTGTTTTAATGTTCCTCCCTGAACAGATGATAGATTATTGGCCAAAATTCAAATCACATTTTAATCTCACCACTTTAAGGAAACATATAATGAATCGACCATAAACATAGACCTGTTAATCTTAAGCGAAAAATGGACAAGATAAAAAGACGGGATCAGCAGAGCCTGATATTTAAGTTATTAAATAAGCCATTCTCAATTTTGAAGCTTCAATATCCGAGAGTCATATTGCAATGCAGAGGGCAGAACTACTTTACCCGCTCATTCTTTTGCTAGATGTGTGAAGCCATAGTGAAGGCAGGAAGTATGGTGGAAAGGTGGGTTTGGTCCAATATAATCAATAAATTGAAGATCAAAGTTTTGGGAAGACGTTAAGGTTCTCGATTTAGAAATGTTATGCATTGTTTGCCCTCCGAAGGTTCCTGAGATTTTCACTTGCTTGTCACATGTGTGTTTTTGTCACACTGATTTAACCAGCAGTAGGTGGTAAGACCTAATTTGAGCTAATGAGGCTAAAACTTGATGAGGACTAAATGTGTGATAAGTGATTACTAAATGAGTTAGGGTAATTAAAGGTTGAGGACTAAAAACAAATATAATTTTGTCTCATTTTTCAACCATTTAGACTCTTCACTCTTGATTTATAAGATGAAATAGACTCCTACGATTGAATAAATACATTAAAACCAACCGTAGATATAACACACACATTACTACATTTGCTATCAGCCTACATTCATAAGCATTCAATAATTCAATAAAATACAATAGAGAAGTACTGTTAATATGAGAAGCCATTGACAAAAAAACACTTAACACAAAATGGCTGACACCTAAGATAGCAGGTGTGTTTTATTTTAATAACAATTAGCTCTGGAAAATAGCCGGTGAACAAGATGCCTCATCTGTCAAATATACCAACAGAACATACACTAATTTGTTATAGCCTTTTGGAGTCCTCAAACCAGGGCCGGTCCTGAGTTTTCGGTGGCCCTAAGCAGACATTAAAAAAGTGGCCCTTGAATTTTTATGTACTTATATTATGTTAATAATTAATACAAACTTATTAAACAAACAAAAAAACTATTAATTAGAAAAACAAGAATCAATAATGAATAATGAATCATATATAATCTCGCTTTCATAAAAAAAAAAGGGTAATACGAGACACATTTTTATTAATGTATTAATTTTAGATATAAAGAAACATATTAATATTAAAGTTACGTCACATAACATCCATTGAGGATACAAAAATCTAGGTATAATTTATTTAAAATTGTCGGAAAGGATGATTAGATATGCAAGGTCGAACACTAAAGTATTTAAATTATGAGATAATCCTATGGATCCGTTGGTCACATAAATTTGAAATTGTAATATAAAGATTTACTTTTTTTTTTACTTTTTTATTTAGATAATATATATCTTAATTTATGGCCAACTAGTCTAAATATGAGGATCCACTAAATTATTTATGAATGTATTGGATCTGATTTTGAAAATTTAAGCAATGTTTTTGGGTTTTCCATGTTAAAATGTGGGCTCCTCAAAACAAATAACAAAAATAAAAAATAAACACACAAGATATGAAAAGTTTCGAACCTTGGACCTTTATGATGAGATGTAAAGACATTACCACTTCAATTGTATCACATGTTTATGAAATATACAAGTACACTTATATTTATATTTATATATGCATGTATATATATATTTTTTGCCGGAGGCCCTCGCGAGTCGGTGGCCCTAAGCGGCCGCCTATGCCGCCTACCCTCAGGGCCGGCCCTGCCTCAAACATTACACAAAAATCTAATAACTGAATGAGGAGTATGTGCACAGGAATCTCATAGTAAGTAAAATCATCGGGTTTAGAGAATGGAACAATAAGACATGACATGAAATTTAATCCGCATGACATCATCTTATCGACTTCCCCTCTTGTGGATTTTCAGTAGATGAACAAGCACATATATATGCATTGACAACCGTAGGAGTGTAGGACAATTGACAATTATACCCTCAGATACACATAATATCCAAAATATCATGTTCACATTCAGCCGCACAGAAGATTCAATGACAAACTTACACTCCTTATAACTATGCAATAGAGGTATAGTTAAACAAAAGAGTCACCTTTGAAACCCAAAATAGAAGCACCAGCAACAAATCCACCAACAGCACCATTAACAAAGTCCCTTTTCATCCTGTAGTTCTGCACTAACTGCTCAACCCCAATGTAGACTCCACCAATTGCAGCAAATGTCACCCCGTGATTACCCATCATCTTCAGAGTCCGTATGAGACCAGGAAGTGCGACACTCCTCTCAACACGAGGTACATCTTGCCAAGTAGCGACAATGGTACCCCAAATAGTGCCAGCTGCTAAACCTGAGGCTGCACCCTTTAATGTTTTCACCATCGCAGACTCTTGATCTTCCAATTGCCTAAGCTCCGCAGTATCCATAGCTTTACCTCACAAATATAACAACAAATGCTCTAACAGAAAAGTAAAGAAAAAATAAAATCATTAATTATCAATTCAAACCTAGCAAAAAAAACGTCTCTATCTCTATAGTTATGTACGGAAATTATACAACATTTCTAAATCCTGATCATAAGGTCAAAATAATGAAATTATACTGGACTGTATCAAACTCCGCCCTTTCTAAATGGTGAGCCCTAGAATTGAAATTTTACAAAGCTTATCACAGGAAATAAATAAAAAAAAAAAAAAAACAAGGATCAATATGTACATACGCCTGAATATTTATCTCATCGCGTTACTGATTAAGAATTATTTACGGAGGGGTAGCTAACCTCAACTGGGAATGATCTGTCCTAGCTCGATTTAGAGAGAGAAGCTTGGCAGTGAATGAAATTGATGAAAATTTGAGGACAATTTTGTGGGCCTTTATTAGCAAATGAATTCAACTAGGACTGTCACCGGGTCGGATCAGTCCTGCTTCAGATCCAGTACTATTGGGTCCGACATATCTCGGATATGGTCTAATTCAGATCTGTAACTATCGAGTCCGAAAATCATAGCCAGATTTGGTCGAATTTGATTTTTTTTTCTTCTGTTTGTTTTACAGAAAGATTTTGTCAAATTTAGTTAAGATTAATCAGTAATGCGATGAAATAAAATATTCAGGTGTATGTACAGATTGATCTTTTATTTATTTATTTTATGTGAGAAGTTGTGTATAATTTCAATTCTAGTGCTCATCATTTAGAAAGGGTGGAGTCAACTTGACATATACTACCTCCGTTCCATTATTATTCTTTGCACCGTCGATCAGTCAACTTGATTAAATTTCAAATAATTATAATAAATAATTTAATTAATATATTTAACTAATAATTTGATAATATCATTTTTTTTTGGTTTTCCAAGGGTTTAATCCCTTTCGAGGCGCGTCGGGCACATAAAATGGGAACCTCTCCCAACAGGGATTCGAACCTGAGTCCGCTACTTTGTAGTGACTAATCCCTTCCACTAGACCAATCACCTGTTGGTATTTGATAATATCATATGACAATGTATTAATATTTAAAAAGTTTAATACCTGGAAAATGTAAATAATTTAACATGATAAGTCACTTCAGAGATTAAAAAATTTGACCGAGTGTAGTAGCTAATGGAATAAAAATAATGGGACGGGGGGAGTAGTAATTTTTTTATATTTAGGTGTAATCTAAGTATTTATATAAACTAAAAATTAACGGCGTTAGACAACTAGGGAGTGAAAAAAGAACCGAGTAACTCAGTACTCGGTTCGAACTCGACTCGGCAAAGGCTCGACCGAACTCGTCCGATTCTCTGCCAAGTCAAGCTTGAACAAGAAGTCAGGCTCGATTGGAATTTCGAGCCGAGTTCAAACACATACTTGCTTGACTCGTGAAGCTCATGAACAATAGAGATGAGCAGACGTGTTGGTGCACGGTTAAACTTTCCTTGAATTCATTTTGATTTCCTTGTTATATTTTTTTTCAAATCAACGACTGATGTCAAATTTTCAACCGATTTATAGTGAGGGGTGTCATTTTCTTTTCAATCGTCGATAAAGGACACCAAATCTATTCATGAAAAAAAAAAGATAAGAATCAATTATTGAATTTTGCCGTGCTTAATAATGTTGGGAAGAAGAAGATGAAACTTGAATTTTGTAGCATAAAATAAGAATATACAATACTAAAGTAAACAGGTGGAGGAGAAGCTTCACAAAAGCTTAAATGGTTTAGAAATTAGAATAAATGAAATGAAATAAAACGAAGTGAATTAATTCATTAGTTTAATGAGAATGATAAAAGTGATTTGGTTTTTTTTGTCAGAATCTTACTTTTTGCTTCTCAAAAGTCGTGTAATCCAATTATTTTAAATGAAAAATTACAGAAGTAAGATCGCAAGAGTGTATTGATTGTCGAGGTGAGTAGCTCGATTTTCTAATTGTTTTGGCTCGATTCGAACTCGAACGAACATAATGTTTTATAAAGGCCTCATGCTCGAGCCGAGCCTAAGCACTCAACTTCAATTTTCGAGCCGATTCCGAATTGTTGCTTGTGCGGTTCATTTGTGCTCGTTTTCAGCCCTATTAAGACAACCAACAGAGTAAGGAGAAGCCGTGAAGTGAATCTGAAAGTACAAGGTGATTTGGTGGAGCCATTTTCTAAAAAGCCACAATGGAAAATAAATATTACACAAAGACCAAAGGCCTTTCTCAGTTTAAAAAAAAAAGAAAAAAATTGTTAATAATACTTAATCTCTCCTAAAAATTACACTTCACCCCTCAATTTTCTTTAATAAAACAAAATCCCCCAACCCTAAATAACAAAAACAAAAAAAAAAACACCATCATCTCTCACAATTCAAAATCGGCCAAGAAGAAAAAAAAAAAGAAATCCTCCCTTTCAATTTTTCAAATTCTTGCAACAAATTGGAGATGGCATACGAAAGAACAATCGATGATGGTGAGAGAAATGTTAACAATAAGTTTCGAGCCATTTCATTCTCGCATTTCGTTCGAATTTGTTCATGGATTTACAACATTTGGCGTTTGGGTTTAAACCAAACGGCAAACACCATAGGCAAACCTACGACGTTTGCCGTTTGGTTTAAAGCCAAACGGCAAACGCCATGTATAAATACATGCGGCAGAAAATTTTGATTTTTTTGACAGAATGAAAAATTTGCCTTTTTTTGTTTTTGTTTTTGTTTTGTAGAGATACCTTACTTTACCTACCTCGGCACTGCCAAAGTTACCCCGCTTTCACTACGACATGTGGTCGTAGATGGATTGATAACACAACGCACAGCATGGAGCGAAATTCTGGACATTACAGGCATGCTAATGAAATTTGTATAAAATTCAGGGGTAAAATTGTAATTTTTGAAAAGTTAGGAACCAAACTGCAAATTCATTTTAAATGCAAGTTGGTAGCTCGTGAACATTTTAATTTTGTGCAACTAACGCATACTAGGGCTGTGTATTCGGTAAAACCATACCGAACCGAACCGGTTTTCGGTAAAACCGGGTCTTCGGTAATTTTGAATCTTGTACCAAATACCAAACCGGTTCGCTCGGTTAGATTCGGTAAAAAAACCGAATAAACCGGTTCAGTACGATCGGTTACCGAAATGTCAAATTTTTCCGGACTAGTATATGTACAAGTCTAGAGACTGGTAGAAAAATGATAAAATGAAAAAGCACATAAGAAAAACGAATGGCGAATTCATTCCCGTCAAAGTCCTAATCCCTATTCCACAAGTTCCATTCACCCAACAAAAGAATGATAACCGTTCGTCGAACTTCGACTTGCGACGGAGAGAGGAGTTGATTTCTACGGCACTTTCTCACCATTGTTACGGAGCTTCAGCGGCGGCGCAAGAAATATTTGGTGGTTGTTGAGCTTCAGTTGCGGCGCAAGGCATATTGATGGTTGTGGAGCTTCAGCGGCGATTAGGTTTTGATTTTGAGGATAATTAATTCTATGTTTCAATCTTGAAACAGTAAATTGGGCTATGGACAACACATGTCTTGATGGGCTTGGACAATCAGAAGCCATAGGCCCATAACTCTTTTTGAAAAAAATTAGAAAATGACCTGTATTTGGTTCGGTTCGGTAAATGAACCTAAATACCGAAACCAAATCAAATTGCAGTTCGGTAATGCTAAGTGTACCAAATACCGAACCGAAAATTCAGTTCGGTTTTCGGTACGTACCGAAATTTCGGTTTTGATACGATCCGGTCGGTTTACCGAATCATGCACAGCCCTAACGCATACAATCGCAACGATGAAATTTGTATAAAATTTGGGGGTAAAATTGCAATTTTTAAAAAGTTAGGGACCAAACTGCAAATTCATGTTAAATGCAAGTTCGTAGCTCGTGAACATTTTAATTTTGTGCAACTAACGGATTCAATCACAACGATGAAATTTGTATAAAATTCAGGGGTAAAATTGCAATTATTGAAACGTTAGGGACCAAACTGCAAATTCGTGTTAAATGCAAGTTCGTAGCTCGTGAACATTTTTATTTTGTGCAACTAACGGATTCAATCGCAACAATGAAATTTGTATAAAATTCGGGGGTAAAATTACAATTATTGAAACGTTAGGGACCAAACTGCATATTCATGCTAATTGCAAGTTCGTTGCTCGTGAACATTTTAATTTTGTGCAACTAACTGATTCAATCGCAATGAAATTTTTATAAAATTCGGGGGTAAAATTATAATTATTGAAACTTTAGGGACCAAACTGCAAACTCGTGTTAAATGCAATTTTGTAGCTCGTGAACATTTTAATTTTGTGCAACTAACGGATTCGGGGGTAAAATTGTAATTATTAAATAATTGACCAATTTGTACGAAACTATGATTTATGGAGGACATAATGTTATTGTAAGTGTTACTTCTCCATTCGGGTGATAAATTGACCAAATCTTAAAAAATTGGCCAATATATACGAAGCTAGGATTTACGGAGGACATAATGTTACTGTAAGTGTTACTTATCAATTCGGGTGATAAATTGACCAAATCTTAGAAAATTGGCCAATATGTACGAAGCTAGGATTTACGGATGACATAATGTTACTGTAAGTGTTATTTCTCCATTCGGGTGATAAATTGACCAAATCTTAAAAAATTGACCAATATGTACGAAGCTAGGATTTACGGAGGACATAATGTTACTATAAGTGTTACTTCTTCATTCGGGTGATAAATTGACCAAATCTTAAAAAATTGGCCAATATATACGAAGCTATGATTTACGGAGGACATAATGTTACTGTAAGTGTTACTTCTACATTCGGGTGATAAATTGACCAAATCTTAAAAAAATGGCCAATATGTACGAAGCTATGATTTACGGAGGACATAATGTTACTGTAAGTGTTACTTCTCCATTCGGGTGATAAATTGACCAAAACTTAAAAAATTGGCCAATATGTACGAAGCTATGATTTACGGAGGACATAATGTTACTGTAAATGTTAATGTAAGTGTTATTTCTCAATTCGGGTGATAAATTGACAAAATCTTAAAAAATTGGCCAATATGTACGAAGCTAGGATTTACGGAGGACATAATGTTCCTATAAGTGTTACTTCTCCATTCGGGTGATAAATTGACCAAATCTTAAAAAATTGGTCAATATGTACGAAACTAGGATTTACGGGAGACATAAAGCTACTGTAAGTGTTACTTCTCCATTCGGGTGATAAATTGACAAAATCTTAAAAAATTGGCCAATATGTACGAAACTATGATTTACGGAGAACATAATATTACTATAAGTGTTACTTCTTTATTCGGGTGATAAATTGACCAAATCTTAGGGTTAGAGTTAGGGTTAGGTTAAGGGTTAGGATAAATTGAACATCAAACGCCAAATGTCATTGACATTTGGCGTTTGATGTACAAACGCCAAACGCCAACAACTCACGGTTGAGGCAGAGAGTTTGGAGGTTATTCCTCGCCGCGGCGAGGTTGCAAAACTTTCTGCCTCCAATTCCTAACTTTCTCAAATTATAATTTTACCCCCAAAATTTATAAAAAATTCATAATTGCGATTCAATTCATTAGTTGCACAAAATTAAAATGTTCATTCAATACGAATTTGCATAGAACACGAATTGCATTTTGGTCCCTAATTTTTCAAAAATTATAATTATCAAGTACATGCCAATAATAAACATCAATTACATCAAACATTGTTCAATAAACATCAAATACAACAAACATTGTTCACTAAACATCTAAGATTTCGTTATTGCCCGAACTCTGTCCGCGTTGAGGACATCTAGATGCGTTGGGACCGGTATTTTTGCAAATTGAGCACTTGTATTTTTTCTTCAAATTTTCAAGTGGAGAAGTAAATCGTGACGTTTTAGGCCTTCCACGGGTTATTTCGGCGACTGAAGGTAGCATTTCTCTCGCCATAACATCATCGGGGATGTTCATCCATTGGTCTTTCGATGGAACGGGTTATATGAGCTCATAGTATGCTTGACGCGTATTATTGACCGTGTAGTATTGGCTAACAAGCTCATACACGTACTGACCACTATCACTTGGTCGCTTGTCCATGACAGCTGCAATTGTATGCTCACACGGTATTTGCTCAATCTGAAAGACGCCACATGAAATCACCGTCATTTATCATCCATTTGGCGTGTAAAATCACCGCCATATCGAAGATATATTATAATTTTGTCCATTACTAAAAGTAAAAACAAAAATTAATACACAAACTATCTAAAAAAATGCATTTGTGAATTCTGGCAGCATGACGTTTGACGTTTGGCGTTCAAACGCCAAATGCCATGAAAATAAGCATGGCATTTGCCGTTTGGAAAGGTCCCAAACGCCAAATGCCATGAAGATAAGCATGGCATTTGCCGTTTGGAAAGGTCCCAAACGCCAAATGCCATGCTTATCTTCATGGCGATTGGCAAACGCCAAATGCCATGAAGATAAGCATGGCATTTGGCGTTTGGACCTTCCCAATCGCCAAATGACATGCTTATATTCATGTCGTTTGGCGTTTGGATCCTTCCAAACGCCAAACGTCAAAAAATGCGAACAGACGCGTATTTTTCTACATTTTGCGAACTAATTCACTAAATAGAACATAAAAAATTCAAGTAACTTGCAAATGCTTACCTTTTATGTTGTTATTCTTCCTTTTATTCTTTGATTTGAGTGAAATTTGTGTGAAAATAAGTACGTAGTTGTGGGAAGAGAATTGAGTTAGGGTTTGGGGTTGTTGGGAGAGGAATTGAATTGATTTTGGGTGGGGTTGATTTTGAATTTTGAAAATTTTGGGGTATATTTGTTATAGTTTTCTTTAATTAAGAAGAGTTAATTAATTTAGTTTAGTTGATTAATATAATCTTGTGGTCTTTTTGAAATATTTAAACATTTAATGACTTTTGTGTAAATTAATTTTTTTTGTGGCTTTTTAGAAAATGTCTTTGATTTTTGGTGCAATAGAAATTTCACATGTGAGTTTTGTGCATTTCAAATAACACATGGGAGTATCGTGTATTATTTTCTAATTAAGTAACATAGTATTTTAATTTTGACTTAGCTCACGTATTCAAAATTTCACTTGAAAAAATTAAATTTTGATACAATTAATCACTTAACGTTGGAAAACAGTTGAGTTGATATTAATTTATAATAATGAACTTATGTAAAGAGATATATGCACAGAAATATACTGTAAATAAAATTTTAATTCATGTCATGCTAAATTCATGATAAAACATTATTGATTTTTCAAGAAATAGAATATATGCATATGTATAATTATTTATATTTATTACTGGATTTTGATCTTAAACTGATCAAATGGATCTTCATTTTATTTGATCCACATATTTTAAGTTATAGATCTTCATAATAAAATCAGATTTATCATTTTTTTAATCAAATAAATTTCTTAATAAACCGAATAAATTCGAATTGAAACCCGTCTCATTGACTGTCCTAGATCATTAACGGTAGCCCAATTTTAGAATTTACAAATTTTGATTACAGTTTTCTGGGCCTTTATTCAAACAAAGCCCAGTTTACATTCGAAGCATCGAATAACTGAACACACAAACAGCAATCTATGACTTGTTTGTTTGCATAACGTTGTTTGTTTGAATTTGGGAAGAATGATTTGAGAAATAAGGTATATATAGTTTTTTTTTTTAAAATTTTAGGTTTTAGGTGTAAGATGTTTAAGATTTTATGTCAAATAATTTTTATTTTTTTAAAGAGTTTGATTTTAAATGTAAGATATGTGAGACTTTATGTCAAATAATTTTTATTATATGAGATAAGTTGTGTAATAGATAAATTATTTTATTTAAAATGAAAGTAGAGTTTGTGTAAATTTTTTTAGAGATTAAAAAAATATTGTTTGATTGATATTTGAGATAGTAGTTGGAAAAGTTGAGAGATAATAAATTTATTTCAAAAATTACCTAGCACAATTTTTTTGGAGATGTCAAACAAACAAACAGGCCCTATAACTCTATAACCACTGCACTGATAAAAGAAAAGCTATAACCACTGAAAATTATGCACCGATTAACAAAACCCTAATTTTCGCGCAAAACAAAAGAAATGCAAAATCAAGACGAAATTCGAAACCTTCCGATCGACATCGCATTTGCTCGCCTCGGAGGTAAGATCATACATAAAATTAAAAAATGTTAATTTCCGTTTCAAATTTATTCGGAAAGAAAATAAATAATGTACTGGTGTAACTGAAGAATGGCTGGTGGATCGAAAGAGAATTCCTTTGGATTGGAGAAAGCGATTGGCAGCTGTGAGGGCGAAGATTGCGACGTCGTTTGCCTCAATTCCCAAAGACATCGATCCTTTTTTCCTAACCCTCGATCCTGAAGGTTTCTAATTTATCACTCTTTTTTTTTTTTTTTTTTTGGTAATGTTGTTACAGCATGAGGTAATTACTAGATTGATTCATGACACTCCTTACTGTTCTAATTCTAATAATATCTCAGGGATTGGGTATCTGGAAGCTAAGCAAATATATGAAATTCTTTTGAAATCAAATCCAGAAAGCCGTAATATCTTTGGTCGGCTTTCAGGTGCTGCTGTAAGATATGCAAAGACTATCTCCTTTCAGATTATGAGCATAATTTGTGTGTGTATGTGTGTGCGCTCATTTTCGAACAATTATTTCGAGGTTATAATAAATATTCCTTGCTTTCACAGGGTGACTGGGAGACAATAGTGCGCGCATATGAGAAAGATCATATTTTTCTTGGAGAGGCTGCTCAGATAATGGTCCAAAATGTTAACTACGAAATGTAAGAAAATTTGTAGTTCATTTTAGAACATAGCATTTGTCTATTATATTCATGATTTCATTTATAGCCCGTATCAGAAGAAGCAATTCCAAAAGATTCAACAACAGCTCGTGGAATTAGAGAGGAGGGAAGCTGATATAAAGAGAAATGCAGCTCTTTCTGCTGCAAAATATGCAGAGGCTTGTCAGGAGCTAGGATTGCAGGTTTTATTTCGGTTCCCACTGTTTATCTTTATCGTTTTCTTTGTAATTTACTCAATCTACAAGTAATTCACACACTTGAGAGTCTTGATGATTTTGCAGGGTATTGATGTCAGGTCAGAGTTGCTATCAACAGCTGCAACATCTCTTCCAAGCACATTTAGCCGGATCTTAGAAGTATTGAGCAGTGATTCTGTTTCAAGGTCCATTGAGTTCTACTCAACCTTTGTTAAAGAAGCTCACACAGAAAATGATGTAAGACTGTTTGAAAACTGATTTTCCATTAGTGGAAGCTGGAAACAGCTTGATGCATTACCACTGGCCTCAACACTCCCCTCCCTTTTCATTTTATGATTCTTTCTTTGCAGAAAACTCCTGACGCTGTGTTGTCAAATTTGATGGATGTTCGAGAAAGGCCCCCTTCTGTAAATGTATCTGCGAGTCCGGAGGTCTTCAATGCTGTTAGTGATCAAACTTGTCATGATGAATCTACGCTCATAGCTGGGACAACAGACTTTGCAGCCGACAGCATTGACTGGGATATCACTTTGGATAGCTCTCAGATTGATTGGGATATCGGTGCTGTGGATGAAACGGAAGAAAACGGAAACGGGTTGGGTGGTCCCTATGAAATAGTTGATGCTAGTGATATTGTACCGAATTCTCCGCATAAAGATGGTGTAGAACCTCATCATATTGCGGAACACGCAGATGTCCCTGTAGTTCCAGATGTCTCCATGCCAGAGATTTCTTGGGATGTAAGTGTTGAAATCCCGCAGGTTGATGGGGCAGAAGAGTCCGGCCTTATAAGCACTCTCACCGACTCTGGTTCAACCTATAATTATGCTAAAACTGAGGAACCAGGTAGTAACCATGAGAAGAGTCGGCTTCTGGAGACGGAGTACAGGAATAAAATTCTTGATGACTTATTTGAGGTCTGCATTTACTTACTGCATTGTTATATCTGATATGAATATACGTAAAAATACGATGTCTTCTTGTATCTTTATGTTGTCTGCTGAGTTTTTGCTGATGTTTTTTTCATTGACGTGAAATACTACCATCAGGCTAAAGCATTTCTGAACCAACGGATACTTGAATTAACAAATGAAGAAACTTTATCTTTACAACACCAAGTCCAAGCAGTGGCCCCATTTGTGTTCCAGCAATATGCTTCCGAGTCAATTCAGGAAATGCTGTCTGATATATCACTAGCCATCTCATTATTAACAAATAGGAAAACTCGTGATCTGATCATGATACTCAACTCCAAAAGGTATCTATAAATATTGACTGATATTCTCTGTTACTTTCTCCTCGTCATTCTTTATTTTTTTGTAATTTTTCTCTGATGATTACACTAACTGCTATCTATCTATCCTAGTGAAGTTCCTGTGTTTTTGTCTTTGAACCTTTTGCTTCCTCTTTGAACTTTCTCCTTCTAGTAAAAAAAAAGGGGGGTGTGGGGTGGGGGTGGGGGGGGGGGGGTAGGTATAGCTCTCATTTGGTTGCCACCTACTCTCATGCTCTTAGGGTAGTTCTTTTGCTGAATGTGAATTCCACCCAATATTAGATTCATTTCTCTAAATCCTCTATCAAACACAAATATCTCAGCTCAATTACCAAGTTGTATGCTTTGCTTAGAATGGTCATTGACTCTGTAATTTTGTCTAAATTTCAGATTTTTGGATCGTTTAGTAAGTACACTGGAGGAAAAGAAACACCACGAGGTTAAGTTAAGGGAAGGTTTGAAAGACCTTCATACTAAACGCCTTGAGCTGCAAAACACATTATCTTCATCATGGCCAAAACAAGTGAGGGCATGTTTATGTGCAATTGGGTACAATTTTAGCTTTTAGGTAGACTTCAATTGTAACATTCTTTCTTTATTATTATGCAGGAAGCAGCTCTTGTTAAAACGAGGGAGTTGAAGAAGGTTTGTGAGAGTACACTTTCAAAACTGTTTGATGGAAGACCTGTCAATATTATTGGAGAGATCAATACATTGTTGAGTAGTATAGCTTAAATGTGTAAATCTCCTGCTTCTACTAGTCGTTCATTCTAGTCCAAAGTTGCTAACGTGACAATATACATTACAAATAAAGTTTGTCCTCCTCTCTAGTTTTGTAGCAGACTGCTTACAACGTTGATAAGGAAAAATCTATATTTTTCAGGCGTTTTAGGTGTGTGATATACAAAATTTAGATCATGTAGACAGAAAATTTGTGCTGTAAAATATTTGCCATTAACTGTTGAATTGGCTTCAGCCCTTTTATAGCTCCGATTTGTCCAAAATAAAAAATGAGAAAAAAATTGGAGTTAGCATTCTATCGGATGGAGTATTTAGTCAGTCTTTATTGTTGTGTGTTTTATGTTGAGCTATCCAGGATTGTTCTTTAGAGTTAAAAATTGGAACACATTGCTATGTAGTGTATGTATCTAATATATTAAATTGTTCTGGAGATTTAATTGTTTCCGAAAGAAATATTATGAACTTGATAGATGAGTTTGACGTAAGAATGAGATGAATATTAGATAATGAGCTAGAGGACTCATTCTCATTGGCTGCAACAATAGAATAATAGTGAACAGCATAATTTTCGAATTTGTTTGAAAAAAGTAAAATTTGACAAGTGATAATTTCATTTATTTATTATACAAGTGCTAATTTAATTTTGACGAAATATCACCTACTTTAAGTTATTTGTCAACTTAACCAAATTTTACCTGAATATCCTGTACTAAAACTATAACTGATAAAACAGCATATCCTAGTATAAGTTGAACTATTTAGACTTTGCCCTTTCTGCATCGTTTTTCCTTGGGCTTTTCGGAATATTTCGACTCTTACGACAAAACCATATCTTCTCAAAGGAGTTTAATTTAGTTGCACAACAAACAAACTTTTTCTTCTCTTTTCCCTCTTGACGTAAAACATCAGACCAACTCACTTGGCTTTTCAATTTGCACGCTTCCTGTTCGACAAATTGCCTAGCTGATAAAATTCTGATTAGTTTTATTGATATTGATTTATCCAGTGTAGTAAACGGTGTCAATCTGATGGGATTTAGCTGGTGGGAATCCTTTTCTTTGTTTGGGTGAACAGAAATATGATAAAAAGATTACAGCATAACCTCAAATGCACCTATAGTCTGCATGTAAACCGTGGAATTCAAAATGTAACCTTTTCCAACTTCAAAAATGAGCACTCATTCAATGATTACATAAGCTCTTTGTGCAAGCAAAAACATTTCAGAAATCTCCTTCAAGCTTATGATGTCTTAGAAAAGAATGCTGATTATTTGGTGTATCCCAGCACCTATGCTCATTTAATCTTAGCATGCTCATCTCTGAAATCCTTGGAATATGGAAGAAAAATTCATAACCACATCTTGAAGTCAAAAGTACAGCCTGATATGATTCTTGGGAACCATATTCTCAATATGTATGGAAAATGTGGATCAGTGAACGATGCCAGAAAGGTGTTTGATAATATGCACGAGCGAAATGTGGTTACCTGGACTGCACTAATTGCTGGATATTCGCAAAATGGTCCAGAAATGGAAGCGCTAAAATTATATGTTGATATGCGAGAGTTGGGTTTTTTGCCAGATCATTTTACGTTTGGAAGTGTGATTAAAGCTTGTTCGAGTCTAACTGATGCCCGTTCGGGGGGTCAGTTTCATGCCCAGGTACTTAAATATGAATTCGGTTCCCACCTTATAGTTCAAAATGCTTTAATTGCAATGTACACCAATTTTGGTCAGATTAATAAGGCATGTAATGTTTTCTCCTGCATCAAGTCAAAGGACTTGATTTCTTGGAGTTCAATGATTTCCGGATTTTCAAAACTTGGTTATGAGTTAGAAGCTCTACAATGTTTTAAGGAGATGCTTTCTCATGGTAAATACCATCTAAATGAATTTATTTTCGGCAGTGTATTCAGTGCCTGTGGCAGTCTTGGAGATTCTGGATATGGAAAACAAATGCACGCAGTAAGTATAAAATACGGTCTTGAAGGAGATGCTTTCTCTGGTTGCTCTTTGACTGATATGTATGCAAAATGTGGTCTCTTGTGTTCAGCAAAAACGGCCTTTGACCTTATACAAAGTCCCGATATAGTGTCGTGGAATGCATTGATTTCGGGATTTGCATATAGTGGTGATTTCAATGGAGCCATGTCAATTTTTTCCCAGATGAGGCATTTAGATTTCAGACCAGATGATATAAGCGTTCGTTCTTTGCTCTGTGCCTTTGTGAATCCTTTGGGACTTTCTCAAGGAAAACAGGTGCACTCCTATATTATAAAAACGAGACTCGATTTAGACATTCCTGTGTGTAATACATTACTCACAACATATGCTAATTGCTCGAGTTATATGGATGCATATAAACTGTTCAACGAAAATCGAGTAAATGCAGATCTCGTTTCTTGGAACGCTATTATTACAATGTGTGTTAATTACCAACAAGTCGAAGAAGTTTTCTTGTTATTTAGAACAATGTTGTATCTATTTCATGGGAAGCCTGATCATATTACTATAGCGAATTTACTCGGGAGTTCCGGAAAAATTGCATCTTTACATACAGGAGATCAAGTTTATTGCTATTCCTTCAAAACCGGGCTTGACTTTGACTTCTTGGTCATGAATGCTTTGATTGATATGTACGTGAAATGTGGGTCCCTTGAACGAGCTAGAAAGCTCTTCGACTCCATTGGGTATCTGGATATCGTTTCTTGGAGTAGTTTAATCGTAGGGTATGCTCAGTTTGGTTATGGAGACGAAGCTCTGAATCTCTTCACAAAAATGAAGAATCTAGGGTTAAAGCCAAACCAAGTGACATTTGTTGGAGTTTTGACTGCTTGTAGTCATGTTGGGTTAGTTGAAGAAGGGTTGAAACTGTTTGAATCTATGGAAACGGAACATAAGGTGGTCCCCACAAGAGAGCATTATTCGTGTGTAGTTGACTTGCTTGCACGAGGTGGACTTATTCAGGATGCAGAAGCTTTTATTAATGAAATGGGAATCGAACCTGATATTGTGATGTGGAAAACTTTACTCGCTGCATGTAAAACTCGGAAAAATATCGATGTGGGTAAAAGGGTTGCTGAGAGGATATTGAAGATAGATCCTTATGACTCGGGTGCTCATGTTTTGCTTTGTAGTATATATGCGTCTGCTGGTGATTGGAAAGATGTAGCTCAGGTGAGAAGCTTGATGAGAGAAAAAGGTGTGAAGAAAGTCCCCGGTAGGAGTTGGATTGAAGTTAATGATAGAAGTAATGTATTCTCAGCAGAAGATGGGTTGCATCCGGAGAGGGATAAGATATACTCAATGCTAGAAGAGTTGTGGTTGCAGATTCTGGATGCTGATTATTTAACATTCCTGGAATAGTTTTGGAATCAATATAAAAACATTTGAGGATTGATTGAGAGAGCTTATCATTCATTGAAAAACATGAAAAACAGTGAATAATGATCCTAATTGAGAAAAGATGTACTCCAGTAAGGGGCTATAAAGGTCATTCATCCCAGTCCCAGATGGATATATGCCAATGTCATGCTCTTGATCCTCATAAAATTAATGGGATGCATATAAATAATGGATCCATTTGTAGCAATTCTTTTTATTTAAATTTGTTAATGGACAAATTCCTTGATTTGATTTTGTTTGGGAGTTAAATTTTCTGATGAATTTGCTAGATTAGTATATCAGATCATAAAATTAATTAAAATAAAATTGATTTTCTGATGATTTATTGATTTGATACTAAAATATGACTAATAAAATAGGAGTTGTTGTAAATAATATATATTGGTGGGTATTCCTATTTAGTATTTATATAGTTTAGGGACTTATCTTGTAATAATTATCCACAATCCCACTTCCCATATTTTGTGGGATTTGTAACTTCCATGTAACAACTTGATTATTAATAAGATATCTCCCCTCCCCAAATTAGATCCCCCAATTTTCTATACGTATTGTTTTCTCTGTATTCTTGTTTTTCTCTTTACACTTATTATCACCATTGTTCATCAATCTCTTCACATGAAATCACTAAACCAAATAGATATTTTACAACACGTTATCAGCACGAGTTTGCTCTATAACTCGGTTTTAAGGTTATACAAATATATCACAAAACAAGAGAGAAAAGAGGAAAATACTTTGAGAGGTAGATTTTCGGATTTGCACGCAGCAGCTTCGGTTTTTCGATGATTCCGACCTTCTCAACCGTTGGATCGTCTTCAAATTTGAACCGAAGGTTCATCACACAAGGATCTTAATTTTGACCGTTCGGATCGTCATTCCAGTGTCTGAAAATGAAACGACAGCCATCAGAAGTTTATGGAAAAGTTGAAGGAAATAGCCTTAGCCTCTCTCTGGTATGATCAAATTAACAAACAAATTTAACCTTATTAATTATATGCTTTAAATCTGAAAAATTTATGAATCTAAAGCATGTTCTAGGGTTTAAGTATAATTATTGTTGCAAAAAAAAGGTTGAAGTTGTTTATCTATTCGGCAAATTAGATGGGTTATGTTACTTCATTCGGTACTCTAATTATGTGATCTAAAACTTATGCTTACCTTTAGATTCATATTTTTGGGTTTTGGAATACATGAATTGTATGCTTTAATAATTATGATTATTCTATTATATCCATGTAATATATGGCTTGAACCGATTCATGTAAACAAAAAGATTTGGTTTGATTTACATATTGTTTGTGATCATAATTTTGGCTTCAACTTTGTCTTTATTAGCACGAATATTATGGTAATGCAAGCATGATGAATTCAGTACATTGATTTTATATACAGTAGCTATATTATGATTTTATTATTGATATGGCTTGAACTATGTGAACATATGTCTTTAAGGCATGCTTCGGGTATGTTTGTTTATATATTGCTATGGATACTTGGATTCTACTTTATGTGTAAAATTGGTATAATATACATGTTATGGTGGAACTTCTTTTGATTTTAAATCTTGAAATTCGGAATTTACATGGAAATTCTTGTATGATATGATTTTTAGAATTTTCGGAAATATGTTTATACGGAAGTCGTAATTTTCAGAGCATGTTTTTCTAGTCCGATTGACTTGAAACTTTTATTGAAGTATTCTCGTATGATATTGTAACTGCATGAATTTTTTCAGATTTGTTGGATATGTAATTTGTTCTGAAAAAATTGTTTTCTTTGAAAACTAATATGCGATTTCCCGTTTAAATATTTGGAATTATCTAACTTGCTGCATATGCTTAGAATCGTCTTGAAAATAGCTTTCTAACCATGTATCCAGATTATTTTTTGGATAAATAATTAATCAGTTATTTGAGTTTTAAGCCTCTGCAAATTACTTGAATAATCTGAAAATTGTTTAAAAGGCAATATAAGCATAATACACAAGCCTATTCTCAAATTTATTTTCAATTTCTTCATGTTTTGTGTTTGATCGTTGAAGAATTTGATGGTTGTAATTATTATTGTGTTTGGGCCTATTAATTCCGACAAAGAAACCGTGCAAATTAATTGTTTTCGGTAAATTTGCGATTTCATCATAAACCGGGTCAAGAAGATGAATTTCTAGGTCTTTTGGATCAGACCCAAATTTTGAGATTTCCGATCCGGTCAAACTGGATCATGTACGGATCATGGGGATACGGTCATACCCGAACTGGTTGGGATTCGGTTCAGGTGATACGGTTTAGGTATACGACCCGGTTCGGGTTCGGGTTATTTGGTTTCAAACCCGACTCGGTTCTTTGTTCGGATCTTGGTTTAAGTTGGATCATTTTTTGTTTAACTTGGTCCTAAACTAATTTGGTCCTGATTAGGACTGATCCTGAAGAAAAAAAATGTGTATTCTTATTTGATTGTATATATGTACATGTGGGTATATATATATGGTGTGCTTATATATTCAATTTAATAACTATTGTTTTGTGATGGATTAATGCTCTGTTGTGAAAATTCAAACTTTTGATTTATATTATTGCGTTTAAATTGAAACGATGATCATACACTGCCACATAAAAAAAAAAATTGATTAATTAAAGGACTTATAATATAGTTATCATGGAAAAGGGTTATTTGAGGTTAATAAAATTGTACTTAGATTGAGAATTACGAGTAAACTTGTTCAATACATTATGTTGAAATTTAATATTTACTTGATTTCATGCACAGGTGCATCATGGCATTTATCTCAGTTCTATTTGAATTCTCAACGAACACGTTATTAGTAAATTATGTAATTGGGACTTTAATTTAACTGGATCATGATTATATTTTGGAATGAACCTTCGAATAGGGTCTATTGGTTTAGAGGATTAAATGTTGGAATTTATGTGGTAGGCATGCATATATATGGTCCAATTTTTCGCAAGTTTTTATATTAATTTGAAGTTATCTTCTTGCCCTATCGAAAATAATTGTCTCATTTGTTTATTGCAAATTTATATAAGTTTATTACCTTGGGAAAGTGGGGCTTGGTTTAAGTTTCCAAGTTGTAATTTACAATTTAATTTTTGGTCGATTCATTCAATTATAATGTCTTATTTTTGGAGCATAAGTATTTAAACAATAAGTTTTATTAAGATTCGCTTTTGTGTTTTATCTTATGCATGCGGTGAGTGGTTATATATCACATATATTGGGACTGGAGTTCCCTCGGATTAAAACCACATATATAGTTCATTATGAATTCAAAAATGGAACCAAAGGGGTTCAATTTACTTATAAGGGCTATAGGCCCGTAATATATGAGTTCAATTAAAATTACTTATGGAGGCTATATGCCCGTAAGAAACTGAAAATGTCAATTGTCGGGGATAGTTTGCTAACTAATGCCCAAAAGGTTGAGGCTATGATTATGATCAAGAAATAATTGGATGAGGCCCTAAGGTTGAACTACTCATCAATTTGAATAATGACCATATTCAGATTTGAACTATGTTTGGTTTGTTTTGGACCACATTTTGAGTGGTTTTATTTTAATCCGATTACTAAGGTATTTAGTGGTATTAATTCGATTTACTTTTTCAAGTAAATGTTTAAATTGGAATATATTTGGTTCCTAGGCATGCCATGTGGGGAATAATGTCTGGCTAATAGTGCAACTACGCACACTATCCTACGGGATAAATCATTAATATTAATGCCTAGTAAGACCTCTATGACAATAATATATGGCACATATGATTTGATAGATGGCTTTGGAAATGTCCACCTTATGTTGTCAAATGGCACGATTTTAGTCATTACAGAGGCTATGTATGCTCCACGTTCAAGGAGAACGTTGTTGAGTTTTAAATATATTCGAGTTAATGGTTACCACATTGAAAACACTGAGAAAAAGGGAATAGAGAATTTGTGCATTACCTCTAATTTGTACGACCAAAAGCGTACTTCGAAGAAATTAGAGGAACTATCGACTAAGTTATATAGGACCACAATATGAGTGCCCAAGGCACACCTTATCGATAGCTCGAAGCCAACTGACTCGAGCATGTATTTTTCTATCCACTAACAAATAATAAGGATCTAGTACACAATGATAACTTGTGTGTACCACGTTATATTAGAAAAATGGATCCTATATCAGCTTATGCACAAACAAATAATTATTCCCTCGCTTTCTTAGAGCGTATCCAATGGGACATATGTGGACACATAAACCACCTTCTGGACTTTTCAACGACTATTGCATGTCCTTGTGTATTGAAGTAAAACATCTGGTAGCACATGTTAGTACGTTTGAGGCCCACTGCGACCCAACTTCTTAATTGGTGTTCGGGTATACATCAAACATTTCCCATATATGTACATTTGGGTGCGCAGTATATGTGCCGATTGATCCGTCACAGCGGACTAAAACGGGACCTCAACGTCGATTGTGCATATATACGGGGTTTGTATAGCCATCTTTTATTTGGTATTTGAAATCCTTGACATACGATCTCTCTACCGCACGATTTGCGGACTGTCACTTTGATGAGACTGTCTTCCCGCCGTTAGGGGGAGGAAATAATGTTCACACTAACGTTCAGGATGAACGGCGTGAAGTCGTGTGGAACGATCCCACTGTGTCTCATCACGATCCCCTTATAGCAATCAGAGAATCTGAAGTATGTATACTAATCGAACTTCAGAAAGTAGCCAATAGTATGCCAGACTTATTCTCTGATTTGGCTAAAGTGACGAGATCTCATATACCAGCTGCAAATGTGTATGTAATGATAGATGTCCAAGAGGGACAAAATATGGGAAGGCCATCAGTCCCAACTAACCAGTCGTTTCTCCAGGCCCATAAGAGGGGGAGATCAATTGGATCAAATGATCTACATCCTCGAAAGCGGGCAAATGTATAATTGTTATACTGATAATAATGGGATCCCACCTGATCCATCTCATAAAATAGTTCCGGACTATGGATCCGTCTTGGAGACGACGTCGGGGGACGCCTCGACATCAGTATCCATTACTGAGAATAGGAAAATCTCGGTTGTTTATTCATGCATGAATGAGGTGTGACTTCGGGATGAAATAATCATCAATGATACACAGTAGCTACTGAAATTAAATCAAGGGATGGTATTGAGCCTCGATCAGCGGACGAGAGCAAACAAAGGGATGATTGGCCGAAATGAAAAAAAAAAAATCCAGGCTAAGTTTGATTCATTATCGAAAAGAGGGGTCTTTGGACAAATTGCTCCTACACCTCCCGGAGTTCTACTCGTGGGATACAAATGGGTATTTACAAGGAAAATAAATGAGAAAAATGAGATTGTGAGGTACAAGGATCGTCTTGTTGCACAAGAATTTTCTCAGCGACCTGGGATTGACTTTGAGGAGACATACTCTCCTGTGATGGACGTTATTACGTTCAGATACTTAGTCAGTTTAGTAGTATCCGAGGAACTGACTATGCAGCTAATGGATGTGGTCAAATCGTATCTTTATGGGGATCTAGATACAGTTATATATGAAAGTACCGGAGGGACTTATGGTACCTAAGACAAGTAGTTCTAGACCACGGAACACGCTCTCTGTAAGGTTGAGACGTTCACTTTATGGCTTGAAACAATCCGGGATGATGTGGTATAATCGCCTAAGTGAGTACTTGCTTAAAAGGGGATATGTGAACAACAATATTTGTCCTTGCGTGTTCATTAAGATGACAAGTTCTGGGTTTGTTATTATTGTCGTTTATGTCGATGACATGAACTTGATTAGGAAACCTGAAGAGGTTAGGGAGACAGCCCAACTCCTGAAATCTGAATTTGAGATGAAGGATCTCGGACGTACTAATTTTTGTCTCGGACTTGAGATAGTACACCGTGCTGATGGGATTTTGGTCCATCAATCAAATTACATCCAGAAGATGTTAAGACGCTTAAATGAGGATAAAGCAAAGCCATCAAGCACGCCAATGGTAGTCCGATCATTGGATAGGTCGAATGATCCATTTCGTCCCGTGGATGATGGAGAGGAAGTGTTAGCACCTGAGGTGCCATACCTAAGTGCAATAGGTGCATTATTATACTTAGCTCAATGTAATAGACCTGATATCACATTTGCGGTAAATCTACTAGCTAGGTTTAGCTCAGCACCAACACGCCGCCATTGGAATGACATAAAGGACATATTTCGATATCTTCGTGGTACGACTGACATGGGCTTGTTCTACCCCTATGCGTCACTAAAGAACGCAAAACTTGTGGGGTATGCCGATGCTGGTTATCTATCGGACCCGCACAAAGCTCGTTCCCAGACTGGGTATGTCTTTATGATTGGGAACACAGCTGTGTCTTGGAGGTCTAGAAAACAGACTTTAGTTGCCACTTCGTCGAATCATGTCAAGATTTTAGCACTTCACGAGGCAGTGCGTGAATGCACATGGCTTAGGGCCGTGATTGGGCATGTTCGAGGTTCCTGTGAATTGGCTACCACAGAAGATCCTACGGTTATATTTGAGGATAATGCAGCCTGCATCGAGCAGATGAAAACGGGCTTTATTAAGGGCGACAACACCAAGCACATAGCTCCGAAATTTTTCTTCAATCAGCAACAATAAGAGCTCAAGCAAATAGTGATCCAACAGATCATAAGTTAGGACAAATGCGCCGACTTATTTACTAAGTCATTATCGAAAATCACTTTTGAGAAACATGTAAAAGATATTGGTTTTGCGCAGGTTATCTGAGCTTGCTCCATTATAGGTTTAAGTGGAGTTAACTTGAGGGGGAGTGCCGTGTAGGTATTCCGTATCCAGAAGATACCCGGGTGCCCTGTTGTACTCTTTTTCCTTCGAGCGGGGTTTATTTTTCCCACAGGGTTTTTGTTACCCGCCAAGGTTTTAATGAGGCAACATTTGTTGGTTGAAAAGATTATGCGTTGTACTCTTTTTCCTAACCGAGATTCCTTTTCCCACTGGGTTTTTATTACTCGGAAGGTTTTAACGAGGCAACACGAAAAGCATAATAATGGCTCAATAGGAATCCCCAAGGGGGAGTGTTGTAAATAATATATATTGGTGGGTATTCCTATTTAGTATTTATATAGTTTAGGGACTTATCTTGTAATAATTATCCACAATCCCACTTCCCATATTTTGTGGGATTTGTAACTTCCATGTAACAACTTGATTATTAATAAGATATCTCCCCTCCCCAAATTAGATCCCCCAATTTTCTATACGTATTGTTTTCTCTGTATTCTTGTTTTTCTCTTTACACTTATTATCACCATTGTTCATCAATCTCTTCACATGAAATCACTAAACCAAATAGATATTTTACAACAGGAGTAATTTACTAAACTATATTCCTTCC
The DNA here is from genome assembly GCA_038501285.1 of Penstemon eatonii. Taxonomy (NCBI): domain Eukaryota; kingdom Viridiplantae; phylum Streptophyta; class Magnoliopsida; order Lamiales; family Plantaginaceae; genus Penstemon; species Penstemon eatonii. The sequence goes on along the minus strand of CM076710.1, from coordinate 87,044,874 downwards.
ACCAATAACAGTACTCCAAAAAAAAAATTCCTCTTTTAATTATTCAAACATTTAATTTAACTTTTAGCCCATACGCAAAGCCCAAATTGAAATGTTGAATAATGCTTATTTCAGGAATTCATTATTTTCAGCGGACCTTTTTGAACTTTGATCGTTATTCAATACTACTGCTGTGTAATGTAATGGAGGGAGAAGAAAATGAAGATTACATGGGGGACCTCTCTCAATTTCTACCGCCTGAAATTTCTCAATCTTCCTCCTCAAAGGTTTGTTTACAGTTCTTCATTCATTAGGTAATCTAATTATAGGACTTTATGCTCTTCTTTTTTTTTTTTTTCCCCAAAACCAGTGGAATGTTTATTAGAACCCTAATTCCCAAATTTCTCCGTGTAAACATCGTTATAAGTTCAGATTTTTCTTATTGTTTTTATTCCTATCATCATCGGAGATTTATATATTGTTCATATGGCGTTTCCCTTCAGGATGATTAATTAATTTGAGTATTTACTTTCCCGATAAATTTTCTTCTGAAACATTTAGTATTTAGCTATTGAAAAAGATTATGGTTAGTTAGGAGCCTGCATTATCTACATTTTGTTGCTAAAATTTTGAACCGTCTTTTATTTGAAGGATAAATTTGAATTTACTAAAATATAATAACATTTCATAAAGTCGTGAACTTTAGATGTTTATTTGTTTCTCTGAGTTTTTTTTATCTGCATTTTTTAATAGGGTACTACTTCTAGTAGTGGTAAACTTGAAGTACCGAATTCGTCAAACAAGAAAACCAAAGCCAAAAATTGGCAGGATCATAGAAAGCTCAAACGGGAGCGGAAGCAAATAGAAGAGGATCAACTGACCTTGGAGAAAATGGGTTCAGCTATTCCACAATCTAATATCGGGTTCAAACTGTTGAAACAAATGGGCTATACTCCTGGCTCAGCATTGGGCAAGGAAGGGTCTGGGAGGGTCGAACCAGTGGGGCTCGAAATAAGGAGGGGCCGAGCTGGAATTGGTAAAGAGGATCCAAAGGTAGAGAATATGAGGAGAGAGAAAGAGAAAGCCGAGAGATATGAGAGAAAAGAGGCGGAGTTGATGGAAGATTTTGGAAGAGTCCAGAAGGAGCGGTGGAAGGAAAAGAGAATTGTAGTGAATTTTAAAAAGGGAGAGGCTGTGTTAGCACAGCTTGAAAACAGGGATGTGGTTGAGGTTGAAAAGACTGGAGATGAGGAAAAGGAAGAGGAAGAGGAAGAGGAAGAAGAAGAAGAAGAAGAAGAAATCATTACGGAAGAGGTAAGTTGGTTATTCTGTAATGTGGGGATTTATGCTATGTTTGGTTCATGAATATAAGTGAATGAAGATTAAAGTCTTAGTTGATTTGATGCAAGAAAAATATTTTATCTAATGTTCACTCATTAAAATATTTATTAAAATATTTGAATTATGATTGTCGTATATGGCCTAATCAGCTATGAGTCTTATATGATCTACCAGTTTACAGATAAACCTTGATGGAGCTTATAAAAGTGAGTATGTAATATGGATGGAAACTTTTGTCGCTACGCTAGACACATAAATCATGCCTATTTATTCTTGTTTTCCTTGCATTATAATTATAGTGGTTGTGTGTGATTTTGCATTTCATTGGATGTACTGTGGTTAAACTAAGGTAAAAATCATAAAGCTGCAGCAAGTGTGATCTCATTTTTTTTTCTTGATGACAACTTTTGAATGGCACTACTAATTGTGTCGCAAATGCTGTCACTTGTTTCAATCCAAATTAATTGAGATTCTAATGGTGGCTGGCCTTGTGAATGAGATTTTATCAGCTCTTGAAGTCTAGAATCTTGTCATAAATAATAGTAGAACTTTTGGTAGAAGTTATTTATGTACTTGAGCTTATTACTTGACTATCATTTAAAATGCTTTATGACAGCTCTGTATTTATAATCACATCTCTCCTTTGATGCAGGATTTGCTAAATATACTGCTGAAGCTTAGAAACAAGTTCCGTTATTGCCTCTTTTGTGGATGTCAGGTAAATTAGACCTCATAACAGTAATTACCATTGTCTTTCTTGTGATCTCTGTGTTATTAATCGGACTGGTATATTGATATCAAAATGCCAAAATTTTAGTGTTAAATTTTATTTCTTTACCTTGTACTTTTTCAGTATGATACAATGGAGGCACTATTGTCCGAATGTCCCGGTGTAAGTGAAGATGAACACTAGATCAGATTTAGCTTACGGATTTTTACAACGGGATCAGATCCATCGGGGCCCACGGGAAGTAGAGCGGATAACGCTTCCAGGATACCTATTGCTTCTCCAACAAGTGAATCATGTGAGGTTGCTAAATAGTAAGAATTTTCATGTTCTGTGTAAGAGCAAAAACTAACTGCAACGTAATGCATATATTATTTACTGCAAATTTGTTGCAAGAATTGCTGAAGGTGAGTTTGGCATCAATGAAACCTTCACTCTTCAACTTTCTTGCATTTACTATACAATGTCACAAGCTACCAAATCTTTCGTGACATACATTATACAATTTACTATGCGGATGGGTAATGGCCTGGTCTTGCCGGTTTCGCGAAACCGAGTCAGAACCCCAATCACATAAAATCATCAAATACTTGTTCATAAACTTACACTCAAACTTTTCAAACCTATAAAACATTGATTTGCCGCCTACCACCTACGTTTTTTCCCAAATTTCATTAAAAAAACATTGATTTGACTCCTACCATCTACTTTTTCCCTGAAACTCCAACATTCAAATCCAATCCAAGTGGAGTTTTAACTTATTCAAACCCCAAAATCCATCAGTCAAAACTCATCCAAATGAAGTCTCAATGTTTCATCGAAATCACTCAAATTATATTTTTAAATCGAGACCCGCGAAATCGAGCCAAGATTCTTCATTGGGTTTTTTTAAATAGGGACTTGGGGGTTTTCATTAGGTTCTAAGTGAACTAAATAGAATCAAAATTTCCATTGTTCAAAGCTACGGTTCAATATTTGATTTTAGACCAACTTTATTTAGGATTAGGGCATCTCCATTACTTCGGGGGAGAGGGAGAGAAAATGAGTTTTAGTGAGGAGGGGGAGGGAGAGATGGGAGTGGGTGGACGGTGGGTGTCCCCCGCCCCATACACCTCTTTTTTGGGGCTGGGCAATTGTTTGTTTATTTATTTATTTTTTATTTAATGATAAATAAGTTATAAAAAATGTATTTTTTTAAATCTTAACATTAATTTAATCTTATTACTTGTACAAGTTGTACTTTTATAACTTGTAATATTGTACTTTTATGTACAATGTTTATTAATTGTTATTATTATTTAGTTTTATTATTATTAATTTTATTAAGTGAGAGTGAAAAAATATGATAATTAAAATTTTGTGGAATGATACTAAACTTAACATTAATTTGATTTATGTAATAAACTTAACGTTTGTAAAAAAATAATTTATGAAATTTAAATACGACTAGTGGATTAAAAATAATTATATGTTACATAACGGTGGCAACTTCGATGAGTTTTCATATATGGATTATCAATTATTGTAATATTGTTGTAATGTTATCATAAAATGCTTTTTATTATTAATGTCAATGCTAAATTAGTTATTATTAATGCCAATGTTTAATTTACTATTGATTTAATTATTAATTTTTATTTTATTATTATTATTATACTATTTGTTATTATTATTATATTATTATCATCATCATTTTATTAAGTGAGAGTGAAGAAGTATGATAATTGAAATTAAATAAAATGAAAAAATTAAATCACTAAAAATGACTATAAAAAGAAAAATATGAAGGAGAAGGGGAGTCTGGAGTCACTGGAGATAGTCTTAACTGAATTTTCCAAACGATAAAATAAATACCATTAAGAATTCTAAAACTAGATCTCAAGCATTTAGCGCATATTTATTTTATTCTTTTATAAAACGAGCACAATGGTATACCAAATTAACAATCTACAAATCTATTTAGGGCTTAAATTTCTAAAAATTAAAATGGAAAACAAATGAGAATAAGTTAATATTTTTGAAAATTAAAATGGGATATGAAGAAAGAAACAAGAATAATTCAACATAATTGAAATTACGATTCTTGGCATGTTCAATTCAACCTTCCTGTAAAATGGGATATGAAGAAAGAAACAAGAATAATTCAACATAATTGAAATTACGATTCTTGGCATGTTCAATTCAACCTTCCTGGAAACCAAATTAAAATACAATATTTGACTACATAGATCAGCAGTGAATGTTTATCGTAGATCAGACGAGCGGTTTAAAGAAAGACGAACATTTATCGAACCTACATGCCTGTTAATCCAATGACATAAAATACATACACAAGTCTGTCGGTCTTCACAAAACACGCAAATGTTTTTTGAACAGTTATTGAAAACTTAAGTACGAGGAAGTTGAAGAATTCGAACAATCTAAAGTGACCAGTTCATATGCTGGACTGAAGAATTATAACCCCTTGAATGATCAATTTCATGGAATTGACCCTCGTTCGGTTGACCCAACCCGAGCTCTCCAGTATACTGACCATTACCCGAGTGGGAAATTTGGCCTAAACCCAGATCAGGATTCATCTCATTGTTATTATAGGGACCTGCGATTTGACCAATGGCTGCACCATGGTTGACAGATGGTTGAACCATGGTCGAGCCATGGCTTCCATTTGTACCAAGAAAATTGTTTACATTTACCCCAAGACTCGAGGAGGACTGGCCTCTAGAAGTCCAAGGTTGAATTGACAGAAGAGAGAGAGCACTGTTGGAGTCAGAGACTCCGTTGAAACATTCGACTGAAGACACTCCATGACTATTAGAGTAACTTCTTGGCCTAGTAGTCGAACCTTGCAAAAGATCGGGTATAGGATTTCCCATTCCTCGTTCATATGTTGTCGTGTTTGACCATGAAGTTGGGTAATTGCTGAAGTCCATCACAAGGCCTCCAGATTTGTTGGGGTTATCTGGCACGACAAATATCAAAATCGAACTCAGGAATGCAAAAAAATTGACCATGTTTGATTACCGAGTAAAACATTAAGAGAGGAAAATGTATTTCGTGCATCACATAATAGGTCATGTTTTTCAGGTGAGACTATGTTTTTTACCAAACTTCATATTTTGTTTGATAGCATAGCTAAATATACCGGGTCGACCCATCAAATAAAATGAGCTCACATCCAATTCAATGGTAGTATAATCTCCATGGTTTTGTGGAAGGGGGGGGGGGGGGGGGGAGACGAGTGACGTGTTAATGATGACTAACCGAACATTGTTTGAGAAAGATTTGCATAGCGAGGGGACATTATAGATCCCGGTGGTGGCTTTCTACGTCGCTCATTGTGGCCAGCAAGGCGTCTGCGGCAACTTCGTTTTCCTTGGTCAAATTCAGGCAATTGATGAAACCTATAAATGTTAACAACCCAATAAGCTATTATTACAACAGAAATAGGGATGTAGCTATATTAGGCCAAGCTTGTATCTCCATAAATGAAAAGATTTTCAAAATGTTGTAGATATATGCATAATGTGTTTGAATTAGTCTTTTAAAAGTGAGTTGCTACATTCAGTTTTCAGTTTTAAGCAAATTCAGAACTAAGGTCTTACAATTAATTCATAGATGAACACCAGCCAATTAAGCACAATACAAAAGAACAGGACATAGTTAATAAAATTCATATAATTGTTTTCTTAATGTCCCACAAAATCACAATCACTATCATGAATATCATCACTAAAGGCCTCTAGAGAAAGGAAAAGGAAAGCAACTTGACTACAAAACTCAATCATAAAGGACAATTAATTAAGGAATAATAAATCATAATTAATAATCAACCCCACCACAGCAAAAAAAATATATATATATGTATATATATATATAAAATTAAGGAACCAAATTAAAAGAGGTTAGGCCAACCTTATCTGTAGTAAAGCAAGTGCGTGAATGATGATGCATGGCTTTTCTTTTTTCATTGAATTTATGAAAAAAGAAAAAGAAAAAGAAAAGAAAAGTAAAAGGGCTAAAGGGTGAGCCTACAACCTGCTGCACTGCTGGCAAAACCTTTGTTGAATCCCTGAAACAATGACCTTTGAAGACTTTGAATGCATACCACAAACTTTGTGCCTTGAATAGTAAGCCTTTGCATCACTCAGATCTACATTACATCCCTCCACCTGACACCTGGGCGGCTCCGCCCCGCTCCTCCCTTTCTTCGCCGGAGAAGCCGGCGGAGGACCACCAGAGCCCCCCTCATAGTATATTTTCTTGCCAAATTTCAAGCCATTCACTGAGTCAGAAGCAGAGGAAGAAGAACCCTTTTCCATTTGATTAATTATGTCTACACCCCTTTTCCATTCATTGCTTCGATCTCCTGAATCAAAAATAGAACATACATGCATTAATTATTAGTTTATGATAATCTATTCTATTTGTACACCAACTAAGTACCAGAATTAAAACTCAACATAAAAATGGCTTCTTTTTCTTTCTTTCTTTTATGCCAAAAGATCCCAAAAAGCTGAGATTTTCTATAATCTTAAGAAAATTTTAGTTTTAAAAACAAAACACAATGTGGGATTTTGGGAGTGAAGTAAATAATAATTAAATAAACACTGCTCTTGATATGGGATTGTGGGGTGTGTTGTGTGGTTTAAAAAAAAAAAAAAAGTAGAGAAACCTGACAATGGGCCATACTGCCAGCAGTTTTACTTTCTTTTTCTTTCTGAAATTTGAATTTTGAAGAGACTTCTTCAGACTACTTGTGTTGTGTCAAAATAATGGAGACCGACCAATGCAAATTGCAAACAAACAAATGAACTAGTTACTTACTTGTACTATAATAATAATAATAATAATAATAATCTGTGTGTGTGTGTGATTTATTGTGAGTGCTTTTCAGGAGGAGTTCTCAGTAGCTTTATACTCCCATACATATACCACTGCTAACTTCCAACTTTTTTCACTAATTACAGTCCATATCTCTTGCTTTAAATTTCATCTTGCATAACCATTACTCTATTTCTTCGGCATATTTGAAGAAAACGTCATAAACTAATCGATGTTTTTTATTTTTCGTCTTAAATTATACTATCTCATCGAATTTTATTCAGTAATTCAATATATTTTTTATAATATCGTCACATCTTTAATTATGAAATAAAAATTGTGCATGTGTCCGTTAAATTATCACATGACTTCTTACGTATCATGACGTGACAAATTTTTGAATGAACAATTATATTATATTGCAGAATTCGTCACAAACTAATTACAAGATTGAATCGTCATTTTCATTAAAGTATAAATTTAATACTAGAACTAAATCCATGCAAAATGATAAATTGTGGGATGAAATTTGACGAGTTGATATAGTTTAGGACGAAAAATTAAAATTAATAATTAGTTTGGGACAATATCCCGAAAAAATATTAATTTATGGGATAAAATCCGATGAGGTGATTAACCCAAAATCACTAATTAGTTTTGGATATTTTCTGCAATTTTGTCTATTTCTTATTGTGAGTGAAATGCAATGGGTCTGTTTGTTTGGTGTTTGAGAAAGTAGTTTGAGAGAGTAGTGGAGGTTTGTGAAATAATTTCGATTTGCGTAATGTTGTTTGTTTGGGTTTTGAGAGAGTGGTTTGAGAAATAAAGTAGATGTAGATTTTTTTTGGAAGAGTTAGGTTGTAGGTGTAAGATGTGTAAGACTTTATGTCAAATCATGTTTGTTGTGAAATAAATTGTGTAAGAGATAGGTTACTTTATGTCAAATCAGAGTAGAGTTTGTATAGATTTTGTTTAGAGATAAGAAAATTGTTGTTTGTTTGGGTTTTGAGAAAGTAGTTTGAGAAAATTGAGAGATGAAAAAGTTATTTCAGAAAATAGAAAACATGTTTGTTTGGCATTTCCCAAACACAAAATTTTTTTGGGAAACACCAAACAAACAGACCCAATGATTTCCCTCTCTGCCTTTTTCCTATTATCAATTATTGTGATTTAATGTTATATGATTTCCTTTCTCTAAGTTTATAATTTACCCTCTTACATTAAAATCTTCCACTTTAGCCCATGTCTACTCTATTTAGTGTGAATCTCATATTTTGGGTGGTTCAGTGAATGGTCCCATTGGGGTTGGCTCTGCTAACTTTCTTTGGGATTGGAACCTTGGTTCAAAGGCTTAAGTTGTTTATCTGGTTGCTTGTTCATGATAATTTGATGACCAACTCCATGAGGTTCAATAGACATTTCGCGGAGTCTGATCGATGTACGATGGGTTGTGTTGTGAGAGAAAACTCTACCCATATTTTGAGAGTGTGTCCCCACTCCCTAGGCATCAAGAATTTGGGATACGGTGGTTTGAGAGTTTATTTTGGGTGGTCGGGTTTAGCGATGGCTTGGGAGCCTGTACCAGTATCCAGGCGGAGTTACTTGTCCTCAGGGAGGGGCTTAAGTGGGCTTGGAAGTTACTTGTCCTCAGGGAGAGAAGATTTAGAAAACTGGTGCTTGAAATTGACTCACAAGTCATAACCGGTATGTCATTTGGCTAATAAAGGGTTCACGTCAGAACATCCCTTGGACCCAATCATGGTGGACTTTAGGTGCTTATTTAAGAAGCCGTAAACTGTTCGGCTTATACACACTAGGAGATTGACAAATTCTGTCGCAGATGCTCTTGCTAGACTTGGTCATCAAGCAAGAAGGGAATAATTGAGGTGTGATGATCCCTCTAATTACGTTCACCACATATTGCTCGAAGATTTAGCTTTGTTTTCTTTTTGGTCTTGCTGGATCTAGTTACGAAATGATAAAACTAACCCTTATCTTTGTTTTTCTTCTTCTTAAAGAATGGTCTCTTTCTTTCAAAAGTAATACGTATGTAATGATAAGGGAGGAGATTGATTATAAAACCTATGGCTATTATTTATTCTTGCAGAGACGTAGGGATAATTTTTTGTGGCAAATGAAAATCCAATTTAAATTAGAGGTTGTACTTTTATCCGGAAATGGACCAATCACTATCAAAACCCTTGTTTGGCAAATAAATTAGGTACAATTCCTTTTCTTGAGACAGAATTTTGCTTATATTAGCAAATTTATTTGCATAATGATGATGCTTTTAGATAAAGGAAGCCGGCACTCCCTCAGTCCCAGTCTTGATGTTCGGATAAGATAGACACTAAAATAAAAGTACTTATTTTAAATATACTATTATTTTGTTTTTGTAACAAAATTTTAATAATTTATTGTTTCAACTTGAGCTACAAGAAAATGTAAACTATAATCTCTGATCATAAGCAATACTAGCTCAAAAGTATTCAGAGTTGTTTTAAGCTAGCTAGCTTCTGGTTTTGATGATGACCTATATTTATATTAATTAATCCAGAACTTTTGAAAACTCCAACAATTATATAAACCATATTTTACCCCGGCCCATCATTTTCTGCACATTAGTTAATTACATTGTTTAAATTTCAATCAAATCAAATTATTCAATTCAATTATGTCTGCAAAAGACAAACCAAATTATAAAAGTGCATATATCAAAATTTAATTAGTAGTTCCGGACCAAAACAAAAGAATATTTTCAATTGTTATTCACGAATATCTAGAAAAATATACAGAGATAGAACCAAAATATGAAACACAAAAAAAAAAAAAAAAAAAAAAAAAGTTACTACATGGCCTCTAAAATTATTTTGGAGGGTTGTGCAAAATTATTGGTAGAGGTCATTTAAACTACCAAGACAAAACCAAGGTAGCTATAATTAATAATAAGGGGCCCTTTTTGGCCTTTCCTTTCCCATCTCTCCTTCTTTATCATAGATCTAGTTTCTTGTTTCAATACTAGATTTTGCTATCTCCAATCAACCGTCTCAATTATAATAGTAATTTGTATGAGGTTCCTAAAATCTTTGAACCTCATGCATCTTTTATCTATCTAGTAGAAGTAGCTAGCTAGTGGGAAAGAAAAAGGATTCGAATCAAACCTAGAAAAATGGGGTCCTTGATCAATAACTTCCACATGGGATGTTGTACTTCTTCTTCAATTAATCAAACCTAGATTTTGTGTCAATTACTCTATTTTGATCTATGGATTAATTAGTAGCTACTCTCAACTGTTGAAGAATTGATTGATGAACACTTTGTTAGGTTTTCCTTTCTACTCCATTCAAATTAAACTGTAAGAATATTAAGGGCATGTTTAATTTGTTTGGCGTTTCCCAAAATTATTTTGTGTTTGGGAAATGCATGTCAAACAAATATATTTTTTATTTTTTGAATCAAAATTTTAATCTCTCAAATTACTTTCTTAAGAGTGAAACAAAACAAAAGTACTTAAGTTTCTTAAAATAGTATTGTATTTAATTCGGAGTGGTAGTAGTAATTTGAGGGGTGAAATTAATGCACCTTAATTTCCCTTTAATAGAGCTTAATTAATTAATTCCCTAGCTACCTTTCATTCTGAGCTTGCTTAGATAATATTACTAAATAGTAATTAAACAGTGCCAAAAATGACAAGTTGACAGAACAAACCTTAAAATATCTTCACATGCATGAAGAATTTTCACTTCTAAATTGTTAAATATTGGTATCTTTAGTTTTAGTTTGTTCCTAAGGCCAAAAGTCCTGAAAGAACACTTTGGCATCTTTCTTTTAAAAGAAACATTAACAATTACCATAACAAGTAGGGATTAATATTATACATGAGGTTAGCAAGATTAAGAAAATAATTAATTAATTAGGCAAATCTTTTGTCTAGAAGAATAATTATTTTAATCATAAAATAATAGTATTTCCCAGTACTGGAAGTACAGTGCACATAAACCCTGACCCAATGTTCAAATTGATAATTTCAAGGAAACCAAATCAAATAGACAAATACTCCGTATTTATTTTATTTTTATACTGTATTATTATATAAATTGCATGTGATATTTCTTGTATGTATCGGGTGTACGAGAACCTTGAGGACCTGAGATCCATTTCCGCGGAATGTACAATTTTGCGGTTTAATCATATTTTGCACCCTTGAAATGTATGAATTTGATATTTTGCACTTTAAAAAAAATTATTTTACACCCTCTAAATATATACTTTGCACCCTATGTAAATTTTATGCCAAAAAACAGAGGTATTTTTGTCACTCCCTTCAAAGTCAACCTATATATACTCCCTCCAAAATGTACTAATGTGAGATTCATGTGCAATTAAAAGTAAAATTGACAATTACTCAAAATAAATCATTTTAGAGGACAGTTAAATGAATAATTTAATTACTCTTTTATTGATATTCTATTTTTTTATTTCAAGTTATATAAATATTTCTTTAGAATAATATTTTATATTAGGTTTTCTTATTTCAAGTTATCTAAATATTTCCTTGAATAATATTTTATATTATGTCGAGTTACGAGTAAGTAAAGTATTCATTTAACTGTCCTCCAAAATGATTTTTTTTCAAAGTTATTTTTAACGGGTAATTGTCAACTTTACTCTTAGTTGCACATGAATCTCACATTACTACATTTTGGAGGGAATATAAGTTGACTTATGAAGAGATTGACAAAAATACCTCTGTTTTTTTACCTAAAAGTCACTTAAGAGGCAAAGTGAAAGACGAATACGCCGAGATTGAAAATGCACCCCGCTTACTTTTCTCTCTTCTACCAATTATCTATAGATTGAGCACTAATTGAATCTCAAGAAAGAAGGAGAAAGATAAAATATGTTTTTAGGATGTAAAATAAGATTGATCTTTTTCGAGGATGCAAAGTGGGATTAAGCTGCATTATGCATATATACAACTTTAATAATTAAATAACAGTACGATGTTTAGGATTTGATGTGCGACGATACAGATGTTTTGCTAATTAGGTAGGTCCAAATTATACAATGTGGTAAATTACTCTCAAGGATTTCTTTTAGGTTAAATAAATGTGATTTGCTAATATGTAGGGTAATTTCATACGTTTCGACCGAATTATGATCAATTAGGAATGTTAACAAATCAGATTCGGGTGTTACATGTCTAAATTCTGATTTAGATCCATTGTTGTGAGTTGGATTTGAGTTTTGTTAGCTCCAGATCTGAATTAAGTCAAGTGAGTTGCCTAGCTCGATTATGAATTTTGATCAATCTAAGAAATCCATTTGTTTATCGATTTATTTTTATTAGTTTATTCAATTTTAGGTCAAAGTTTGACCATTTATGATAGAATTTTCTCAAAATTGAGACGCAGGGAAACCAATAAGCCAGATGGGCTCTTACTGGTCCGATCAGTAAACTTGTCGGCCATTATTTAAATGATACTACAACAAACCAGTCCTTCCTTGAAATTTGTAAATTCAAAATGTGGGCTTAATTGATAGTTGCCCAAAGTATTACAAGCCCGAAAAGGAAGGCCCATTTCTCATACGTTACCGAAGTTTCAGATACAATCGGGTTAATAGGTATTCAAATATAAGCAAACCTTTTAATCACCGGACATTAGGTTTAGTGCGAAAATTAATTGATGCAAGAAATCTAAAATAAATACTTCATAAACCCTACAACGCAAATTAAAAAAAAAAAAGTCAATTCACAGAGAACCATAGTACAATAGGACAAGTATACCACACTAAAGACTTGAATTAAGTACAATCTTTTTTTGTTACTTGGATCCTACCCCAGTGAATTTAATTCATTGGGGTTGGAGGAATGTCACATGGGCATGAGAGGACAAAAAATTATCCTTTCATGTTCATGTGACATTCATTCAACACCAAATACATCGGGCTAGGCACTAATTTTCCCATTTTTGCTTGATCATCCAACAAAAAGAAAACAACTGTACTCCCTTTGGAAAACAATTGGATCCATCTTTTGTGTTGAAATACCAAAACAAGAAACTATTTTTAGATTTTCCTAGGATTTGCTACACAATTTTTCATGGTAATGTCTTTGAAAGTTTTTGAAAATGTTTCGATATTTAGTTGAGTGAAACATATACGAGAAACGAAATTTTAATCCATGGCCTGTATAACAAGCAAATGTATCTTTAATTAACCCCTAGATGAAAAGTAAGCCAAGCCAAGTTCAAATTCATGAACATTGTTCAGTTTGAGCGTATCTAGCAAAGAGCAAGTATAAATTGTTGGAATTTATATAGATTATAATATTAAATAATACTTATTATATCATGATAAGTAGTGGGGGTTGTTATTATATTATGAAAAGTAGTGGGGGGTTGTAGCAATAAATTTGAAATCATGAAATGTCTAATGGACATGTGGCCTTATTCATTTGAACGGTTTAAAAAATGAAACAATGCATACCTTTATGAACAATGCATTTTTTAAATCATTTGAACGGTTAATTAATGAAACAATGCATTTTAACCGGGAACTAGAATGCATCTTTTCATAATTAGACATAAGCTACAATGATTCATGAAACATTACAACTCTAAGAATATTATAAATAGAGTTGTAGTGCAGAAAATTTAAATCTACGAAATCATAACTATTCTCTCCCCAAATTTATTTCATCTCCTAAAGCACACAATTGTTAGAGAAATTTATAGAGAAAGTTTAGAATTGCTATCTATCTTTCTAAGTGGTTTTGTTGTATCCTGGAAGTGATTTGCTACTTCAATCCCATTAGCAAACTCAATCGAGTGGGGGCAAATATCACTTTAAAGATATTGTCATTAAACAAGCCTCAAAGCTACAAAGTTCTTGATATATTTAATTCCCCACAAATTACTTTCCCAACATAAATAATCACCCAATAATTTCCAAACACAAACACAACTAAATTCAAGACAAAAACAGAACTTCATTGTCATACTAGTTCTTGACACAGTTTGAAAGACGCTACAAAACCAAAATACTCGTTATGCTAAAAATCAAACGCATTACCAAAAAAACACGGCCTCAGAAAAAATAGAAGCAAGATGCCCATTTAGGCCGATAAAGCAGCTTCATCATTTGCACTCAACGCCAACTTCAGCAGCCCTTCTAGGCTTATTTTTTCTTCGACTTCCGATTTGTCTGTACCCAATAGATTTAATCGCTTCAGTTGAGTTAGTTTTTGCACTTTCATCTTTCACCAAATCCTCATTCTCTTTCCTCTTTCTTTTCGTGCCATTCTCTGTGGCAGATTGATTATTGTTACTTTCATCTAATTCTTCTATCTTTTCAATTTCATCTTCTCCCTCAACATCATCCTTCAATAGTTTTTGTGGCCTTCCTCTTCTCCTCACTGGTAACTTCTCATCCTCTCCACTTCCAGTATCAGTTAGGGATTGTTTCTTCCCTTTTCCCCTCCCTCTACCCATTTTTCGACTCTGCAATCTCAAGAAATTTCAAGTAAATCTGCAATAAAAATAATGGTATGAAGAACTCAAACGAATATGGAGTTACGATGGATTATAAAGTTTGAATAAGGCCTCATCCGGAATGATGGATCTTGAGTTGATATAGAATGATTTAGAGAAACGACTTCAAATGACTACAATATTAGGAAATGCATCAAACAAGTACAGCAGATTTGGTTTCGTAGATTTGAAATGCTCAACTCCAAATCCATCAACCTAAATGATACTCTTCATATACCTAAAAGAAATTAGTGGGTACCAAATAATCCAAAACGAAACAATAATAAATCTAAAGCTTATATTTTTTGTTTTTGAGAAACTAAAGCTTATCTACTCACAATTCTCATACCTTAAAATATTTATAACACCAAGAGAAACTAAAAATAAGTTCCAATTAAACAGAACCACCAATAAAAAGTATTCTCTGAGCAAACCTAAATCAACAAAAAGGGATTCCATATAATACGTCAATCCAATAAACCCTAATTAAGGGTATCACCTAGTAAACCAGAGAAAAACAGAAACAGCTCATCAATAAAACTACACAAGACCTCAAAGCATCTTCCAAATTATAAGCAAAATGCGAAGATAAACAATCCAATCTAATTAAGCACAGGAGATCAACATAAACCTCAATTAAAAACATATTGTAATATTCTGATGATTAAGAGATTAAAAGAGAAGCAGAGAGGAACATACCAAATGGAACCGGACTCATAAGAAACAGCATCCATTTGCATCGCTAATTAATTTAACAATATGTAATCGTAATTGCAATATCAATCAATACTTAATATTTAGATGTGTTTCTGCTTGCATGAACAGTTTCAATTTTAGCGGAAGTTAAAAAAAATGAAGGTTGATAGAATATGAGTGAAAATTGATCTGACTTGTGGAAAATGAAGGGTTAGATCAAGAGAACAATACAGAGTGAGATGTGTAGAGATTGATATTTTTCCACCATTGAAATGAAAGGTTGAAGAATGAATGAGCTAAAAAGGAGAGAAACAGAACAGAGTGAAGAAGATGAGAAATAAAAATGTGTGTGTAGTAGTAGTTAAGTAAGAAGTGGTGAAAGGATATTTTAGTATCTATGGGCTGTTTGGGAATTTAGGGTAAATTGTAAACGAAGGTAAATAATCTTTATTTTGAGACCCACTCCAAAATGTAAGAGAAAAAAGAATAGGACTAAGTTTTGCAAATTATACTCCCCCCTTTTTTTTATTTTGTCGCTTTAAAGATTGCACATAATTTAAGAAATGCCGTAAATATTCAACTTTTTAAAGCAAAAATTCAAAATTATCCTTTTAATCAAATAATCGTAGCATTATTAGTAAGAAGGGTAAAATAACATTAGTTTTACATTAAAATTCTAAAACGATAAGCAAAAACAAACGGAGGGAGTAGTTGTTACGATTGAAAATCAAATTATTAATACTCTATCCAAACTCATTTTATTAAAATTTATTTAAACTCGATTAACATGAGTTTTGAGCAATATTTTTTTATTTTACAACTTGTGGAGCTCAATTCAGGCATGTTCGATAAACTAAAAATTATTAAATTATAAGTAAAATTTAATCAACTCGAATTAGTTTATAAAAACTAGTTTAAGCTAGTTCATTAAGCAATCAATCAAACTCAAGGAATTGCATTTTTTATAAAAATTGATGGATATAAGAAATGTGAAAAAAGTCTTTTAATTTTGATGATAAATATTTATTTTTTGAAAGTTTTGTAACAAATGTTTAAAGTAGGTGATAATTTAGAATAAAAATACAATTCTCTATATTTTGAAACTCAAATCAAGAATTAAATCGAAGTTGAACAATAATTTTAAATTACTTAGACTCATTACACCCCTAATGATTATTAATTATGCTTTTGATACATTAACTTTTCTAGATATTTTTTTGAATATAACTTTTCTAGATATTTGAATGAGCAAAAACATTACCCACAATAATTTGGAATCAATCTTTTGTCAATTTGTTAGTTTTAGCGTTGTTAACAAAATTGATGGTTCATTTAATCCATTACTTATTAATTAGAATCCAAAAGCTCAAATTTTAAAGAATTAAGTAAACTTATAAAATTTTCCCCAGAAAAAAAAAAAAAAAAAAGAGTAAACTTATAATAGATTTGGAGACTCCATGATCATTTCCATTTTATTAAACTAATATTTTAATGAGAATTTGTGTACTATTCTTGAACAAATATAAGTAAAATCACGTAGACTAATATCATGACATAATATTTATTTTATCGAAGTATATCCGTATGTATCATAGAGAAAATACATAAATGTAGCACCTATAAATAATCTCCACGAAAAAGATTTTGGTAAAAACCATCAAACCTAGGAGTAATACTAATATTCCTTGCTTGTTAATTCATTTTTTGGGAACATAACTTTTCTAATTTATCAAAAAAGAAAAAGGCCTTCTTGATTAAAAATTAATGGGCGTGAAATGACAAAAATGACCCTCATGCATTTGTAAAATCTTTTTCTTTTGGCATGGGGAATGGGGACCACACGTTGAGCAGCTGGGCGCCAATAAAATAAACTGATAGCTGGACCCTGTCAAAGCCTCGTGCTTAGTTTAGAATACACTGGAGTAGTATTTATTTATTTATTTATTGATTGATTGGTCAAATTGGCCGCGTTACGTCTAACATCTCACTCTCACATCACATATATAGCTGTTTTGAATTTTGAGTCGAAAGACCGTCTAACTTCTTTTGGGCCTTTCAGAAGCCCAATTTGGAAGGAGTAATACTCCTATACTTTTTTGACATTTCCACAATGCCGTGGGTATTTAATCAAACCAACTTAAAAAGTACGTAGTAATTTCAAGTTCATTAAAAAAATCTAAAACAAACTTAACCATTTGGTACTAAAATCTAAAATAATTTCAAGCTCATTAAAAAATTAAACATTATCTTCACAGTAAATAAAATTAATAAATAGTGGTTTGGCAAAGTGTGCACCACTCTGCTATTAACACAACGAGTCTTTAGCTGTTTAAAATAACAGAGAAAATTTGTTTACAATTAGAGGAAAAGTAATTGCAAAAGCACCCATAATATTCAACTATTCAATTCACAAGGAATAAACAAAAAGAATGATCACTTTTCTTTCTTGATTTTAAACCTCAAATGAATTGATCTCAAAAAAAAAACTCTAATGAACTATTAGGCTATGTTTGATTCAAGGATTTCAGTGATGAAAGCGCTATGGAAAATGTTTTTCCTTGCATCCAATGACGCAACATTGAGCTTTTTTTATTGTTCATTTGCATTTTACTTATCATTTTACTCACTGAAATCCATAAATCAAACATAGCCTAAATGAATGGTAAAGTGAATTAATTGGCTTCCAAATGCCATCACTTTCTTTATATGCCTCCATTTCCAGATCCTAACATTTCTTCTGCTAGATGGAATATATAAGAACATATCAGTTATTTCAATGTTTCTTTCGAAGAATTCTGCATCAACAACAGTCATATCTCCCCTGCAAATTTTTCGCAAAAGAAAATGTCATCCCAAACATGTATGGATTGTTGCTTAAGGTAAATTAGGTCAAACAGTCCGATGATTGTAAATGACAACATTCAAGAAAATGGAAGCGTAGAGACTTTCATCCACAAATTTCATTGGATTTTTTCTTATGGGAATAATCTAGAGAGTATGATTGTTTTTTTATATCAAAGCAAGTAGAAGGCAGAGGACAAATTATATCAATTTGTAGTTAATGCTTTATGAAAACTTAAGTGTTCTGTAATGATTGTAAACTATCCTTGAATCTCGTGATACAGGAACAACAAAAAAATGAACAAGTGAGCAAATAAATCCCACAAATAGACAAACATCAACTTTGGTTTATATGTCTAAAAGTAAGCAAAATAGGATACCTCGTCTTAACTTTGATTTGCCTTTGCCCAAATTATGCAGGTTGAACTTCAAAGTAAAACGAGCTCTTCCAAGGCACATCATATCATTCAGCAGAAGACTTCTCAAATGAAGCTTCACTAATGAGTAGCATTTAGAAGCAATAAAAAAAGCAATAAAAAGTGACCATATCTTCAGGTATCATATATATCTTTCTTCAGTTTCTCCCAAAACTCTATTCCTTTCGGATGAGATTTTACATAAGTTCTCAAAAATATTTTCTCCGAGCATGACAAAAGAGTACTTAAAGCCAACTTTGGATGCACTACTCCTTCATCTTTAAGCCATTTATACGTTATAAGTCTAAGCTTTACCCTTTCGATTGTGTAAGAAACAATTGCTGGATGAGTAACCAAATCAAACACCGAATAACCCAAATCTTTAACAAAAAAATCAATCTTTGTTTCGATTACATCCTTCTTCTGGTTAAGGATTTGAGGAGATACTTTGACCATTCCTATGACTTCTTCGCGACTCAAACCAGAGTTCACCAAACAATCAAACCTCTCTTGAAGTTCCACTCCTTTGCCTCTAAATACTTTAAGAGCCTTCTCCATTTCCTTTGACTTTTCGACAAATCCAAGGTTTAATAAGAAATTAGTTTTCAACATTTTTACATTTAGAATCCGGTTAGGCTCTGGAAGCCTATCAACTCTCACTCCACGAACCCATCTTTTCAACACCTCTGGCTCATCTATAACCATTTGACCAAGGCGTTTTTTCCCACAGTTCAATATGCCTAGTAAGCTCTTAACTTTTTTGAGTTCACATGAACCGAGTAGTACTGGGTACGAACGAACAATCCAACCAATGTCTTCTAAATCCATCTTAATATCAACTAAAAAATCAAAGCAGTTACGGAAATTATTGGTGAATTTCACAACTGGTATTTTCGGAAACTGAAGAAACACAGTTTTAATATCACTTTTTACGAATCCAAATTTAGACAAAAACCCAAATAAGCAAAAGGAAGTACGCCCTGAGATCTCAAGTAAAATATCCGGATGTTTCATGATTAATTCCCCTAATTGCTCTTTACTCAAACCCAACTCAATTAATAAGTTTATAAGCTCGAGGATACATTTCCAATCGTAAGAATCTGCTTCATCTATATGCTCCTCAAGCCAATCTTTTTCAATCCCGGCTTTCTTTAACTTCACTAAAGCCTCTATAAATTCCGAATTGACATCATCCTTTAATAAAGAAGGGCTTGAAGCAATAATCTTAACAACAAGAGACTGTTTCAAATCCAAATTCTGAAAAGCTTGAAGCTTTGATTGCAAAACACCATGATCATACCGAAAAACCTCTCTGGCTTCCTTATAAATCTTTCCAATCCTACTTCTAAGAATTCCATAATTACACAAAGCATAATAGTTCTCCAGTAATACTTTATCATCATTTAAAAACATCAAACTCCGCGGAAGAAATGATGAGTATTCAGACGGGTTTAATCCTATGCTCTCAAAGAATGGCTCAAATTCATTAAAAGGATGGTACCTCAAGAACCGTGTCAACGACCTTGAAATGTTGGCATCATCGATTTCAACTCTCTTTAACAATCTGTCAAAGAATTCGGGAGTGTTTTTACTCATATTTTCGGCATCCATGAACTGCAAACTCCTGGTGGAATGTAAGTACTCTAATAAAGCAGCTTGCGCTTCTCTTTTTACCACACGCGATTTCTTTGCTAGTTCACCGAGATTTCCGCCATTCTTTAAATTAAAAGCCTTTTCTGTTGTACAAAACCTAATTTGTTGTAAAATAAGGTATGACTCATTATGACAAAGATTGGATTTTGAGGGTCTACATATATTTTCTCTGCAAAGGAAAGAAACCCATTTGAGAACATGAGGTATTCTGAGTTTCTGTAAATTGGTCATAGAGAATGATTCGGAATATCAGGGGACGTCTGGAAAGGAAGCAAAAATATTATTTTTCAAGAATAAATTAGGGGTCTGCTTATTGATGGAATTTCTGTAAGCTTTTGGTCAAGAGAGCTTAAAAATGTGGTCTTTTTAGAAATGGAGGATACTGATTATACTTAGAATGAGACAGAGAGCTTCCCCATTTCTCCTGGGCAAGGGTTTTCGGTTTTCTCAGTCGAGAGAAAAGGTTTAAGAGGAAGAGGAATGGGCAATCTTGACAATTCACGATTATACAAGGGTTCTTTTCTACACAAGCCACCACAAAAAAAAAAAAAAAAAAAAAAAAAGAGGTACATAATAATAGTGTAAATGAACAAATTAGGTTGTTTTTATCTTATCAATATTAGGCTAATGCTATATTTACTAAAATTAGTATCTGATCATGAGGAAAACTGTGAACAGAATGCTTGTGACATAAATTCTTAAAAATATACTGTATTTATTGTTTACGAATTGTAATTTTGAATTTTTAATGATCCAAATGTAATTAAAAGAAACGGGTTACCTGAAAGTTTTTAACCAAAAAAAGTGACTAGAGTTAAATTTTAATTAAATTTATTGTTAAATGAAACAAACAAAAAGTAAAGTCTGTTTTAAACAAACTAAAATAAAAAATAAATTTAAACAATCAAACACAAATAAAATTTGAAGTCTTTCATGTTTTTACACACATAGTTATCTCTTAACTTAGATATTTTGATTTTGTAAAATAAAATTTCAACTATTATCGAATGATGAATGTTTCATTGTACTTGTTTTCTAATATAAACCCTACCGTATTAAGTTTAACCCCAAGGTATGTACGTTGCACAAGAGGCAGATTTAGTTTGATTATCGTCCCAACATACTTATGGTGCACAAGAGGCATCAACGGAGGAGGCAGGAAAGTTTTACCGTTTACGTCATCCCTGCCTGCCAAATAAAATGAACACCACCAACAGGTTGTTTCACTAAAAAATGGGATTAGGTTAAGAAATTCCTGCAGCATAGAAATTCACTAATAACACTGCCAAACACTAAAAATTGTTAATGGTTTGAATTTCAAGGATTTGTAAACTTGAACTACTACTACAGGGCTTCTGATCATTTATTCCTCTTCAGCTATGACCTACATAGTTAAGGAAGTACAAAAAACAATCATAAGACAGAGTAACGAAACAAAAAAATAATACTAATAGCAACAATCAAATCAATGCATGAAGAAGTTAGTGTACCATGCTACAACTGGTGTACGGTATTTATTGCTTTGGCATGTGGTAAGGGTACCCTCCAATAGCTGCTTGATTTGACTGTGGATAAGAATATTGGGGCTGGGCTGAGTATGGTGCAGCCGCGGGACTCGAGTAAGAATTGGTTGGATATGTTGCCATTGCATGGATATAACCATAACCGAGAGGAGGTGCTCCGGTACCAGAATATGCTTTCTGTTGATATCCCGTTGTCATATGTTGTACGGATACTGGAACCATTGCTGCAGGTAGCTGCGTTTGTGTATTTCTACCTTTGTTATTATCTGCAAGCTTCACTGTGATATTTCTTCCCTGCAATGATTGAAAAAGTAGAAGCAATAAGATGTCCAATTCCATTTGCAATTTGAAAAACTCCAGGGTGTGTTCATGGACCGGTTTTGGCTCCATTTTGGTTGATAATGAGATGATAAAATAATAGTAAGTGCGTTTAAAAAATATGAGATATGCTTTGGATTGATTTTGGATGTTCGGGTTTCAAAAATATGAGATATGCTTTTGATTGATTTTGGATGTTCGGGTATAGGGTGAAACGTAGATGATACAGATTTGAGGATGATATTACATTGTGTACATTCAGGTTTGGGGCAAAATGGCTTCAAATTGGATCACCAAGTTTGACCCATCTAACTAAAACTCGACCCAACTTGGTTTTGGCTAGGTTTACCAATCCAACAGATCCAAATTCGATCAATAAACACCCTCAATCTTCATAAGGTTTCATGAAGCAAAGCTAAGAATCACCACATTGAAGAAATAATACATCAGGCTTATTCATCCACTCACTCCAAGAATCTTTTGGGGATCATCAATTGCTTTCTTTGCTGCCTCCACGGTCTTGTAAGTAACAAATCCAAAACCTCTTCATGGAGAAACAAGGAAATTTGTCAGCAGTCCATAGCAAAACAAAGTCCCTTTACATGAAAGAGAAATGCAGATGAATTGTTACCGTGAATTGGTCGAATCCTTGTCATATGCAACCGAACCCTCTTCAATTTCACCATACCTTGAAAAAAAGGAGAGCAAAAACTCACTCGTTGTCTCGGGTGACAAACCTCCAATGTATAGCTTCCTTTGGGCTTGATCAGGCGTCGCACTGGTACTGGTTAAACCCTCACTCGCAAGGTTACAAACAGCCATACGACCCTAGAGCAAATATATGAAAGGAGGATCAAATGAGACAAGAGAGTCAGCATAAATTTTGAGATTTATAACAGATATTCAGCACAATTTGCTGGGCATTAACTCTTAAGAGAATACTAATTCTTACATCGATCATTTTGTTGGGTGCTTTAAGAGCGCTCTGAGCTGACTCCATATCTTTATAAGTAATGAAACCATAGCATCGTGATTTTCCTGTAGCTTTGTCATAGATTACAGCACCCTCTTCTATTTCACCATGCTCTTGAAATGCCTGAAAGATCAACGACTTAATGAATATAAGTTACAAAGTTCAAGTATTATCATACTAAGCATGATACGCAATGACCAAAATAAGCAACTTTGAAGGAAGAGAACATGGAAACATTTTGATATTTAATTCAGTGGACAATAGTCAAATCACAGGATGCAGTCACCAAGAGAACAAAAAATACATTCCACAGGCAGCAATTCACTCACAGCACACAAAGTTTCTGAAGAAGTATTCCATGCTAATCCACGAACAAAAAGCTTTCGAAAGGCAGGATCAGCACTTGCAACACTTTTAATTTCTTCAGCAATAGATGGATATTGAGACCCTCTTCACGCCAGAACATGCAAACAAGCATACACGTACAATTGTCAAACAACTCAGCATACCACAAGAGGAACATGAAATGGCCTCCGTGAGGTCTAAAAAGAATGGCCTCCGTGAGTGAAAACATCCAGATCACAAACAAGCATCCAAAATGAATAACATCCACAGATACATTTAATCACTAATATGCATAGATGTAAAAAGATAAAAGGTATTTTAGGCATTAGTAACCCGATGAGTAGGTGGGACCAATAATTTTTACTTAATACCAGTATAAAGCTCTTCAAACTGCAACTGTAACCCATACTCCCTAAAACATACCAAAAAAGAAGATAGACAGAAGGCCATAGCAAGAAAAGCAGAAAAGGGAAAATCTAAAAGAGGAACTGTAGCCTTCTTCCATCAGATTCAGGAAATAATAATAATAATAATAATAATAATAATAATACCATATGGTTTGCCAATGTGCAAGTCACATCCTACAATGACATCGAGCTTCACAACTTACACCTATAGACCGTTTGCTCCGTTTACCCCCCAAAAAAAAAATCATAACTGATTCTGAAAACTCACTACTATCGAAAATCACTGAATGCTATTCCAGTTGACAGAAATCCAACAACTTTTTCATATGATACCACGGAATAAATAAATAACTGACCTAAATATTAACAAAATTCCACAGCTTATCAACAACTCCTATAGCACTCTTGTATTTAAGAAAACAACTAATGCCCAATAAACCCTAGACAAAACGTATGACAATAAACAAAAATGTATTTAAAAATTCAGTTACTGAATATGAATTTCACTTAGATAGGGTTTACGGCATTACAATTTAGAAAGGAGATCCACGAGCTGCGGCTTAGCCAACGGGTCGAGGAGCGCACGCAATTCCTCAACGGTTGAGGACGACGCCGTTTGATTCAAGTTGGATAAAAATTGGCCATTGCCGACTTCCTCTATCTTTCTCTTCTTCATCTCCTCCATAATTTCAACTTCACTAATTCCCAACTATCTCTGTAGTGTTCTATGAGCGGTTGCTGTAAAGTAGAATGAAGTCTCTGAAGAAACCTAAATCCTCTCCTCCGCAGACGCAGAATACCAAACTGGGTAGTAGGTACACTGATAAAAGTAATTTTCTTTCTATATATAAACACACCCCATAAGTTGTGCAATTTTAGTATTTAAGTTATTTAAAAAATGCAATTTTAGTATTTAAGTTATTTTAGAAGTTTATTCGTTGTAATTGTAAAGATAAAAAAACGAAACAAAAACACTGAAAATTGTTTAAAATTTTCAAGTTACAGGAGTGAATTTCATGATCTGGAAAGATGAAGACAAAAAGATGTGTTCAACTTAAAATTGTAGGAATTTTTTTATCAAAAATAAATAAATGAAATGAGTAGTTACATTTTAAATCAAACAATTTTTAAGGCAAAATATGTATCAATTTCATGGAAAATTCTTGTCCAAGTCTGACTTGATCAAACACATCCAACCACCAAGCAAGTGTATTGCACTTGCTTTGTGATTGGTCACTCTCCTGAGAGTTACATTCAATCCCAAAGCAGGTGTATTACACTTGGCTCGTAGTTACTTTGAGTTCGGCCAAACCCGATGTGGGTAGGATTTTCCCAATTTCATAGAGTTAAAATTTCGTTTATCCTATGTTTAAATCAATCTAATATTTTTTTTTTTTTGGTGATAAAATCATTCTAATATTAAGAAAATTATATTTTAAGAAAATTTCATAGGCGAATCTTAAAATTTGTAAACAAAAAATACTCCAATATAACATTATGTTATATTTTTATTCCAAAATTTTGTTTTATCAAAACAAAAATGTTTCATTGTGAAAATTGATCTCAAATTATTAGAGTTACTGACAACTTACACTATACAAATTGCATAATATGTATTTTATTTCACCGCAATTTGAAAATTAACAATTTATCATGTAAAAGTTTCACACCATCTTCTGGCTGCTAATCCTTGCATTCTTGTTTGTGTTTGCATGTCATAGGTATTCATCCTCTGTTTTTGTTGGCGACACCTATACTTACTTTGCTGGGATAACAATGGCAGTAGCTGGCATTTTAGGTGTGTTTCATTTTTTATTTTTTTTATTTGCAGTATGTCACTGATTGACAATATTTCTAATAGTAAGATAGGCTACAAGGGTATTTACTTTGCGTATCATTTTTATGTCATTACTTTTTGTATGCTCTTGAAACTCTAGACCTATCTTTTCATCTCATTCACTCCATTACATTTAATTCCTTTAACAACCTCTCTGATTTATGAAGTATAACCCTCTAACGATAAAATTGCAGTTTTAGTCCAACAAAATCAGCACTTTGGTCCTATATTTGACAAAATCACATTTTTCATCCCAATTTTGGAGAAATTTGCACTTTTGGTCTTATTGCCGCCTCTCCGTCCAATTTGGGATCAAAAGTGCAAAACTGAGATAGGCATATGGGCCAAAACTGTAAATCATGACTATTTTCCCGGACCAATATTGCAAAAATGGATAAAAAAACATTTTGAAATTTGGTACCAATAGTGACCAAATTGTAATCATGTGGACTGTGGAGCGAAAATTACAATTTTGTCCCTTTAAACCCATATTTTAATAGGAGTATGAAGTTATTTTGTTAAGGACATCTAGGATTTGATAAATTGCAAGAATATGAATGAAGGAAGTGTTGTCTAGGGAAAGGTTGGAAATTCAGATCATAGTTAATTAGTTATGTTTAAAGTAAAAAATTATCGTCGGAGATAACAATTACTATAACTTGACAATGCATACCTTGATAGCCTATATGATTTGATTTGATGGATAGGGATTAGAAAATGATGTGTGATATATGCATGCATGTCTATTGTGCTTATTCTACTTGTTTATAGAATAATTAAATGCATTGTGAAATTGCTTATAAATTAGGAGGTCATTTCTTGACCTTGTGATTGATCTCTATTTAAAAAGACTATAAGGGCATCTCCTATGTATAGATCAGTCCAAGTCCAGCTTCCCCTCAAAATCCAAGTTCAGCTTCCCCTTCATTTTCATAAGTCATCTAAAATGTATCAATCTATCAATTCCATTTAATTAAAATTCTCAATTTTCCCCACTCTCACTTAATAATAATAATAATAATAATAATAATAGCAATACTAATAATAATAAAAATTAACTCGTAGGTGAAATAAATAAATTTGAGTTTCTAATAATTAACTTTTAAAAGGATTTTCAAATTGGTGCACAATAATACAACAATTCAATTAAATACTTGATATTAATAATAACAATAACAACCAATATTTTTTTAAAAAAAAAACACAACAATACAATAATTAAATAGTTGACAACCAATAATATTATTAATTAAATTAATTTTGAGTTTCTAATAATTAATTTTTAAAGGGATTTTCAAATTGGTGCACAATAATACAACAATTAAATACTTGATTTACATTAAATTTGATTTTATTAAATAAAAGTTACATTTTATAATAAAATTAACTTTTTAAAAATAGTACACAAATTAAATAAAACTAAGATTAAATAAAAGTTACATTTTATTAAATAAGGTATTTTAATTTTTTTTTTAAATTAAAAGGGTTTTTATTATATATATTAAATAAAAACAAAAAAACAAAAAAAACAAAAAAAAAAAAAGAAAAGGGGTTAACAGGTGGCCGACAAGTGTCGGCCACCTGTTGGCTGGGCAGGCGAGCGATTGGACGACCGCGAGCGGTGAGGCAAGCCACAGTCAATGTTGTTAAAATCGGACCGGACCGGCCGGTCCGACCGGTTCGACCGCGAACCGGAGGTCGGTCCGGTCCGGTTTACCCCTTAAAACCAGTAACTCTAAAAACCAGTTTGGACCGGGTTGAACCGGTCCAAAACCGGTGAACCGGCGAACCGGTATGGACCGGTTCAACCCGGTTCTGATTTTTCCTTTTTTATTTTTTTTAATATTAAAAATAAACTAAAAATTCTTGTACAAGGTGGGATTTGAACACCTAACTTCTAGGATGAAACATGACTTCCTTACCATTTGAGCTACACCATTTGTTTTGAAATTTTAGTACAAATTAAAATTTATAAATTATAGAAAAGCCAAATTTATTTATAAATTAGATAATTAACTTAAATAAATATTTCACACATTATGAATGAAAATTAATACTCAAATAATAGTTTTTTATTAAAATTTATTCTATAAAATATTATTTTTAGGATAAAGAGTCAAATCGATATAATATGCAAGTTTGACTTTGAATATTAGACTTTTATACATAACCATATTTTAAAATTTATGAATATATTAGTTTGTTGTATTTTTAACTTACACTTTTAAATTTTAAAAAAGAAATATAATCATATTATATTTATATGAGCATACAAATTAGTACCATATTACCATTATGATATAAGTTAGATAAATATTATATGATTTAATTTTAGAATATTATAAATTTTTTTATATTTTTAATCAATTGTATGATAATATTTAAATTTTATGCATATTACATATACTTTAAAATTAAATATATTTATTACATTATTATGACGTCATCCGGTTCGACCAGTGGTCCGACCGGTTCGACCAGTAAAACCACTAACCAGTCGGCTCACCGGTTCACTATCCGGTCCGGTTTTGAAAACATTGGCCACAGTTGGCTTGCCTCACCGCTTCAAGCGGTCCATGGCTTGAGGCAATGGATAAATGCATTTTTTTCCCTTTATACAAAAAAGATGATAAATTTACCCCCTCAATCCAAATATCCCCAAAATCCATTCTCCCCTCTATACATAGGAGATGCTCTAAAATGAGCTGAAATTTGCATCTCATCTATATGGACTTTATTATGAGTATAATTTCAAGAATTTTCCAGGTAACTATTGTTAGCTTATATAGATTTTGTTTTAATATAAATACAGTGATAAATAAAAAGTATCATCGAGAACAAGAAGCATAAACATGATGCTGTGGATTCTGCTTTTTGCTAAGGTGGTGCGTCGCAGGCTGATATAAATGAAGGGATTCTCAGTAGATGAATTCATTGTTGTAGATATGAGATAGAATTGTTTTACTATAAGTTTTGAATTTTGTAGATCTTCAATGGTGTCCTAGATGTATGTGAATAGAAGTCCATTGATTTACTACTGGTGAGTGAATATCAAACTAACAAAATTGGTATTAAATTGGACAAATTATTTACTTATCTTATCTCATGGGAATCAAACCAAAATCTTTAAATTCTTGAGGTCTATCCTGAAATACGACATTCTCTCTCTTTTTTTTTTGGTACAAAAAGAGAACATAAAAAATTACTCTAGATCATTATAGAGCAGGGGGAAGAACAACAGAAGGGGGTTCTTCCCATATCGTAAACTCGTTTTGAAAATCATAGCCCAATTTAGCCAACACATCCGCACAGTGGTTTCCTTCGCGCAGTGTATGGACAATTCAACTCTCCCATGGTCTTCTAAGTAAGGCTCTACAGTCGTCAATAATCTGGCCCAAAGGATGGTTCTCCGTTTCTGCCTTCTTAATAAGGCCATCTCCAGCAGTTGAGGGCTAGCCCCGGGCTCTGGAGCCCGGGCTAGCCCAGGGCCAGCCCGGGGCCCTGCTGGTCGTCTCCAGCAGTTGGGGCTCCGTGGGGGAATTACTTCCATTTTTTTTCTTTGCCCACTCTCACCTATTAATATTATAGATTTATATTTTTTTAATATTAATATTAATAATAATAATTATATTAGTACTCGTAATTTAATTATTAATTATATTAAAATATTAATATTAAATAGAATATTTAATTAAAGTAACTTAAGAATTAATACATAATACGCAAACTCTCACCTATTAATATTATAGTTTTATTTTTTTAAGTACGGAGTATTAATTAAAATAACACATTAATTACAACAATACACAACATTAATTACACAACAATACACAACATAATCAAGGAAAATAAAATAAAAATAGTCCTAAAGCTCCTTAAAAACCTCATAAACATAGTGTTTAAAAAAGTAAGTTAATGGACCATTTTGGACATATTTTAAGTGGGACCCACTTTGAGTAAAGAGTCGGGTTTTGACGGAATTATATTCTACTCCGTGAGTAGATTAAAATGGTATATGGTACGTCCAAATCGGAATACGGGTGAATGAGAAATTAAATCTCAAAGTTCACATATGTAATGGAAAAAATTGGAAAAAAAATGAACTTATCCCACATTGGAAGTGTGATAAAAAAAACTTGGGTTAAGAAATTATTACTAGAAGGCTCCCTCCTCGCGCGCGCGCGGGGGGGGGGGGGGGTGCAAATCTTGGATTGGATTACCACACAGCCCTTCAAGACTTGTGTGTGCCTGCGGACACGAATGTCGCCCGAAAATCCTATTTCGGACAGCCGATTTTAAAGGCTCTGCCCAGCCCCGGCCGTCTCCAGCAGTTTCTCCCTCCCAGCCACTGCTGGAGATGGCCTGAGTTCGACCACCACCTCAGAACAATTCTTGGAAGTCTTATTTCCATTGTTTACAAACCGAAGTTAGTTTGAAAATTAAAACTCTTTTTCTTGAATTTGACTTCTTCGTTTTTTTTAATAAAAAAGAAGCCCAAAAGTATTTCTTTGAATTTCAATTGGCACCTTCTCTTCCAATTAGATTAATGAATGTAACCACTATAAATTTGGGCCACAGCAAGCCCAAAACCACAAATAAAGTCATCCAATATGGATCGGATTAGTTGACTCGGTGACTTAGATTTCAGAGTTCCAGTGAACCTGCACTGCAGAAGATTTCTTCCCCCCGCCCCTTAAATTCTTTCTAATTTCCGCTCCCTCGCATTAGGAGTTCTCTCTCTCTCTCTCTCTCTCTCACATACACACACACACAACACGTAGAGAAAGCCGAAAGGTATAGATATACCGTGTTTTCCTCTCTTTGTGTTGAGTAAATAGAAAAGGAGAGAGAAAATTTGCTCACGGCATTTCGTAGTGGCGTCGTCTTTTGATGGAATATGAACCTATAGACAGCAGCGGTGTGTATCTCGCATTCATTTCAACTAATTCGCATATATGTTGTTGTCCTGATAAAACATATCAGTTCTCGTTTAAATTGGTTGTTTTTTTTTTTTAATAATTGAGGTTTTGCAATTCGTCCATATTAGTTTGTGAATTTATTTCATATCGGTACGAATAAGGGTTAAGATGTTTAAGATTTCGGGTTTTGTGAATATTACTTAAATTCCTACTTTTCTTTATCATACGCATATATGCGGTTGTCGTGATCAATTTGTTTTTCCTCCCTTTCTATTGATTATTTGTTTCAATAGTTGGAGGTTTTGCGTGCCATTCGTTCTCGGAAATTTTGTTAACTTATTTTATATTTGTACAAATTAGGTTCAGACGTTTAAGATTTAGGGTTTTGTGAATGTTGCTTCCCGGTTCTGTGTATGTCTGCTCCGATTCCTTTGTCATCAATAAATGTAGTTGTTATTTCTAGTCAATATGTGCAGCTTAGTTAGAAAGTATCTAAGGATGATAGGCAGGGAGGTTGTGTTCATGGCTTCCTGAAATTTTGTAGGATCTATTTACTATACTAGAGGTCCCTGGAATTTGCTTCAACTGGTAGAACTTTTTTTTGCTTTTGGTCATTGATTTTTCTTATTTTTTCCTTGCTAAAATTCAACTAACAGACAGCCTAATAATTCCTAGATCCGGTTCTGATTTTTCTTGATTTGTTGCAACTTCTAGAGTGCCTTTTTGAACAACGATGAAGTGGTTCGTTTTATTTTAAGGAGATCCTGAATGTGAAATAGATCATACAGGTACTATTATTTTCTGGTAAAGCTTTGTTTGGTTAAGCTGCTTCAGAAGAACTTAGTTTTACTCTATTATCTATTGCAAAATATTGAATCGGTTCTCAGCAGAAGGCACATCTGTTTACCTTTTCCTTTTTGGATTTACTGGATATTAATTCGACCACTTGAAATGAGTGCAGGAACTGATGATGATAATCCTCAACCACGATATAATAGAGTCCCTGTAGGAGGTTGCGTTGCAGTGAACGGAAGATCATTTGTAGGTCCATCCCCATACCAGAGGATGCAAATCGATATGGAGTCCGAAATCCACAATCTGGAACAAATTGCATATGGTGCAGTTTTACGAGCTTTTAAAGCTCAGTCTGATGCACTTACATGGGTATGCACTTCGCTTTAGTTATTTAATATGCAATGTTTTTCTGTTCTGATTTTTGAAGAAATACTATCCTGCTGACTTGGTTTTGGGACTTGTCAATATTATGCTAACCAGGAGAAAGAAGGTCTAATAACAGAACTGAGGAAAGAACTGAGGGTTTCAGATGATGAGCACAGGGAGCTGCTCACTGAGGTCAATGCTGATGATCTCATTCGCAGAATCAGGGAGTGGAGAGAGGCGGGTGGGAACCGAAATTTAGTCATCAATGTCCCTCAGCATGTTAACAATCAATTACACAGTCCGACAGTTTCAGCATCTCGCAAAAGGCAGAAGACATCTCTATCAGGAAATCCATTTGGATCTCAGTCAATGCACCCTCAGTCTGTTGCTACAACACAGCAACTATCTTCTGCTGGGAAATGGGGACCCACTGCTGGAATTGGTGGCCGAAGGCCTAATGCCGTATGTTTGAACTAATATAATTAGAATAGACTGGGGATACATACACGAACTTTGTTAATAATTTATCTATTTTATACCTCATTTCATAGGGTCAGACAGCTTTCACCACAACCAAACCCATGCAGTATCAGTCTATTGATCGTGTTTCTTCTGGGGCTCCAATGGATGACTCTTCTGAAAGCATACGCGACCCGTTCGTTGGTAGGAAAGTGATGATAAGATGGCCGGCAGATAATAATTTCTACGAGGCTATTATTACTGAATACAATCCTGTAGATGTATGCTTGACTCTCTTTCCATATCTTTTGTTTATTTCATTTTCTGCCCTGTTTGTTTGGGAAATTCATTTGAGGTG
The DNA here is from genome assembly GCA_038501285.1 of Penstemon eatonii. Classification (NCBI taxonomy): domain Eukaryota; kingdom Viridiplantae; phylum Streptophyta; class Magnoliopsida; order Lamiales; family Plantaginaceae; genus Penstemon; species Penstemon eatonii. The sequence continues at coordinate 87,012,565 of CM076710.1, read as the reverse complement.
TTCATAGTAGGATTTACCGTCTATGTAAATGGATCTGAACAGATCACCATTTGCATTCTGTAGAATCTATCGGAATACAAAGGTAAAATTTCGAACTTATAAGTTTCTCCATAATCCACTAAAAGTTGGATGAGAAATTAAGAATTGTGAAGGAAACTGTAAGCACTTTTGGCATCATAGTTTGTTTATTTTCATTGGCTTTGTTTTTATACCACACTGTTGAATTTTTTACTTTATGAATTCCAGCATGGTAAAAAGGAATGATGAATATCAATTTTATTTTTTCTCTCTTTATTATCTTCATCCTGTGAGTTTTCTTGCCTTTTGATCACACTCGTAATATTATGTTGAATTAGACGTTTTCCAATGCATGGACTTGAGCCATTGAGGAGAAAACTAAGTAATTTATCTGATAGGCTCTGTTGATGGACGCGTTCACTCCTTTTATAGCTGCGAATATATGTATTGCTGCAATTCTGTTTGTATAGAAATCAACTTGTGGAGTTTGATCTGTTATTTGCTATTGTAACTTTTCAACAAAATAGTGGATTTCTTGATGGGTCATCACTGTCCACGCTTGTGTTCTCTCTCTTTTTGTATTTGGTAACAAGTAATTGTTATAGATGGTCTTGTTGTTTGTTTCATGACGAGCTTATGTGGTCTTTGCCATTATATTGTCTACAATTGGTAATTATGATCTTAAGTGATTTCGAGTTAAAACGCCTCTTCCTTTTCCTTTTTTTGATTATGAATTTAAAATGGGAGTTGCTCGGACAGTATTTTTATTCCAAATGAGGCTTGATTATAGGATGTTTTCACCTTTATTTTGTCCTATTGTTGCATCTGTAAATTATAAGATTTAAAAATATATTAAGTATCCCCACTAACTAATTCTGATCGTACTAATTCATCTTTTATTTTCAGGGCCGACATTCTTTGGTTTATGATAGCAATACACCAAATGCGACCTTGGAATGGGTTAACATCAAAGAGGTAGCTCCCTTTTGTTTCCAGTAGCTCAATTGGCTGTTGCTCATTAATTGTAGTTTAGTTTGGTTCGGCATTAAATGAATTCTTGTAAATGCATTCTGATATCCATTCTGGAAACTCAACTTTTGAATTATTGACCACGTGTTTGATATTTGGACATTTTATGAACCTAGAAAGCTTATCAAAGATTCCTCAATTGTTTGCAACTAGTATGAATAAAGTTAACTACAAATATGAACCATATATTACTTTGGGCACCATTTTGGCCCGTGTAAAAATGCAAATATATATGTTAAAATTGTTTGTTTTTGCCATGCATGTCACAGGCTGCCTTTTGCCTGATGTTGATGTTAGTCCATGTCTTTGTAAATGTAAATTGGAGTTATCGTCCAATTTATCGAATACTGATCAACTGTCATCTTCTATTTCCATGATTGTAAACTATAGAACAGTCTATTAAATGTGTTAATGTGATGCCATGGCTGTGATACTAGAAGCAGGTTTGGTTTGAAATGTCCATTGCCTAATCATTTGAGGTTTTTGATGGTTGACTAGGGTTCTCTGGGATTCTAGATGTGTAATCTTCACTTTGTTGATTTATTTCAAATTTTGGCACATCTGCTTGTTATCTCAGCTTAATATGTAACTTGGTTATACACCAACCTCAATGCAGGTTCCTCCGGAGGATATCCGTTGGGTGGGTGATGTTCCCGTAATATCGCGACTAGGCGAGGCAGGTGTTCCTAACCCTGGAAGAGGGAGAATACATTCAGTGAACGAATTTGCTAATGATATCAGGCCATCAGTAAATCCATTTATAAAGGAGGATTCGGGTGAAATTGAAATATACCACACAGACACATTGATTAAGAAGGTAATAAGAGATTATCTTGTTTGAATAAGTAAATTATGGTGTTTCAAGGCTGCTGACTAATATCACGACTTTCTTGGCAGGTGGAGAAGGTGCTTGATGCAAGTCATCCCGATAAATTGGAGATTGACAAGGCCAAGAAAATGCTTAAGGTTATTATGTAGTAGTATTTAATAATATAAAATAAATAGCTTAATTTCAGCCCCGTTGCACTAAAATTCTATTATTATAATTAATTGTGCAGGAACATGAACAAGCTTTAATTCAAGTGATTGCAAAACTTGCGGATGCATGTGAAAGTGGTAATATCGACATTGCTAAATTCATGTGCTTTTGTCGTCTCTCTCTCTCTCTCTCTCTCTCTCTCTCTCTCTCTCTCTCTCTGAGATCCTCTGTTTCTAGTAAGAGCTATAATCATGTATTAATTTTCTCACGTTTTATGTTGCATTCGATTTTGCCTCAGATGATGAGCGTCCATACGCGCATGGACAGTCTGTTGGCCGGCAACATAGTCATGGGCCAAGCCATAAGCTATGAATTGGGCAGGGGTTGAAGCTTATGCATCCTGCAGTATATTGTTACCTATGACTTTGATCTCATTTTGACTTGTATTATTTAATCTTTTTTAGAGCTCATATGTAGATCTTTGATAGGTTTTATCTGATGGTCAGGTTTGTAGGTGTTCTAGCTACTATGAAATGACCTTTATACTTGTACCAAAAAAAAAGAGAAAAAGAAAAAAAAAGGACCTTTATACTCATTTCAATCTTAATTTTTTTTTTATATAGTAATTTCGATATGTTCACTGAGTTCTCTATCAATCATATTTTACCTTTTTTTGTCATTGTAAGCAACTGTACTTGGAATTTACGGCTGGAATTGAAATTTTGGTCTGGACCATTTTTAGTGCCCAAAAACCGATCAATAGTAGCTATTGGTTTTTGGTATTAATAGTTGGTTAATACTGAATATTTTTCTTTTTAGTTTTATAATAATCATAAACCTAACCTAATATTTATATTTATATTTATATTTATATTTACATTAAAAAAAAACTAATCTAATAGATTTTACACCTCTCAGCAAAAATCAACAAACCGCTGTTTCTTCTCTTCTTCTCGTCTCACAGCTGACAGCCCTAGCCATCCATCGCACCACCGCTGTCCAATAACTAACAATGACGCACTGCCCAATTACGGTCATCACCTTCCGCTCTCAAATCCCACTAGCAGCCCTATATAATTCCCCAAAATTCAATTGAACTAAAGTCTGAACCCATAAATCAAAAAATGTGGCTGATTTGATCTAATAATAACTCCTTATGTTGGTGGTGGTCAGTTTGAAGCTTGGTGTGGCTTTGAGTATTGAGAATTAATTCAACTTACTTCCTGGTTGCTTGAGTATTGCTTAAATTGTTTTTAGTGTGCTTATTGCTTCTATTTTTGTGAAAAAGAAAAATAGGAGAAGAAATAAGAAAAATATGTCTTGTGGACCTAACCGGATCGTTTAATTTTTACCTAATAGAAAAATCCGCGATCTCAAAATTACTGATTCTATCGAATACCGAAATTCGGCCGGTATGATTTGGTCCAATTCTATCGAATACCGAATTGTGAACTGACGCGGGGACTTGACATTGTCTCTTTGCCTCAATTTTTTTTTTCTTCCATGTTTTCTTTTCCGAAATTTTTAGTTCCAATCAGTGTTTTTAAAACCGGATCGGTCATTGAACCGGAACACTTACTGGTTACTGGTTCGATCGGTCCGATCGGGTCAACCACTGGTTCAATCGGTATAACTGGTGTGACTTTATTATTATGTAATACTTATATATGTATTTTTAGATTATCTAAAATAGAATTATAATTCAAGAAATTATCATTCTTTGTCAATATAAATTTTTATTGTTTCATGCAAATAATTAAAATGTCTTAATAATTATGATCAATGTCAAAAATATAAATCTCAAGTATTCCTCAAATATACATACATTCAAAACAAGACAACAAAATTAAAAATTCATCTCATTTTCAAAGTTTTGGCTTGTTCATTTGGGTTCTATTGTTGTAAGTTGATGTTTATATGGTAATTGATTTGCATAAGTTCATGCACAAAATAATATTATTCACAATAATGAGAAAATGATTATGTACTTCTTTATGTAAAAAAAATGTATTATTGCATTGATTGTGAAAATACTAAATAATTAAAGTTATTCCAATTAAAGTATATAAATATAATTCTATTAAATGTTAAACAAGATTTCAAATAAATAATAATAACAAAAAATCTCTAAATTTAAAAAAAAAAAAAAAAATTAAGTGAACAACTGGTTTTATCGGTTTTAAAGCTGGTTTTACCGGTTCGAATTGGTTAATTAGGAGATTGATTTTTAGAGGTGAACCGGACCGAATTGGGGACCGATTAGCGGTTGAATCGGATCAACCGGCCGGTCCGGTCCGGTTTTCAAAACACAGGTTCCAATTTTACAGAATAGTGGTCAACAATTACTTTAGTGGACTGAAATGTAACTGGGTAAAGATACCTAAAATTTTCTTTTTACCTCTTACCTAAAGGTACATGCTAAACCTAAAGGGACGAAAAAAAATAGGAATGAAGATAGATAGCATTTCAGTAGCTTATAAAATTCCTCTAGCTTGAAATTTTGTAAAATTAGTTAATTTATACTTAAAGGTTAAATTCCTCCAATATTGATACAAAGGATAACATAAAATAATGCAGGAAAACATAGTCCAATCATCCATTCAAGAAATCAAATCAAGTACCATCGCATGGAAGAGCAATACAAAAATCGAAACTGCAGGAGTAACTCTGAATTAGTTAATTAATTAAAATTGAGCTACATTTTATAATTGTTTAACAAATTCGATCAGATAAACTGAGCAGTGACAACATGTAACGTTGTACACAATAGCACAATATATATCAAAGGAACTTTCATATTAGAATTGAAGCTCGAACAAGTTGTTTAATTTTCAATCGTACTACAATTACTAGTCTTGTCTGTACTTTTAGTTGTACTTAAGCTTGGCAAGTCTTGACAAGATGCATTATATTCTTAAAGTGAGTTAGACCTATAAATCCATAAGAAAAGTGACCATCAAAAGCAAACCTATAACAAAATAACATGATCCATACATTTAAGTACAAATATGTCTATAACTTCCTTGATCTTTTCTTAGGCTGTTTAGAGCCTCCAGACTCAGCTTCCCCTCTTTCCCTACCTCGTTTACCAGCCACCGGAGGTGGTGCAGCTCCTCTTTTCGGTGGCCTCCCAATATTTTTCTTACCCGGGCTGCCCTTTTCCTTCGCTTGTCTCGTTTCTAGACTTCGCCTGGTAACATGTTCTTTCTTTTCACCACGTTTCATGTTGTCATTTTTCTTAGCACTTTCACTAGTCAAGGGTGTGTTCTTCAATGCATCGACCAATACACCATTGTTAGAAGACGAGCCTTGTTTCATTCGATTCAAGAAATTTGCCGCGCCTCGTTTCTTTGAATCTACTGTAGACTGGTTTTTCTTGTTCTCAGCCTTGGATTCGACCACTGAGTTCTTATTAGAGTTGGGATGATTCTTACCGTTTTTCTTTGAGTTGTCTGAAACCGAAGAAAATCTCTCTCGGGTTCTCTTTTTTGTGATTTTAGGCTCCTCTGCATTAGATGATGGCTCCTCAGAGAGTACTGCAGTTTTCTCTTTCTTTTTATCAGATGCCTTTGCTGCAATGGAGCTTCGTTTGCGACAGACTATTAAGGATCCTGATATTCGAGGCTTTAATAGTAAAGAATTTGAAGGCTCGGGATCTTCTTTCTTGGCGTTGGATAAAGATTGTAATGAAATTTGTTTCCCAGAAGAAGAATCTGACTTTGTATATTTATGAGACATCTCTTTTGAGATGAGCTGTTGGATTTCAGTGGCAGCTTTAAATTCTGAGGAATGTTTACTGAAGAAAGTAAGGGCATTGTTGACAAGAAGCGACAGATCGCGAAAGAACTTGGTTCTGGAGGAGCCTGAATACCAATCTTCTTTCAACCTTCCATCAATTGTCTGAAGATCTATGTGTTGGTGAATTAACTTATGAAATTTCGGGCTTTCCTGCAAAGAATAATGCTAAGTTTGAATTACGAATATTACTTAAAAAAGAGAAACAAAGGAATAGCTTTAGCCATAGCTAAGATAAGGCAGCAAAAACGGGAAGAAGACAGTTGTTTGATCAAATCAATATGAACGGTTCCAAATCATACAGACCTAAATCTTTGCTTGATAAAATAATCCACAAACATAAGAAAACATTTATAAGGGAAATTGCTTCTTAAATCATACTAGTTGTTAATGTGATTCGACTTTGCCTATTAGTTTAATCACATAACAATTAAAATTTCACAATCTTAATGTGTTAAAAGGTCTTGAATTAACGAAAACAGTTCTAGAGTTTGTAGCCATTTTATTTTTATTAATATGCACCAATTAATAAACAAATAAAATAAAATGAAGTGGACTTAATACTTAATTGGTCAATACGAGAAAAATATAATAATAAAATAAATTAATCTTTAAAAAGTATTACTAATAAATTAAAAATCAACTATATCAAAGACGTATGACGTATCAGCCCTAAACCACATTTACTCCTAATAATTAACCAATATAGAAATACAAATACAAATGCAGAAAGTAATAAATTAAATAATTCACCTGGCTCCGGAGCCGCCGCTCAAACATGGAGCCGAGCTTGTGGGATCGCATCACCTGCAGAAAGTCCATGAACGGCCGTGATTCAGTGGACAATTCCTTAATGGTGCGAGATTCATCCACGTGTCCACGCTCACCGCCACTAGTGCTCCCGCGCCGCACCTTATCGCTTCCATCATCATCCTTCACTGATCTACTGGCCGAACTCTGCACATCCGAGTTTTCCTCCGTCGGCTCCTCTCCCTCCCCCTTTGACTCGGCCGAGCCACTCACCGGTTCAACCTTCGCCTCCTGATCCAGTTCCTTCTCTATACTATTCGAACTCCCGTTGAAGGAATCCTCCTGAACCGATTTCCCATCCGGTTCAGACTTCAACTCCATCGGTTCTCTGGTCGCCGGTCCGGTTCCGATCGGTTTTGTTTCTTTAACACCGGTTCTCAATTTCTCCGCCCTGAGATCTGTAGAATTTGATTCGTTAACGGACATCTGATTCTTCTCCGACCCTTCATTTTTCTTCTCGGGATTCACCACACTTTTCTCTCTCGTTGAGCCTCTCTCTTTCTCCTCTTCCATTTTCTTCATTTTCAACTCCAACGATCTGAATTTAAAAAAAAAAGTCAAAATCGAAAAAAATACGTTTCAGAAAATTTTCACGTTCAGATCTCTAACATTAGGAAATTTTATACACATATATCTAATGAATACTCGATCTTGAGATCGTAACGTTGCACTTCGCGCCGGAGTTCTACCATACGCAATTTCCGCAACTCATCCAGCAACGGTATAGAGTCATCGTCGTTTAATTTATCGCCGAGGACGGCGTCGTTTCGCGCGGCGAAACGACATTTGAGGTCAACATACTTGAGCCTGCAGTTCTCTGCGGTGAGCGGAAGGGTGCGGTCGGGGTTCTGTTTATGAAGTTCGGCGGCGATTGAGTCCCAAGCGGCGGTGCCGTGGCGGTTCACGGCGAAGGCTAGGAGAAGCTCCTCCCAGGTTCCCCAGGAGGGGGTCACGTCGTCGTCCGCCGGCTCAGGTGCGGTACCGTCCGGTTTGGTCATGGTATAGTGGTGCGGTTGTTAAATTGTTCGATTTGTTCTGCAGATTTCTTTATAAGAACTCGTTGTTTGTGTTCTGTTCCCAGAGGCAGAGGGGTCTAGGGTTGTTCGTTCTCTGTTACTAAAAAATAGAAAAATAGAATAGAAACATTATTATTATTATTATTATTATTATTATTATTCTGTGTTTGTGTGGGTTTTATAGTCTTTAGGAACAGGATGGATCATCCATTTTTCTATATTCAAATTCCGAATAAACTGGTTAAATTGCCAAACCAATAACTTCTTCATAGATAGTATATGGACTTCTTCATCATGAAATTATTAAAAAATTAAAAAATGGTATTCCGACCTTGCCCCAGTCAAATCCACTCCAACGTCAAATCTCAATCATAAGTACGACGGGTATTTGCAATAACTTTGAATTATCTTAAATCCATGTACCATACCAACTTAACTTAGATTAAGGGTGTGTTTGCAATCTCTATTAAAAAAGTTGAAATTGGAGATTGTGAGTTAAGTTCAAAATAATCACTTATAAAAATAAGTTGGGAGTGTTTGCAAATTCACTATAAATGAGACTTAAAGCACTTTGAGTAGTGTTTGAGACACAAGATATGTGTTCAACTTATTTTTGTGATTTTCTATGAAATGTCTTATTTACCCTCATTAACGTAACAACTTTTGCCTTATTTAAAAATCTTATACGTATATAATTATATGTACTAAAAATTCGATATTTACACTATATCTAGATTATTATTTTGCTATGTGTTTCTAGCACACGTCAAGACTAACAAGAAAACTTGTTAATGTCAATTAAAAAGTTATTGTTGTACATTAAAAAGAAAAGTGAGAAAGAAGATGTTTTATTATGTTATAAAATGACAAGGGCTACTTAAGAATATTGAATAATTTATGAGGACAAATTTGTCTCAAACTTTAGAAATCAGCTTTTTATTAATTACGAATGTGCCATCCAACTGGAGAAGTTGCTCAAGCCATGCTTCTAGCTTATGAGGTCAAACCAGCTTATTTTATGAAAAGCTTAAGCAAAAGCTATTTTTACAAACACCTAATCACGATTTTCGAGGAGAGAAAAGCTCAGAATCTGTTTGGAGTAGAGGTTGCAAACACACCCTAAGTAATTCAAAATAAATGTATGTCTAAATTTATTTGTATGTAAGCAACAAAACAATTATCAAAATATAAGGAAGCTGTTTTCACTTAATCCAAAACAACAGTTTGTCGGTCGGATCAAATAAAAATTATGTTTATGGATGGATCCTGTGTTTCCTTGAATTTGTTTTGAGTCTTCAATTTTAGGCATTGGGCCATACGAATCAGGCTGCTAAGATGGACCGTAGCCCAAAGCTCCTAACTTTTAGAAAGGCTTGGGGGTTTTTAATTTTTAAATATAGATTTTTCTACATGGGCTTTCTTTAAAATAAAAATATATTTGAAACTTAAAGAATGTTCAGATAAAGTTTCATTTATTAATACATGCTACCTACTCCAGTCCAACTTACAAAGGATAACTAGGAACAATGAAAATTAAATATGATATGCAGATTGTGCATATTTGTATAGTACCTAATATATTATAATCCCGTGAAAAATCTATCTTTAATTAACGAATAGCATTCCAATGATGTCATACATAAAAAACAAATACTACACGAAAAGAAGTTCTATCATCAAAGAAACAAATCTAGTAAACCACATTTATATACAAAACAAGGTAGAAGTACAAAATCCAAATAAAAGAAAAGAAAAGGAAAAAAAAAAGTTAAACGTCATAATTAATTTGATGTTTCACATCGATTATATGTTTTCAGTTCTGAGTTGGATTTGAAACACTTGGCGGTTTCTTCCTCATGCTTTGCTCCACAGCTTTCTTGGCCTGATTCTTTGCTCCTCCATTTTTAAATTTTTTCTTCAAAGATATTGATGAATTAGAAGAAAACAACAATTTTCATGGCTGCAGAAAATAATTAAAACTCATAATTGCATCATTATGATGATAAAATGAAGAAGACAAAGCAAGGCAAACTAGAAGGAAAACAAAGAAAATAGTTGAATTTTGTGTTGGATCCTGATCATTTTTGCACATATATTCAAGAATTGAGATTTGGTATTTATAATATTACAAATGAATATATATATGGTTGATTTGGGGCAATGATCTTATACTATTATGGGCAGCACAGCAGCATTTAATTTACCTACTACACGTGCTTATGCATGATGCCGTTGTACATTACATATATATATACTGTATAATTTAATTACATACATAATAGGTACAGTACTTGACGAAACATAATATATAACCCTTTTAATTTGTTCATTAGAGGACGTAATTTATCAAGAAAGAGGAGATGCGATTTTTTTAGTTGAAATTGGAAAAGTATATAATTGAATTATATATACTAAAAAAATTTAGTGATAAAATTTTATGTGACAATGTTAAAGTTGTCGCTTCTTATATATATTAAGTGACAAAAACTTAAATATTGTCACTAAAATGATATTCATAAACATACTAGTAACAAAAATTGTAAAAAAAATTGTCATTATTGACATTTAACGATGTCTCAAAAGTGACAATAAAAAAGTTGTCACTAAACCAAAGTGTGTGGCTAATTGTCAGACCATCTCCAAGGGAGCTCTTATATGTCAAATTATAAGAAAAATTATAAGATTTTCACAAAAAAGGTGCTCCAATAGACATGCTATAATTTAAGGGTCATTTAAATTTTTAAGGTTGGATTCTCAAATTTGAGAGTCCAAAGCCAAATGTATATTCTACTTTATGCAACAAAGTACAACATTATTTTGTACTTTGTTGCAAAAATATTTAATGTAAGTTCTTATTTAAAAAAATTTACGAATCTCGAAATATAGTTCAGATTTATTTCATCTAAATTCATATTATTTTTCTGAAATAAATTTTTTAAATTTAATTTTTATTATTATATCAATAAATAATAATTATATATCATTATTATTTATATATAAATAATACTTAAAAGTAATTTGTTAAAAATATAAATGAATTGTTTGGGTGAAGTGTTGTGGTTATTTAAAAGTAGAATTTTAAAATATAAACGAGTTGTTGGAGTGCAGAGTAAAAAGTGGGAATGTATAACACTGTTCAACCCTTAAATTTTAAGATAAGAGGTCTGAATTTAAGAGTCCTGTTGGAGATGGTCTCAATAGTGACAACTTAAGTCACCATATATATGTCATTAATAGCTATTAGTGACAACTTAAAAACATATTTTGTCACTATTGTACTTATCACCATTATTATTATGATAAAATTAATATTTTTATCACTAATTGCATACAAAGAGTGACAACTTCCACATTATCACTTAATTTTTTATCATTAAAGCTCTTTGACAACTATATAATTGAATTAGATTGTTAACACAAAGTATGAGATTGTTTAATATACAATTTGATGTACTGATTGGATGTGGATCTAAACCTACCACTGAATTTTAATTCCTTGAACATGAAAAGAATCTGGTCCAAGTTTTATTTGAATGGTTTTTTATAATTACAATGGGATCTTGAATATATAAATTTATTTACCCCATCACCATGCATGTTGCTTCTCGTTTTAAGGTAAAAATATAGTTCCTAATTTTTTTCTCCCATAAAGCAGAAGCTAAAACCATTCTATTCAAACAAGTTAAAACAATTAGCTAGCTTTTTTCTGAATCTAAAAGAGGAAAATCACGTACTTCTCATTTTTCCTTTTTTGTTTTAAACAAGCTACAAAAGTTCATTTGTAAGGATGCTTATTGTTTATTGTATTGCACTATACAAAAGTTGGATCATGGACTACTACTTGCTGCTATTGTATTGCACTATACAACAAAGTTCTGTATTAAATAATCATTTCTAAATGAAGCTTTTTCAGTGCATGAGTTGGCAGTCATGCAATGCAAGATGTAGCTAGCAATGTTCTTTAATCTTTAACACTAAGGAAGTTTATTTCTAAGATTGAGCAGTTTTTGTGCCACTCATATAAATATGGTCACTATTTAAGTCAAACGAATTTGGATTCTTTTAATATGGATATTAAAATTGTCCTATACTGTGTCTAAGTCATGTGCTAGCTATCTCATGAATTGCCATTTCATGGAGACATCCGTGATGCAGTGTTTTAAAAATCGGATCGGACTAACCGGTTCGATCGATTTAATCAGTAACCAGTAGTCAAGTTCGATTCGGTTAATCCTTTAAAACCAGTTTTGTTTCTGACCAGTTTGAACCCAAAAAAATCGGTCAAAAATCGGTAAAACCAATAAACCAGTGAACCGATTGTACCACTGGTTCACTTATAAAAATAAATAGTTTACACTACGGATTTTTATTTCTCTTCCGCGACCTTTAAACTTCAACATTACTATCACATATCTTCTTCTATTTTTCACTTTGAATTAAACAAAATCAACAAGGAACAAAAAAATCTTATATATAATAAGTTATATAAATATATTTGAGTATCAAATACATTAGAAAAGTCATTTTTTTTCACAAGCTTCAAGTATTTTTATTTTTTTTATATGATTCAATGACAAAATTCATCAATAATTTCTCTTTTTCATAGGTAATTAGTAATAAAATTATTATTTTTTATATGGTGTTTATTATAAAATATTATTGCGTTGATATCATTTTATCATACTGGTAATTTTGTTGCTATCATTTATTCTTAACTCAAATTTTGGAGGAAAAATAATTGATCATGAGATAAACATTTAGTTTATGGAAATAAACTTGAAAAAATGAATAATATATTTTTTTTAAATAGTTGAACCATTTTAGAGCTCTCATTAAGAGCTTCCCGACCATATAAATAACACAAAATTTGGCCCAAAAAATTGACGGAGAAAGAAAATGTGAAAAAAGTCCTTCAATTTTGGTATTAAATATGTCTTTTTTGAAAAGTTGGTATCAAATATCTAAAGTAGGTAAAGCTTTGGTATAAAAATACATTTCCCAAATTTTTTTTTTTCTGTTCATGATTTAACAGCCAACCCTTAATTGAAAAATGTTGGTCAATTTTAGTATCAAATGTGTCATTTTGAAATGTATGGTATGAAATGTATAAAGATACTAAAAATTTGGTATGAAAGTGCAATTTCCTCATTGAATAATTGTCAAGAATATTATAATTTCGGTTCAAATTGCAAATTTCACAAAATAATACGTATCCTATTAACATTTAATTTATAATTAAGTAACATTTCAAGGGCATGCCATGAAATACATTCTATTTAAAAATAACGAAATGTTTTCAGAAATATCAATATCTTTTTTCTTTGAGAAGTAAGATCGATATCGTATGTAACTCTTAGGCCATCTTCAGTAGGTATGGACTCTCATTCCCCTTCAGACTTATCTTTTTATATTCATCTTCCGTGACTCAATCTTCATATATACTTCCCCACTCTCACTTAATCTTTCCAACTTTTTAGCATGATAATAATAATAATAATAATAACAAATAATAATAAATTAAATATATATTGGCATTAATAATAAGTAATTTAACATTGGCATTAATAATAACTAATTTAGCATTGACATTAATAATAATAAATATTAAATAATAACAATACAATAACATTACAATAATTAATAATTCATATATGGAAATTCATCGTCGTTGCCACCATTATTCCCACTGTTGTTGCCACCGCTGTTGCCGCTGTTATTGTCGCCACCATTGCCTTGATTGGACGAGCCTCCAGACGAACATCCAAATAATCGAGTCCGAATGTCTTTTTCACGAATATCATTTCTCATGTTATGCCAATATGCCTTTGCATTAGGAGTCATAAAACTGCAATCCATTTTCATAATATTTTTTTCCGATTCCCTTTCTTGTGTAGCCATCATTTTAGCATGTCATCGATTACGTCCTTCTTCTACAATGAGAACATTTTGTGCAGCAATTCGCATCACATCCGTTCGCTCTTATTCCATACTAGAACTAATTGTAGCAAATAAAAAACGTAACAATAACGATTAATAAACATTGTACATAAAATTACAATATTACAAATTATAAAAGTACAAAATGCACAAGTAATAAAAATATTTAAATGTTAATAGATAATTTATGTTACTATTAAAATAAAAAATAAAAAATAAAGTATATGGGGATGGGCAACGTGCCCAACACATTTAATTAACCATTTAAAAAAAAAAAAAAGTATATGGGGCTGGCCCAACTAAACATAAAAAAAAAAAAAAAAAAAGAGACAATGGGGCTGGGCGCGTTGCCCAGCCCCAACAAGAGATGTGTGGCGCGGTGGTTATCCATCGCCCACCCATGGTCCCATACCCTTCTCCCTTTTTTTCCCCCTATTCATTAAAGTTCATTTTATCTTCCCTTTTTTCATGGATTCACTTTTCCATTGAAGCATTGGAGATGACCTTACAATTCGAATTTGGTTGAATTGAAGAAATAATTGATAGGAAAGCCTAACTGATACAGATAGAATTGTACAATTAGTCACCTAATATTTAGTATGCGACACAATTATTCTTCATATTAATGTTGGCTCAACACATTAATTACTTATTTGTTTTTTGTTCAAACATTTTAATCATTTAGACTTACTTTTTTATCTTTATATTTATTAAAAAGTCATATGGTTGAAAGATGAAATAATTAAATATACGAATTTAAATTTTTGTACATAATTATGAAAAAGTCAGTTTATTTAAAATTACTTTTGTGCAACTCATATAAATGTAACCTTTTTTAACTAAACAATACAAGGGCTGATTATAAGACTAAATGTGGCAAGTTCATATGATATATAACTTAACATGTACAAAAGATTTATAGAAGATTAATTATATCCCTATCTCAAATTAGTTATCAAATTAAATATGCAATTTTCTTAAATTTCCGCATCAATGATAGTTTAGTTGATTATAAATTCATTTAATATATAAATTTAGTTTAACTTCTCGATGTAATTAATAGCTTGTTTATAGACGGCAGTTTCTGCTGAGATAGATTAGTAATAGTGAATTTAACCAATAACAATTGAAGGCATATTCAGTAAGCCCAAATTTATTCAACAGCCCTTTTCAGTAAATGGATCGGACTTTTAAATTTAATCAATATGTATAGGTCGGTAGTCGGTCATTCAGATTTCAATGAAACCGAACCCGCACCCGCACCCGCACCCGCACCGTAGTAATTGTAAAACACGGAACCGCAGAAGATCCACCTCCTCCCCCCAACTTCATTTCTGTCTAATTTCCGCTCCCTCTCATCAGGTTGTAATAAATAACACTCTTCGTCAAGGGTTCCATATCGAAGTTTCTCTCTCACACACAACACGCAGATAAAGGTATAGATAAACTCTCTCTCTCTCTCTCTCTCTCTATATATATGTTAATAAAACAGACGGAGGGGGAAAGAAAATTGGTCCGTACTGGCGCCTTCTTTTGATGGAATTTATAGTTATAGACAGCAGCGGTGTGTATTGCTTTCATTTCAATAAATTATAGGCATATATGTTGTTGAGATAAAAAAAATTGTTCTCTTTTTAATTGATTTTTAATTTTAATAATTGAGCTTTTGCATGTCATTCGTGCAAACTTTTCAGAATTTTTGAACTTCTTTTATATCGGTATGAAGTTATGTTAAGATGTTTAAGATTTAGGGTTTGTCAATGTTACCTGAATTCCTACACCTGTTTATGATTCCTTTCTATAATTTTACTAGAGGGAAAAGCCTCAGTTTTTTCTTGCTTTAACTAATAGAACTGTGTTTTTTTTTTCTCGTTTTTTCCCTTATCATTTTCCTTGCTAAAATTTAACTTTCAAAATAGTCTAATATTTCCTAGATGCGCTTCTGATTTTTCTTGATTTGTTGTTCCTTTTAGAGTACCTTTTTCGCTGATGCTGTAGTGGTTCATTTTATTTGAATTAAGGAGTTCCTGGATGTGAAATAGATCAGACCGGTACTATTATTTTCTGTTAAAGCTTTTTATGGTTAAGCAACTTCAGAAGAACTTAGTTTTGTTCTTGCCCATTGCAAAATATTGGATTTGTTCTCAGCAGAAGGCGTATCTGGTTACCTTTTCCTTCTTGGATTTGCTGGATATTAATTCTGCCACTTGAAATAAGTGCAGGTACTGATAATGATAATCCTCAACCATGATATAATAGAGTCCCTTTAGGAGGTCTGTGTTGCAGTGCACAGAAGGTCATTTGTAGGCTCAGCCCCAAACCGAAGGATGCAAATTGATATGGAGTCCGAAATTCACAATTTAGAGCAAATTGCATATTGTGCAGTTCTACGAGCTTTCAAAGCTCAGTCTGATGCACTTACATGGGTACTCATTTTGCTTCAGTTATTTAATATGCGATGGATTTCTTGTTACTGATGTTTGAAGAAATAGTGTGTCTTCTGCTGATTTGGATTCGGGACTTGTCAATATTATGTTAACCAGGAGAAAGAAGGTCTAATAACAGAACTGAGGAAGGAACTGAGGGTTTCAGATGATGAGCACAGAGAGCTGCTCACTGAGGTCAATGCAGATGATCTCATTCGCAGAATCAGGGAGTGGAGAGAGGCTGTCGGGAACCGGAATCTAGTCATCAATGTCCCGCAGCATGTTAACAATCAATTACATTGTCCGACAGTTTCAGCATCTCGCAAAAGGCACAAGACATCTCTATCAGGAAATCCGTTTGGCGCACCATCTCGGTCATTGCACCCTCAGTCGGTTGCTACCGCACAGCAATTATCTTCTGCTGGGAAATGGGGACCCACTGCTGGAATTAGTGGCCGAAGGCCTAATGCTGTATGTTTAACCTACTATAATAAGAAATAGACCGCTGATACATACACGAACTTTGTTAATAATTTATCCATCTATACCTTATTCCATAGGGTCAGACAGCTTCCAACGCAGTCAAACCCATGCAGTATCAATCTATTGATCGTGTTTCTTCTGGCGCTCCGATGCATGACTCTTCTGAAATCATACGCGACCCATTTGTTGGTAGGAAAGTGATGATAAGATGGCCTGCAGATAATAATTTCTATGAGGCTATCATTACTGAATACAATCCCATAGATGTATGATCGGTTCCCTTTCCTTATCTTTTGTTTATTTCGTTTTATGGCCTGTTTGTTTGGTAAATTCAGTTAAAGTGTTCTTAATAAGATTTACCATTTATGTAAATAGATCTGAACAGATTTGTTTTTGCATTCCATATAATCTTTCGGAATACAAAGGTGAAAATTCAAACTTATAAGTTTATATTAACCTATCTACTCAATAGTGGGTTAAGAATCGTCACAGAAACCGTAAGCACCTTGGCATCAAAATTTGTTTCTTTTCACAAGTTTTGCTTTTATACCACACTGTTGATTTTTTTTTTCAGCATTGTGAAGAGGAAGGATGAAGATTGATTTTATTATTTCTCTCTTTTGTTTGTCTTGGTGTTCTTGTGCGTTCTCTTACCTTCTAATCATGCTCACAGTTTTATGTTAAATAATATATGTTTTGGAAGGAGAAAACTAAGTTTGTTTATCTGAAAGGCGCTGTCGGCGTACGCGCTCACTTCTTTTATAACTGAAACTTTATGTATTGCGCAGTTCTGTTTGTATATAATCAACTCGTGTAGTTATTGTAACTTTTCAACAGAAACCTCTCCACAATTGTGTTCTTTCTTTCTTTGTATTTTTTTTCCGATGGAAAATTTGGTATCAAATTTTTTATGGTCTTGCTATTTGTTTCATGACAATCTCAAAATTTTTTATAGTGTGATCTTCGCATTATATTGTCTACGATTGGTTATAACGATCTTAAATGATTTCAGTTAAAACACCTTTTCCTTTTTACCTTTTTGATTTTGGATTTGAAAATGCAAGTTGACGGACAATATTATTATCCAAATGAGTCTTGATGATAGGATGTTCTTACCATTCTTTTGTACTATTATGGCATCAGTAGATAATAAGACTAAAAACTATACATTTATTACCTCCCTAAGTCACTAACTAATTATTCTGGTATTTCAGGGCCGCCATTCTTTGGTTTATGATAGCAATAAACGAAGTGCGACTTCGGAGTGGGTTAACATCAAAGAGGTAGCTCCCTTTTGTTTCCAGTAGCTCAAAGGGCTGTTGCTCATTCGTTGAAATTTAGTTTGGTGTAGCATTAAATGAACTCTTGTGAATGCAATGTGATATCCATTTTGGACGCTCACGCTCAACTTTTGAATTATTGACCACGTGTTTGATGTTTGCATGTTTTATAAACTTAGAAAGGGTATCAAAGATTCTTCAGTTGTTTGCTGCTAGTTTAATTAAAATTGACTGCATGTATGGACTATATTCTACTTTGGGCACCTTTTTGGCCTATGTAAAAATAAAATAATAAATTTTTATAAGTGCTGGTTGATAAATGTCACACATCTCAAAGTTTACGAGGGACTAAAATAAACTTGTCACGTGCACCCTTTGCCCAGTTGTTAGTCCATGTCATGTAATTAGCATGGAAAACATTACACCGACATCTTTGTAAATGTGAATTGGATTTATGGTCCAATTTATCGAATAACGATTAACAGTCATCTTCTATCTCAGAGATTGTTAGACTATAGAAAGTTCTGTTAAATGGGTTGTGATGCCATGGCTTCGATGGTAGGAGCAAGTTTGGTTTTAATTGTCCATTACCTAATATTTTGAGGTTTTTTTTTTTTATGGTTGACTAGAGTTCTTTGGGATTCTAGATGTGTAATCTTCACATTATTACTACATTGCTGAATTTTTCAAATCGATTTTCTTTTGCAAGTTTGGTTGTTATATCAACTTAAATAATACCTTGTATAATGATAGACTGTGGACTTGGTTATACATCAACCTCAATGCAGGTTCCTTCTGAGGATATCCGTTGGGTGGGTGATGCACCCGTAGTATCGCAAATAGGCGAGGAAGGTGCACCTAACCCTGTAAGAGGTAGAACTCCTTCAATGAATCAATTTGCTAATGATATAAGGCCATCAGTAAATGCGGTTATATATGAAGATTCTGGTGAAATTGAAATATACCACACAGACTCATTGATTAAGAAGGTATTATTTAATTTGAATTTCATGAAGCTTTGAATTTTACTTACTAATTTAGTGTCTTTCACGACAGGTGGAGAAAGTGCTTGATGCAAGTCATCCCAATAAATTGGAGATTGACAAGGCTAAGAAAATGCTTAAGGTTGTTAAGTATTTAAATTTAGAACTAAAAAAAAACTAGCTTAATCTCAGCCCCTTTGCACTAAAATTCTTGTGAAATTGATTGTGCAGGAACATGAACAAGCCTTAGTTCAAGTGATTGCAAAACTTGCGGATGCATGTGAAAGTGGTAATGTCAACTTTCCTAAATCTATGAAAAGGCTTTCGTCCCTCTCTAAGATCTTTTGTTTCATGTAAGAGCAATTGCCATGTTCTCACAATTTATGTTGCGTTCGAATGCCTCAGATGATGAGCGTATGTACACGCATGGACAGTCTATTGGCCGGGAGCATAGTTATGGGCCTATGCATGAGCTTAATAGTGGAGGAAGGGCAGGCAGTTGTGAATTGGTCAGGGGTTGAATCAATGCATCCTGCATTATATTGTTGTCTTTTACCTTGTGTTGTTTTTTGTTATTGAAGCAACTGTATTTGAAAATTTGTTGGATGCAGTACAGAAAAAAATTTCCAGATTGAATTCCTAGGTTGAGTTGGCAAGATGGGATGAGGTCAAACTCATAATCTAACCCGAAATTAAATATTTTATGTTTGTTTGGATTGAGTTAAATTTATAAGAACGGATCGAATTTGAGTCTAAGCATATTTCATATCTGATCTTTCTTGCCTTGTCAATCATCTTAGGCTGCGTTCACTTGCCAATATAAATAATGGGCCAAATTGTGTTCTCTGCCCAATTATTAATCCGGCCAAGAGTATAATTGCCCGTTCACCATATTATAGTGGCCCAATAAATAATCATGACAGCCCAGTTGTTAATCTGTTCACTTGGCCCAATTATTATTCGTGGACCATTTTACCCCTGGTACAAAATACATAAAAAAAACCCAACTCAAGGCAAAATAGAAACAATTACTCATAAAATACACATAATTAAGCATAAAATACCTTAAGTTAAATTACCTATGAAAATACACCAACTTGTACAAAATACATAAAAAAAAAAACCCAACTCAAGGCAAAATAAAAATAATTACTCATAAAATACCACAACTTAAATTAGATACCAAAATACACAAACTTGTACAAATTAGATATAAAAAAAACCCAACTTAAGCCAAAATAGAAACAATTACTCATAAAGTACACATAATTAATCATAAAATACCTCAAGTTAAATTACCTATGAAAATACACCAACTTGTACAAAATACATAAAAAAAAAAAACCCCAAACTCAAGGAAAAATAGAAATAATTACTCATAAAATACATCAAGTTAAACTAGATATCAAAATACACAAACTTGTACAAATTTCTCAAAAATTCCCAAAAATTCGGCATATTACTTAACATCCCCCAAATTCGGCAAAATACGATAATTAATTATAATATACCTCAAGTGAAATTAATGGCCGAATTCCTTCGAAGATAGAGACTCTACACCCTCATCTTGTTCGCCCCTGTACAAGAAATAACAAAATTTAGCTTCCTTAGAATAATTTCATGGCAAAATTGAAGGGGGCGAAAAATTATTAAAAAATCAACAAGAAATGCGAAAATCCGGTAGCTTGAGCCTCAAAGTGCACCCTCCTTCCTAAAAAAAGGAAAAATGTTCAAAAATAAAAAAAACCCAAAAAGGACATTGAAGCTAAAATTCACGGTTAAACTCAAAATTAAAGAACTACAAAACCTAGGGGTCACTTTAGCTATTTATAAGAAATAATTTCATGAAGAAAACATCAATTAATACCTGCTTTGGAATCAGTCTTCGCGCAGTAGGAATGGAGGCAGTAGGCGAGCTGGAAGAGGAAACGGGAGAATTCAATTTTTTATGTTAAGGTAATTTTGTAATTTCTTGAAAGACCCAATGGCATTTTGGATTTTTTGGAGCTGGTAATTTTGTAATTACAGGGAAGATGAAGGGCAGAAATGACCGAGAAAAATGGAATTGGGCCATTATTTCATAATCGGCCGCCTGAATCCGGATAGTTTGTCACCCGATTAAGGGGCCTGGCCCACAGATTGTACCGAAATTGGCGGGCAGCCCGGGTTTTAATTCATCCAACTAAACAACAGATTAGCCCGAAATTTAAAAACTTAATGGCCCAATTCATACCCAATTGTGGGCTTATTTGGGCAAGTGAACACAGTATTAAATTCTTAGTCATCTTATTTAGGAGTACAACCACCATCTTCGTGCCCCCCCCCCCCCTCTTTTTTTTTTTTGAGTGCGTGTCTGTGTTTTGGGGGAGTTGGTTGGATTCTTTCCAATTTGGTTTCAAAAAGTTCAATTGGGAGTTTTTGGTACAAAAATAAAGCTCGATTTGGACAATAATTTTAATGAGATATTGAGGGGGTAAACTATTAATAAAATGATATGAGTTTGAGAGTTTAATAGGAACTAATTCTCTAGACAACCCTTCGTTAAAAATATACATAAGATGACTACTATACTCGTTACATGAGGTTCGTGCTTAATGTTGTGTGTTGTTTCCAAATTTTCTAGAGGCAAAATTACAGAAAACGTTTCAAACTAATCAATGATTTTGAATTTTCGTTCCAAATTTTATCACCTCACCGAACCGTAATTTAATATTTTTTTTGAATATCGTTTCACCGCTAAATATGAGACTGAAACAAGTATATAATATTGCATAATTTGTCCCAAATTAATTACAAGATTGAACCGTCATTTACGTTAAATTATAAATTTAATATTAGGACTAAATTCATACAAAATGGTAAATTGCGGGATGAAATTCGGCTAGTTGATATAGTTTGGGACGAAAATCAAAATTA
The DNA here is from genome assembly GCA_038501285.1 of Penstemon eatonii. Lineage (NCBI taxonomy): Eukaryota > Viridiplantae > Streptophyta > Magnoliopsida > Lamiales > Plantaginaceae > Penstemon > Penstemon eatonii. The sequence continues at coordinate 86,990,893 of CM076710.1, read as the reverse complement.
GTAATTAATTTGTGATAATATTCCGAAAAAATATTAAAATACGGGACGAAATTTGGTGATGTAATATAGTTTCGAACGAAAATCCAAAATTACTAATTAGTTTGAGATGTTTTCTGCAATTTTACCTTTCCTAGAAATAAAGTCAGTTTAGGTAATACTTTTGTTTCTTTAAATAATAGGAAGATACATTAAATCCTTAAATAACATAAGTTCATATATCAATTCTCATGATTCATTTCTTTATAAATTAGCAATCACGTGGTGGAGTAATATATACCCGATGTCCTATATATATCTTTTTAATTAATTAGTTTTTATTCATCTTTTCTCGATAACGATAATTAGTTATTTAAATATCAGATAAACTAATTAATCTATCAACATCATATTCATATATATTTATCACTTGCGAACAGAAGTGTGATCTAACCATGTGCAAATAGTGAGGAATGGAAGAAAAGCTTGTGGAGGCATTTAGGCTTTAGCATTTAATTGTGCCCTTTGAGCAATTACCAAATTGTGCTGCTGGCTAGAAACATGTTGATTGTGTATATAGCATTACAACTACCAAATGAAAGTGAAATTAATTGTTCAATATATATGGGCCTCGATCTACGCATAAATAAATATAATACTTATATGAGCTTCATACTTAACTAAGCGAAATTTCTTATTAAATCATATAATTAAATAGACACATATAAACGAAATATTCTATCATCTACAATTCAATTGAATTAAAACATGCAATACCACATTATGAGGTTGATAACAATAAAAATGACTGTGATATTGAACCATATAATATGCATATCTTTCTGTTCCATTGGGCAATTATGTTGATTACATGGCTTTGTGCAATGACACCAAAGAATATATATATGTTCATCCTTTGGGCACTTGCAACACATTTTATATAATTTTCCATGGAAGTAATTAATTAAATTTTAAATTAAGTGCATAACATTCGTGATTTGCACTAAATTAGGACAATATGGAGGGGGTGTTGGTGTACGAAGTCTAACTGCCTCTAGATCTATAGAGTCTGTCATAAATAATCTTGTATATAATGATTTGTATTAATTATGCAAGGAATTTGATATATTTATCAAAAAATACAATGATTCAAAATGAAATTGTACTGAACTACTAGTATGTATTACGAGAAGAAAAGAACAAACCCCAAAAAAGAAATGAAATAGGAAAAGTTTTACTTAAAATATGGATTTTTACCTCATAATTGAATATTTTGTAATTAATTGATTATAAATGACTTTTATAGAGTTTGAGATTGAAAAAAAGTTAATGAGAAATATCAAATCAATGTCTTTGATAGAGTTTGAGATAAGAAAATAACTAGTATGTCACAATTGATTTTATTTTATTTTATTTTGGGTTTGGTTTTACTTGAATCTAACCCGGAGCCAAGTTGGTTATATTGATTATTGTTGAGTTTCCCGATTTCATGAAACTAAGCTAAAACCCATCAATAATAAGACGAGTAGGTTTGGCTCTTAATCGAAACATGAGATTTGAATTGAGACATTTGAAAATGAAATTTAACCCAAGTTCAGCAAGTCCGAAAGGATTGATTTGGGCCCATCTTAATTTCCTTAAGAGTTCGAATAGATTTGGGCCCATTAACTTCCAAATTCCTCAGTCCTGACGGCACTTTCAAAGCTTCCCAACTGCCAAAACCAAACCACCATAGTTTTCATCGAAAAAGAAAGCAAATATTTTTTACACATATTCACATACATATAATCATACACTACACTACAATTGAAAAACACAGTCGGCTTCACCAACAGATTATACCATCTCACAAAAGCCTTTCAAGATTCAGGTCAGTGTTTATGAGCAATGTAGCTTCAGATAAATGCATTGATCCAATTTCAATTGTTTTGTAAATATAGATTCATCATAAAAATCCAAGATCTTTAGTGGGTTTCCAATTGTTCTTGCTGCTGAAAATTATTTTTTTTTTTTTTTTTTTTGAATCTTATGTTTGAAGGTGAAATCAATCTAAGTGTGCAAATAATGTTTCCTGTGCCTTTAAATGACAAAGAAGATTTAGTTAGATAGTAATATTGCTCATTGAGAAACTTTTTCTGCAGAATCTCTTACTTTAAATAAAATGGCTGCAAATGCAACTCATTGCGCACAAATTGTGTCACCAAAGACTTGTATTTCGCCAAATCATCGGTTTTCCAGTTCAAGAATCGCATGTTTTGGCAGTGAAGCCAAAAACACTTCTTGGAAAACGCTTAAAAGCGTGTCTTGCATATCACAAGTATACTCATTATCCAAAAGCTATGACCTTAATGGCTTAATATCCAAAAGTCATGTTACAAAAGCAATGTCCGGAGCAAGTGACAATCAAACTTTGCCTGGATTGCCAATAGATCTTAGAGGTTGGGAAATTTTTCTTTTATGCATCCTTTGTTTATTAATTAAATTTATCTTAAGTTTGTGATATCCCCTGTGCGTTGTCTAATTAGCAAAATTCCCCATGGTGTTATTTTAATTAGCAAAAATCCCATTTGAAATTCCTTCATAAATCATAGGGAGATTATTGTCAATCTTTTAAGTGAACAGAAGGGTTCTGCCAATTTTTTCCAGTGAATAGGGGTGTTTCACATCTTTTGGTGGGGGTGTAATTGTCATTTTGGCTTGGGAGGTGTTTTTTGGCTAATAAAAATTAGCACGGGTTTCCTAGTAATAAAAATAACAAAAAGGGGGATTTTTGCTAATTAGGAAAAGCAAAGGGGTCATTTTTGCATTTCCCTCTAATTTTTTATGATTTATGAGTGAACTTATGTTGTCTTTAGGGAAAAGAGCCTTTATTGCTGGTGTAGCTGATGATAATGGCTATGGATGGGCCATAGCTAAAGCCCTTAGTGCTGCGGGTGCTGAAATTCTCGTTGGCACATGGGTGCCTGTATGTATACGATCTTTTTGCAATATCTCACTTTATCTATATCTTATTCTATGCAGTTATTTCCTTTACTAATGAAGATATTATAATCTTTTAGGCACTTAATATCTTCGAGACCAGTCTACGGCGTGGAAAGTTCGATGAATCAAGAATGTAATATTTAGAGATTTTTGTGTTTGTCAACTCTACTTTCACTTTGCTTTGTACATGGATTAATAGTTTTTGAATTTAACATCATAGGTTACCAGATGGTTCTTTAATGGAAATTTCAAAAGTCTATCCTTTGGATGCAGTTTACGACTCTATGGAAGATGTTCCTGAAGATGTACAGAAATATTCCTCTTTAAGAAAAAAAATTCTTCTGGTATTCCGAAGCTAAAAGTTTGGCTACCTTAAACTAATTTGCGACATTATGCAGGTCAAAACAAATAAACGTTATGCAGGACATTCGAACTGGACTGTGAAGGTCGTTCATTTTGTACTTGTTTCTTTCTCCTTTTCTTTTTTACATAATAATTGAATTTCTTATAATCATTTCTGGCAGGGAGTTGTTGAATCGGTGAAACAGGATTTCGGCACAATTGATATTCTTGTACATTCACTTGCTAATGGTCCTGAGGTATTTATTTTCTCTTTATAATTCATATCATATTTTTCCATTATAGTCTTATTTTAGAATCCCCTGCTTTTTAAACTCTGGACGTTCAATGTAGGTTAGCAAGCCTATTCTGGAGACATCAAGAAACGGCTATCTTGCTGCTATATCTGCATCGAGTTATTCCTTTGTTTCTCTTCTCAAACATTTTATTCCAATAATGAATCCAGGTACATTATATTCTTTCAATCTTCATTCTAAATAATAAATGAAGCAAATTAGATTGTTTTGGCTTTGCATATAGTATATATTTCATATTTTTCTTTTGTTGATAGGTGGTGCTACAATTTCTCTGACTTATATTGCAGCTGAGAAGATAATACCAGGGTAAATATCTCTTCGGTTTATCGAACAAAACACGATCTTATCTATCTCCCATTTTTCGTTAACTTTGTCCCATTAAATGCAGATATGGTGGTGGTATGAGTTCAGCAAAGGCTGCTCTAGAGAGTGACACAAGGGTCCTCATCGATACTTGGTTTATTTGATTTTATGTTGCAGGTTCTTACATTACCATAAGATGACACATATTCTTTCCTTAGGTGCTAGCTTTTGAAGCTGGACGAACGAAGAACATCAGAGTTAACACCATTTCTGCAGGTACTAGCAACTTTATAAGTGCACGTTTTATTCCTCGATGGAACTTCACTATTTAAGCTGGATATGGATCTCCAGTTCAACCACCTAATCCTAAATGCAATTGGACAACAAATTTACATCCTTGTCCTTTTATGACCTTTGAGGCTCATTTGACCTATTTTTTTCAAAATCGAGAAGAGTTTTAGCTTCTGAAAAGTTGGAGGTGTTTTGGGTATTTCAACACAATCACAAATGCAAAGAAAGCTACCATGATTGCATAAAGTTTATCATGTTTTCAATTTTAAATGAATTAAGTGATGAGATAACTTATCAACTAGGATTGCAAATGATATCTTCCATGAGAAATCCACATGGGTAAATTTTATAATCGGTTCTTATGTTTCCAGGCCCATTAAGAAGTCGAGCTGCGAAAGCTATCGGTTTTATTGACATGATGATTGACTACTCAAGCGAGAATGCACCTTTGCAGAAGGAACTAGCTTCTGGTAAGCCATTTTCATCGAATAGTGCTGCAATTTGTGGTTGTTTTCAGTTCAGCAGAAATTAAACCTCAAAGTAATGAAACAGATGAGGTTGGGAATGTTGCTGCTTTCCTTGCATCTCCATTGGCTTCGGCTATAACCGGTTCTGTTGTTTATGTCGACAACGGTCTTAATGCAATGGGAGCTGGAGTTGATAGCCCAGCATTTAAGGATCTTGATATTCCAAGAGCAGCCAAGAAAAGTGACATTGAGTGAGTTTAGTGAAGATTAATTTTGATCATTGAATAAATGTTGGAATTTGCTGTATTCTTTGAGAACACTACTACAGATTATTATGTAATTTCAATCGCTTTCTCAAAATCACTATAATCTTTATCATGAATTATTTTATTTTCTCAGTTTGTCAATAAAGCTAAATAATATATAACGATTCACGGCACTTAAGACAGGTAGGAGGAACAAGACTGGGTGAAATTAAACGGGTCAAATGGATTGGTCTGAAAAAGAGTGGAGTTTGGATCGAGTCTACGTCACACTCTTGAATGTCTGTTTTATAGTAATTGTAGTCAAATCTAAAAATACACGCAAAATTTCAGGTTGGGTTGGGATTTGGATCATAACTTTTTCTTGCCAACTCTGCAGATACGGGTAAATGAATCTGAGTAGTGGTAAACTCAACAATGTTCAAGATTGAGCTTGAATTATAATTGTACTTAGTTTGATTATAAAAGAGATCGTGTCCTCGAAACATTTTATAATCTACAAACACAAGCTCTGGGTATTTTGAATTTATACAAATATTTTGGGATTTTTAAATTTATCGAGTCAAACTCAAACAAAAGTATCAAAATTTATATTATTCACTTGTTGGATATGAACCGAGCTATGACAACGTTTTACCAAAACCTCAAATCGATTATCCAATAGCGTGGTTTTGCTTTTCAACCCTATCACATAAACATACTCAACAATAACCAGCCACAAAATACAACCTAACAAAAGCATAGACATAACATTGCAATCTTATATACATCAATGTCATTTATAATCAAACACTAAATATACTAGAGACAATTTTGTACCTCTCCAATCTACAGTCATAAAATCCAATCGAACCAAGGAGATATTGGCCTGAAAAATCTGGTACAAAATTATAAATTAAAATTTCTTAAAAGTACATGGTAGTTATATCATTCGTTGAGCTGGCATATACCAGAGAACCGTAAGCATTTCACACAAGTTTTCTCTTTCTCTTCCGAATCCCAGTAGCTCTATCAGCAACATCATCATCAGTTCTTTCAGGGGAATCTTCAACTACAGCTTGCTCCTGCACAACAAAACCTCGATTTCTGCATAATTTCCTAATAGGTGTCGTGGGCAATGCTCCTTGAGCTTCTTCAGAATTGGACTCTTGTTGAGGATTACTTGTTCCGTCCACGGCAGTCCTATGTGGCATTAGTTCCTCTCCGACACCAACATAAGTCACCATTAACTGCAAGTAAACATTATCGAGGGATTCATAAGATGCTTAAATTGTGACTACACATAACACTCTTATGTTAGGTTTTTAGAATTGAGTAAAATGACAGTAAGTAAAATGAAAATGATCAAAATTTCAAGTTTCATGTCCTATCATTTGATGCAATGGTTCGTCTTAGTAAATTCAAGAACCAAAAAAAATCCAACGGCTAAATCTAATAAATGTGGTTTTGTTGAATTTCGTTGTGCATACAGTTGTGAAATAATATGGAGCAATACAGAGACACAAATCACTCTTTTGAAAGTTTATATTTCAAGAACAGTGTGCAAATATTTAATAGATCATCATCAAACTGAAATTTCAAAAGAATTAGACAATGAATAAATAGTGCACTAAAATAAAAGGATTTTTGCATAGTAAGTACCTTCCAGTCTCTATAGTCGAATCTGAATATAAAATGGCTGTAAGAAGCCTCCCCAGATGAAATTGCATTCGCAGTAGGAGCATTCTTTGGGGCTGAAAGAACTCAGGTTAGAAATAATAACCGAACGAAAAAGGAGGAAAGGGAAGAAAAGAAATTAAGAAAGAGAAAAAGATTGTACTACACAACTCCTTACTACTTACAAACTAGATGATGTCCATCTTCGTCCACTGTTATCTCTGCTCGCCCATCTTTAATCAGAAAAGACAGAGCAAATAAATTTTCCACAGTCTGTGCAAATGAGTTCCGGTTCAATATCAGATTTTCCAACTTGACCTTCCGATTCTTCCTCAGGATACCAAACATTGTGGCCATATTCTTATCAGTATCTGTTTTTTCCTCTGCATTTCCCTCAAGCTGCAGAAAAGAAACAAAAAAAAAACGACCATGTCAAGTGTCAGGGAAAGGTTTCATATCTACGCACAAATAATATTCTGGAGTAAGTTGAGAGAACTAATCAGAAATTGGCATAACACAGGTGCTTTACTTCAGATGCTCTATTACTTTACCCTTCTATTGAGAATATGCATAGTTAAGTATGAAAGCAGCAAATAGAGGAGTGCAGCACTGCAGTATGTATAGTTCATATAATACAGGGTAACATGCATTTCTTTGACACATTATATGATTATGAAATAAAAGGTCCTAGAATGAAAATAGACACTGCATCATCTGTATATGTCATATGGAACAACAAACAATCAGATATAGTCATATATCATCATACAATTCATTACAAATCCAATCTGAATTTTACTATCAGACTGCAGAAAAAAGACATTTTACCTCTTCTGGCCGGGCATTTTCTGTTGGTCTTGTACGCTTTCTATGAACGGCATTCTTACGCTGTTTCAGTTCGGTGTTCATGGGGCCAACCCTGTGAGATATGATTGAAAAAGTAACTTATTCTCTAATTTGTTCATTCGTGAAAAAAAACAAAAAAATGAAGAGGCACTGCTGATAATTACATGGTACAGCAACCAGGAGCACCCCTGAAAACATGAGAAACTGTTTTTCCAATGTCTTTCCAGCGTATTAAACCCGTCGCCTCATCTTGGCTACTGCTTGCTCCACTTTGTTGCCCAAAATCCCTTAGCAGACAACTAACAAACTCTGAAGGAGTCACGCCGTCATTGCTTAATGCTTTAACAGAGGATACCAATGTACTAGTAATGTCAAACAGCGCTTCAGCGTCTGCTACTTGTTCCCTGGGTTTTGTTACTGAAAGGTAAACAAATCAAACGTCTAAGATAAAATACAAAATTAAGATTAAATGTAGAGCAAAAGGTCATTCCCAGAAACAAATAATAAACAAAACATAGAGAAACGCTAATACATTTTCTTCAGTTGCAATTAGTCTGATATAGCTACTGGTATCCATATTACAAAACTAACATAAAAAAATCCATCTTCATGCATATTATAAGGAGTTGAAAAAAAACTTCAAATTCTAATTATGTGTTTTGTAGTGAAAGGCTCCAACAACTTCACAAACTATAATATTCGTAGCAGGATTATCATGAACCACCTTCACATATGTGATACCTTATTACATATCAAATTCCACAAATGAAAAATCACAAATTGCTCAGAGAAAAGTAAATATAAAGGAGCATGAAACAAAAGGTTAATGTCAATGGTACCTAGGTGATGCAAGCTATCAACTTCTTCAAGTATTGATTTGAACTTATCTGAATCAACCTTTGATATATCATCTCTCTCATCTGCATAAGAAAACATGCATATACTAAATCACGGCGATATTAAAGAAGAGATTTTATCCGTACAGGTTTCACTTGAAATTACAAAGTAATTGAAATGGCGTCTGTATGATTTACTGCCTTTGCAGAATACAATGATGTAAGCTCGAGTAAAAAAAACAAATTGCAGTTCATCAAGTACAGGTGGAAATTAATATTGTAGCAAAAGACCAGCTGCAGTACCATACTTACATAAACAAAATAACCTATCCACCCATACATACTACCACTAGTCGTCAAAAATCAATCAATCAATCAATCAAAATACTCGAATGCAACTCAATATAGTTTAGTACAAACTCATTTGTGCTCAATTTTCTAATTTTTTAAACCAATCTTGATAAAAGTCTTCTAAGATGACTTTGGAGATTGGCTCAATAAGCAAAATTGACCTAAAAAAATATACATAAATGAAACACCAGTTAGCTCGGAACCAGATACATGCCCGCTTGAGTAAGCTTATTAAATAATAATTTGTTAAACAATCAAAGTAAACTCTTATTTCGTCTTTTTCGTCTACAAGATAAAATCTTTAAAGAAACAAAATTCAAAAGCAGACAAAGCTTTAAATCAGGTTGAAAGAACTGAAATTACCGCTAATCCGGTTCTTAAATCCGAGGTATTTCGATCTTAACTCCCTGCGCTCAAAAGTAGTGTCTTCGACTCCAGAGTTACTTGTTGTACCTTGCGCTGCGTTGATGTTCTGCGCACTGTTTCGCGTAGTCCGACTGCTCCCGTTAATCAGCTCTTTGTTTACCGCTCGCACCATTACCTATTCCCAATTTCATAAAATTAGGGCTCAGAAAGTGAGAATAAACGAAACAAAATAAATTAATCGGTGAATGGAATTCAGAACCCTAGAAAGAGGCTAAGCTTTTGGAGTAGATAAATTATAATTGCAGTATATGTTAACACTCTGAAATTAGAATTGTGGAGGGAGTAGACAAAAGGAAGGGTTTTGTTTGAAAATTTCGAATGGGCTCTGTGTGGTTGGTTTCAACTTTCAAGGTGGCTGAAGTGAATAATAGTAAAAAAAAAATGGCTCAACCCCACTTAGGGTCTAAGCCTAAATCCAGTTTCTCTCGACTCGGTCCAGCTTCCCTTCAGATTTCAAGTCTAATTTTCCCTTTCCTTTTTATATGTCATCTCAAAATGACTCAATCTATCAATTTCATTTAATTCCAATTCTCATTTTCCCCACTCTCACTTAACAACAATAATAATAATAATAATAGCAATAATAATAAAAATTAAACAATAAAAAATAAATAAATAATAAATAACAATAAGATATAATTTAAGATTGGCATTAATAATAACAATAACAACCAATATTTTTTTTAAAAAAAATACAACAATACAACAATTAAATAGTTGACAACCAATAATATTTGTTACGTCATCACCAGATACAAATTATCAAAAAAAAAAAAATCACCAGATACGCTCAGTAGAGGTCAACCGTCAACTTCAAACCTACTTAGTTGAACATATGTGGGCAATACACGGTCCAAATAGCGATCATATGTAATCGTATTTATTTTAGATGTATTTACCCAAGTGTTTCACTATATAATTATTAGGGTTATATCGTTTTTAATTTAATGAATCATATGTAAGATTCATTAAATTTTTTAAAGTTTCATTTTTATTAATTAAAGGGTTTTAAAATTGGTACACAATAATACAACAATTAAATACTTGATTGACATGATTTGGGAATAAAAAAAATAATTTAAGATTGACATTAATTTTTCAAAATAATACACATTTATAAAGTTAGACATTTAAATATAACTCTAATGGAGCATTAATTGTAATCAGCAACCACCAGCATTAAATCAGCATTGTATTTAATATATGTCTTTAAAGATTGACATTAAAGATTACACTAAATCAGCGTTAACTCTAATCCGCATTAATAAATAAAAATAAAAATAAAAAATGAAACTCGAACAACAGGTGTGTCGGCCACCTGCTGCTGGGCGGGCGAGTGCAACCAGCGAGTGACCCATCTAGATGGGTGAGGCATGCCCACTAAGCGGTGGATGGGGGTAGGGGTGGGATCGGGACGGGTTTTCGGGAATTCGGGTATTTCGGGACGGGATATCGGGTTTCGGGATCTCAAATTCAAATCCCGAAACCCGGTAGATCAACCAAGGTCCCGAGAGTTTCGGGTACCCGATTTAATTTCGGGATTTCGGGACGGGACCGGGTGTCCCGATAAACTATTATTTTTTTTTAGTTTAATGCAATTTTCAAACCGCCTCGGATCTTATGTGTCAATATTGGTATGCCATTTCACCATCTTATGCACAACATGTAGACTCAGAAATGATCTCAAAACCTCAAGATCTGATTAAAGAAAATTATTGAAGAAGTTTGAAAATTGAAAGATGATATATGTTGAAAAACTGAACGTCGGCGAGCAACGGATCAGTGGCGGACGGCGGGAGTTGAGTTGTGGTGGAGTTAAGTATTTTGATTAGATACATTTACTTGTATGTTTGGATTTTAGAGTAGAAGAATATGTAGAATGAGATGTGAATGGTTGAATTTTAGATTTAGATTAGGTATTTTGATTATATATATGTTTTAATTAAACTATGTAATCGGGACCGGGTTCCCCGATCGGGTGGGGATCAAAACCCGAAACCCGTCCCGATTTTTCGGGACCGAGTTTTGTCCCGTCCCAACTGAAAAAATACCCGTTTTGTCCCGTCCCAAATGGGAAAAACCCGATCGGGACGGGACGGGTACCCGAAACCCGGTCCCATTTACCCAGCCCTAGATGGGGGTGATTCAAGGCAAAATTGCCTTGATCACCCCTTTCTTCATTTTACTTCATTTTTTTAACCCCTAAATCTAAATCCAACTTCCCCCTAAATATAAGAGATGCCCTTAAATCCAAGAAATGTATCACTTTGAAAATCAATTTCATATTCCACCCTCAAAATATATATTATCTTTCATTTTACGCCCTAGGTGAATTTTATATCAAAAGATGGGTATTTTTGTCACTCCTTTCAAAAGTCAATATATATTCCCTCAAAATGTAATAATGTGAGATTCATTTGCAATTAAGAGTAAAATTGACAATTACTCATTAAAATAACTACAAAAAAAACATAAAAATAAAATGAGACGTCACATTTTGTAAATATAAATTTGAATTTGGGGGTTTAGGATTTTAATTCATTTGCACTTAAGAGTAAAATTGACAATAATCCATTAAAATAATACCGAAAAAACATAAAAAAAAAAGACGTCAACAAGGCATTTAGTCCCATCATTAGATCCGTCTATTCGGGGAGCGAGGCGGGGCCTTCCCTCTCCAATCAAATTTTCTGGTCCCCAAGCCTGTTGTAGGAGAAGCCTTTGACGTCTAATTCCCTAGTCTTTAACTAACGATCCCAAGTTCTTTTACTCCATTCAAAAAGTATTTTCTGCCGGACGACTCGTAGGAGGTGAGAAGGGCCCTTGCTCCGTCCCATGTAGTAAATATAAATTTGAAAAGACTGATATATATATATTGTTACGAGACCTTCATAGATTATATTATCGTATGAAACACAAGTTTTAAAAACTATGTTAATTTTTTTAGCTTACTACAAAGAAAGGTCAAATTTCGATGGATTTTCCGATAAATTTATCGCGGCAAAAATTAGGACCGAAACATTTCGTCGAAAAAAACATCGTGTCGGAATTTTTTTTCATGTGTTTTCGAGTGACAAGTATTTTCGACGGTCGATCCAACGGATTTCTTGACGCCACATTTATTTATACTCCACCTCTTTACTGTAAAAATAAGACTATTTATTTATTTATATTGTATTTTCTTATTTCAAGTTATATAAATATTTTTTTAGAATAATATTTTATATTATATCGAGTTAAGAGTAAGTAAAATATTCATTTAATTACCCTCCAAAATGACTTTAGTTTCCATAGGTCCTTCAATTTTACTCTTAATTGTACATGAATCTCAAATTGTTATATTTTGGAGGGAATATATGTTGATTTTTTAAGGGAATGACGAAAATACCCTTGTTTTTTGGCTTGAAATTCATTTAGGGTGCAAAATAAAATATAATATATGTTTTGAGGGTGCAAAGTATAATTAAACCTAAAGATATTAAGAACAATTTCACCGTACATTTAGATTTTTTTTTCACTCGGTCTAAAAAAAAGGTTGTTTCTTTTACTCCAAGTTCTTTTTTATGAATCAACATTTCATTAATTAAGCAATAAACGAGATCTATGTGCATAATTGTGTGTCGATAGGTTCCTAAGATTAATAAAACTAAAAAGGAGACGTTTTTAGCTCATTTTGCACAAGAATGAGATGGATAATTAGAGTTTCGATCAACAAATTTAAACTTTCACTTGGGCCATTTGGCCCAGTATCTTCTAATGGCATCTCAAAGGCCCAATCGACTTCTTGAGAGTCAGAGATGAACACAGGGGATAAACGTTTAGAGCCGCGACTTTCAATAAAATCCATGTCGAAGATAATGCGCTTGATTTTTTTTTTTTTTATAATTCAGGTGTCCAGACTTACACTAGACTAATCCTAGACTTTCAGAATCATTGCCCTAGAATCCTGAATGATGTAAATCGCGGGATGTACCTCCACATAGCCTTGGGATCCCATCATACTGATGTGTACTTTGCGCACAAAGGGAATGCACTTGATATCTTGAAATGACGTGAATTTGTATAAGACGGTATTATTTTGGATAATTGTGAGTGACGAAAAAATATCTTGTAGCAAATATGGGAAAAGGGGAGTTAAGTCATTTTGGAAATTATACTGATTATTATAAAAATCCACAAACCTATTATCAATATTATCCCATTCGAAGAGGATGTTACTATCATCCTTCTTGATCGACTAAATTTTAATTTTTCGAGTATGAACACCGCCATAAGATATACTAATTATTTTGGTTAGTGATGTGTGGGAAAAAAAGATCTTCTAGCAAGTATGGGAAAGGGGTAGCTAAGTCATTGTGGAAATTTGATTGATTATTACAAAAATTCATAGACGTATTATTAATATTATCACATTCGAACAGGATGTTACCATCCTCCTTCTTGATCGACTGAATTTTATTTCTTCGAGAATGGAACAACGCTGTAAGATAAAACGATCGAATATACTTGTGGACATAAAATATGAGTAGATATTCAAATAAAATTTCACCACATAGTAGAGGACTAATACTTCCACATGACCTTATATACCATAATCCATAACTAGATTCTTACACTATATCAATTTCCTTTATTTTTTCTTGTTTCCTTGATAGCACCACATCACCATGACTATTTTTTGTATTAGGGATAAACATGTACTATTACAATTAAATTTGCACGGATAGGACAAATAAAAATATATTTTATATAGGAAGCAAATTTTAGACACTAAAAATTTGGATTATCTGAAGATTTTTTTTGGAGTAATACGTCAAACAATTATTCACCTATTTCAAATTTCAAATTTCAAATATAAATTCAAAATGGCTTTGAATTTCCAAAATTTTAGCATTTGTTTCACACCGAGTCCCAAATCACACACGGAATTCCTAATTTAACCCCCACCATTCATGTGAATAATACAGTATAATCCAATAAATCTTGAAATTCCAACAACAACGAAATCGTCATTTCGTCTTCGATGACTCTCCATTATTTATGTATTGCATAAATCTCTCTTCATTCACAATTCAAACACACACAATTTCAAAACCCTAAAAAGGGTCACTCAGTAAGATGAAGGCTTCTATCAAATTCAGGGATGAGCAGAAGCCATTACTGAGAGCTAAAGTCCCATTAAACGTTCTCAACTTTCCTTTCCAATCCGGAATTTGCGCCGGAGAATCCAAAGAATTATCACTAAACCTCAGCACTTTTTTTGATTCTGGACCTTCACTAAAATTCTCATACCGTCCCAACGATTCTCAAAATCCTTTCAGCTTCATATTCAAGACTGGGATTGGCAATTTCGGATCCCCTGCCAAAAGCCCTCTAACCATGAGCGCTGAATTCAATCTGATCGGAAATCAAAACCCTAGTTTTTTCATCCACTTCAAGCCCGATTTCGGTGATTTCTCGCTGAAAAAGTCTCACTCTTCTGGTTTTGTCAAGGGTTTGGGGGAGAAATTAAACGGCGTGGGTTTAGTGAGTGGGGAGAATTTCGTGAATAATGGATATTTCAAGGGGAACGGGTTTTTTCCGGTGGCGGCGGAATCGAAGGCGGCGGCTGGACAAGTTGTAGATGGGCTGTTGAGTGGTACAGTACTTAGCGCAAGAACGTCACTGCCGTTGCGGGATTTTGCGATGGTGAATTTTCGGTGGGGGATTAGGGTTCCGCCGCAAGAGGCGGTTTCGGAGGAGGTGGACGCGGTGGTGGTTCGGAGGAGAGGTGATGGGATTAGGCTGCCGCTTTTAGAGATGAACAAAATAGGAATCGAACACGTGGCGAAAGTAGATTCGAAAGGTGAAAGAGTGGGGGCCAGTGCAATATATGCTGACGTGACAGAGGCGTGTTTGGATGTGAAGAAAAAGCTGGACCTGATTCAAGCTGAGAATGGGCTGTTGGGCAAGGCTTTAAGTGATTTGAGATCGGATATAGCTGCTGGGAAAATGGACTTTTTGCCGGAGCATCACCGGAGTAAATATTCCGGTGGGGTGGTTGATCGCAGGGGTGGCGGTGATAAGAATTCTTTTGAAGGTAAAGACGAGTTGAAAGGCGCGTGATCATTGTTACCTTGCTTTGTTTTTTTTCCTCAGAAATTGTTGTTAGCTTGTATTCATATAAACATAATGAATGATGTTATTATTTGCACTTTGTTTGTTCTACATTTTGATGGTTTGAGTTGAATTAGCTGTGTGTAAATTTCTAGTTGTAGTTTATTTCACATGTTTGGTATATTGAGATTGGAGTTTAATTGTGTAAATTTTTAAGCTATGTAGAACATTGTAATTTATATTAGGATTTCCATATTGAATGCATCAATTTTTTCGCGATAGGGTTGAAATAATCAAATGTAAGGCCATTTTCAGAGAGTATGAACTCCCATTTCCCTCAGACTCCCCTTCCCTTCATACTCCTCCTTTTATAGTCATCTTCAATGATTCAATATTTTCAGTTTATTTAAATTGAATTCTCATAATTCTCCACTCTCACTTAATTTAATGAAAATAAATATATAATAATTATACTAATAGTAAATTGAACACTAACATTAATAATAAATAATTTAACATTGAAATTAATAATAGCATTACAAGTAATAAAATAAATTAATATTAAGTTTAAGATTTAAAAAAAAACATTTTATATAAATATTCTTAATTTAACTAAAAGAAAATTAAAAAAAAAAGAAAAAGAAAAATATGTGCAGGGCAACGACAGAGGTGGGTGGGGAGGTCTGGCCACCCACCTCCCCACACCCAAGGAGGCGTTTATCCACCTCCGAAAGACTCCCCCTCTCCCACCCCCCCTCCTCACCAAAGTTCATTTCTTCACCCCCTTCCCCATGAACCCCCCCTCCTCAATGGAGATGCTCTAATAAAGTCTTTTGAGTTTGATTCGTAGTACTCATAGTTTGAAAGAATCTGGATAATTAAACATTATTTTTTTTCATATAATTAATAATGGAGTATATGTTAATTAATAAGCAACAATCCGGTTCATGAAAACAAAGCACCCTGATAGAAGAAGTCCAATTCTCTTCATTCATAAAAACAAAGCACCCTGATACGTACAAAGCACCTTATGGGTCTATTTGGATGGGTTTTGGCTCGGTTTCGCGGGTCTCGGTTTAAAAAAATTGGTTTGGGTGGTTTCGATGAAACCTTTGAGACTTCATTTGGATGGGTTTTGGCTCTTGGGTTTTGTGGTTTGAATAAGTTGAAACCCTATTTGGATTGGGTTTGGATGTTGGGGTTTAGGGGAAAAAATTGGTGATAGGTGTCAAATCAATGTCTTTTTTAGTGAGATTTGAGAAAAAAAGTAGGTGGTAACTGTCAAATCAGTTTTATAGGTTTGAAGAGTTTGAGTGTGAGTTTCTGAATAGGTTTTTGATGATTTTATGGGTTTGACGAAAACTCATTTGAAAGGGTTTTGGCTCGATCTCGCGAAACCTGCGAGACCGGGCCAAAACCCATCCACATACACCTAAATCTTTGTGGTCTCATTAGTTACTGAGATATTCCAATTCCATCCTTAATAAATAAATAGGGTTGTCAATTGACTGGATTTGGATTGTACGTTCGGATTGAATTTCTCCAATAGATCAAGTGGGATATTGATTCTTTTTCGGATTCAATGAATTATTTATTTTAAAACGTGGAGAAAAGAAAGAACATGTCAGTAGGCGAAGTTTAAGAACGAGGCAGACCAAGGAAAAGGGCATCCCTGGTAAGAAAAATATTGGGAGGCCACCAAAAAAGAGGAGCTGCACGGTGGATAGTGAACGAGGTAGGGAAAGAAGTGAAACTGAGAGTGGAGGCTCTAAACTGCCTAAGCCTAAGAAAAAGATCAAGGAATTTATAGCTATCGTAGAAGAAAAGGGTTATTGACACATTTGTACTTCAGTATAGGGATCATGTTCTTTTGTTGGTAATTTTTTTTCTTTTTTTTTAGGTTTTTCAATGGTTTAATCCCTTTCGAGTCGGGTTATGCACATTAATTGGGTACCTCTCCCAACAGGAATTCGAACCTGAGTACGCTATTTTGTAGTGATTAGACCCTTCCACTAGACCAATCACCTATTGGTATTGATAACTTTTCTTTTTGATTGATATCATTTATAAATCTCCATTGTTTAATTTAGTTTTTCAACTCCGGACTTAAAAAACTAAAGAGAAATGAAAAAAGGACAAATAGGATTTTTTTTTAAATGCACAAAATCGAATTTTTCCTAAATACTCAGTCAAACTTTCTTAGAAAACTCAAACAAATGGATTAGATTTTTATTGCTCATCAAAATCAATTGGGTTTGGGTATAATTAGCGCTGTCAATGGGTTGGACTCGGACCGGATCAGAGTTCAATTTCCATTTCTTCTATCCGGATCCGAATCCGCTCGGATCTGGAATATTAGCAACCGGATTCGAATCCGACGGATATCCCGGATCCGGATAAATTATCCGGATCCATTTAGCAAGCTAATTTTTTTTTTCGTTTTCCTCCAAATCACTTGCAGATTCCACCATCATGAATTAAAAATGTAAAATTTTACTTACTTCATTGAAACTATTGCCTAAAAATTGTAGAAGATGGAATATGATGGACAAATATAAACGATAAAAATTAGAACAAAAGAATAAAGAAAAATATAAGTAAAAAAGATATAACTGGGACAAGAAGAAGAAAACTCAATATTGAGAAATGGAAGAGAAGATAAAAATTGGAGGATGAATGGTTATGGTTTGATTTTTCTTATTAAATAGTATAAATTAATATGTTGTAGACCCAATTAGTTATCTGGTCAGTCCACCAACATCTCTCATGCATTTTTTTTAAATTATTTTTAATATAGTAAAAGATTTTAGTGGAACATAGATAGTTTTATTTTTATTTTTATTTAAATACATAATTTATAAACAACATATAGTAATATATATATCGAATACGGATATGTAACGGATCGGATCAGTCTAGATCCATATTCACTCCATATAATTCGGATTACGGATCTTCTTAATTGGATCAGGTCCATCGGATCACTAATCGGACAATTATCCTAATAAATCGGACCGAATTCGAATCGGATCAGGATTGAAATCCGCCCCATTGACAGCCCTAGGTATAATAATTAATGGTTCAAAATTCTTCAACTGCCCAAGCCCAACCAACACCCTTCTCCAACAATTAATCTAACAACTCTCAACTCGTTATTTGTCTTTTTGGTCCGGTCCTCCTCTCAACTTAATATTAAACGTACTTGCTATCTCTAAATTCGTAGTAGTAAGGAAAAATGAATAGCAGCAGTAGTACCAGCAGCAGAGAAACTTGTACAATCGACACAGCCGAGGGCATCTCCCTGGATGCCAGAGTTTACAAGCCCGCCGCGGAAAATTCGGAAGATCCCAAGGGCAAAACGGTCATTGTATTTGTGCACCCGTACTCGGTGCTTGGGGGATGTCAGGGGTTGATGAGGGGCATGGCTCGGGAACTGGCCAACAGGGGACTGACAGCTGTCACCTTCGACATGCGGGGCGTCGGTAAATCAACGGGTCGGGCCTCACTTACGGGTTTTGCCGAGGTCAACGACGTTGTCTCCGTTTGCAAGTGGGCTTCTCAAAATCTCTCCTCCAAACGCATATTACTCGTCGGATCTTCAGCAGGTATCTACATGATTCATCATTTCTTAAAAGGAATTTTGATCCAATTACCGATTTTAAGAGTAAAGTTAATAATAGGTAAATTGCAAATATACACTAGTATTTTATCAGTTATTGCATCTATTAGCTAGTTCTGGTGTTGCTAGCATACTTGTAAATGCGATGCTCTTTATTTCGATTTGCACATGTCATTTCGTCAGTGATTTCTGGATGATTTTCAATTCTGATGAATGTATTATAGTGAGTTAGTCTTTATACTAAAACTTCACACACAAAATATCTGCTGTTCTTTCTATTGGAAAAAAGATGCATAGAGATGTTTGATTAAGTACAGATTTTGAAAATTTCAGCTTCTTGAATTGGTTAGATCAGCATGCAATTTTTGAGCTATATAATTGGAATATATATCTTGAAGCCCATTGCATCTTAAAATTTTTGATGCAGCCAACATTCATGTCATTTTATGGGAAAAAGTCTATGTTCTCACTTGCTCTTTTATGTTTATTCCTCCCACTGCTGAGTTACATTGCTTGTAAATGCCACTCGCGGGGTTTAAAGGCACCTTATGGTGCGGATTTTATTGACTTGTAGTTATCTTCTATGCGATCTGCTATCAACTCATAACAACTCATGCTGTCTTTTACTCGTTTGGCTTAGGTGCACCAATTGCAGGCTCGGCAGTTGATCAAATTGAGGAGGTTGTCGGTTATGTTAGTTTAGGTTATCCTTTTGGATTAACTGCTTCTATTCTATTTGGGAGGCACCATAAAGCCATATTACAATCTAAAAAACCCAAACTTTTTGTGATGGGTACTAAGGATGGTTTCACGAGCGTTAAACAGCTGCAGAACAAGTTGAAGACGGCATCTGGCCGCAATGAAGTACATTTAATTGATGGAGTGAGCCATTTTCAAATGGAAGGACCAGCTTATGATGAGGAGATGGTCAATCTGATGTTAGAATTCATTTCATCTTTGTGAGGTTTGTGTAGAATTAGTTCAGAGAAACATTTGCAGTTTTAATTTCTATGTTGTCTTTCCAAGCGATGGTTGTAGATTTAAGGGGTGTTAATTTGCAAATGCTTCTTGAAAATCAGAAGTAATTACTTTTGCTGAAAGACAAAAAAAGAAAAGAAAAAAGAGAATTTTTTTCCCCAAAAGCAGTGGGCGTTTGATTTCTATAGTAGAAAGTTGTTTTAAGCACGTATGAAAGTGTTTACTTTAAGGGGATTCCAACTTTTAGTATAAATTTTATAATTTTACAAATTTCCTTTCCCATTTTTCTTGCTTCAAAATTCTTCTTCCGTAGCATTTTTCTTTCATTTTTTCTTACTCCCCTTAAATTATCACTCAGCTTTAGATAAGCTTGTGAAACTTTAAATAGCTCTACTTTTACAATTTTACATATTTATAAAAGGTAGTACTTGAGAATTACTTGTCTCAAATCATTATTTAAGTGATAGAATTATATTAATTAAAATAATACTATCTCTTTGGGAAAAAAAACGAGTCTCATGTTGATAAGATATTGTGAAAGGGAATATTATTAGTACTTAGTAGGGTTTTCCTTTTAGGGCCCCAAAACTTTATTTACCAAAAACATATATACGAAACTCAATGATGATTCTTTATTCAACCAATTTGTGATAAATTTTTTTTTTTTTTTTGGAGAACCGTGATAAATTCCAAGTGGAAAGAAATTTTAATTAAGTCAGTTCTCTCTTTGGTTTTTTTGTTTTTTTTCATCAATAACTTGATATGATGCCCAAGATTTCTCTGTATATCGAATATCTTGTTCAAGACTCAATACTATAATATGGTATCAATTTGAGATATTTCTTCCGCGCAAATCTCTGTTTGTTTGGATTAAGCTTCAGTCCCTCTTGTACTTCGTGTGGTGGCGCCCTTAAAAAAGTCCGGTGATAAATATAATATTGTATGTCATTTTTTTATGGGTGAACTGTGAATTTACCACCCAAGAAAAAAGACAAGGGGTTTTGTACACATTGCAATATGCAGGGATGGGCAAAATAGCAATTTATGTTCCTTAATTTTCACCGGTTCGGAGAATTAGGACATTTAATTTTTCAGTAAGCAATTTACGTCACTTAACTTTCACTGATCTGCAGAATCAGGATACTTAATTTTCCAGCAAGCATTTTATGTCCCTTAACTTTCATTGGTCCACAAAATCAGGACACTTAATTTTTCAGCAAGCATTTTACATCCCTTATCTTTCATTGGTCCGAAAAATCAGGATACTTAATTTTTCAGCAAGCATTTTACGTCCCTTAACTTTCACTGGTCCGCGAAATCTATAATTTTTTTATACCCACAATTTCAGTCCACTTGACCGCAATTTTAGTCCACAACTCGCCGAAAATTTCATAATTGCCAACTGGACAATTAATTTGGGGTTTTGAATTAATATTGATGTTGTTAAATAGTTGTAGACGGTTTGTTAAGTAATTGTCAAGTGAAATTTAATGTCATGTTGCCAAAATGTGTCGAATATGACTTATTTTGCATAGTGCTCTATATATAAGAATCTACCTAAGCCGAGCATAATGGATGTAAATTGTAATGTTACAGGACGTTCGAAAAATTTAATGGACTGGAATTGCGGTCAAATAGAATAAAATTGCGGGTATAAAAAAGTTAGGATGTGTTTTGCTTGTCGAAAAATTAAGTGCCCTGATTCCGCGGACCAGTGAAAGTTAAGGGATGTAAATAGCTTGCTGTAATTAAGTGTCATGATTCTGCGGACCAGTGAAAGTTAATGGAAATTTGCTGAAAAATTAAGTGTCCTGATTTTGCATACCAGTGAAAGTTAAGAGACGTAAATTGCTTGCTGAAAAATTAAGTATCCTAATTCTGCGGACTAGTGAAAGTTAAGGGATGTAAATTGCTATTTTGCCAGCAGGATGTGATGTATCAATTTTCTTGTGTGGATGTGGATAACCAATCCACAACAAAACAATGTTGACTTGTACAATTAATGTAGCTATAGTTTTATATTTTCAGGGAAAATTGCTTATTGAATTGTGAACACTTGATAAATAGAACAGCAATACTCTATTATATACATATAGAATTGAAAATATTTTAAAATAAGTTCTCTATTTAGTAAACCAAAAATCTGTAAGTTGAATTTATTTGTTATAAAATCATCAAATCATATAGGGTGTGTGTGGATGGGTTTTGGCCCGGTCTCGCGGGTCTCGCGAGATCGAGCCAAAATCCTTTCAAGTGAGTTTTCGTCAAACCCATAAAACCATCAAAAATCTATTCAAAAACTCACACTCAAACTCTTCAAACCTATAAAACATTGATTTGACACCTACCACCTATTTTTTTCCCAAATCTCACTAAAAAAGATATTGATTTGACACCTATCACCTACTTTTTCCCCTAAACCCCAACATCCAAACCCAATACAAGTAGGGTTTCAACTTATTCAAACCACAAAATCCAAGAGTCAAAACCCATCCAAATGAAGTCTCAAAGGTTTCATCGAAACCACCCAAACAATTTTTTTAAACTGAGACTCGCGAAACCGAACCAAAACCCATCCAAATAGACCCATAAAATTAAGGGATTATCTTCTTGGTTGAAAGTTGAAACTCGAATGAGTAATTAAGATGTTAAAATTTACCAAAACATGTTAATTTTGAATGAACTATAGAACTTTTGGGTTAAAAATTAAAGTAATCCGAGACATATATGGGCCTAACACGAGCCCCAATTCTAGGCCCAAAAATAAGCCCATTAGAGCACGTGACTTACTAGACTAGATCTTACGACCATCAAGAGCACGTGACATCCTAAAAGTCCTCCGAATTTTTCTCACCAGCCAGATCCAACTCAGCTTCTAAAATAAAAGTAATTCAAAATTCCTAATTTAAATCAATAGCCTCACATCTTATCAATATACTTATTTCTTTTTCTTTTACTATAATATTCCTCTTCTCTTATTTTTATTATGCTGAATTTCCCGATTCTTCTATTCTTCGATTCCCGGAAAAACCCTAGGTAGAGATTAGGGGTATCGTTTTGAAATTGTAATTCTTACTCTTCAAATTTTTCGTGTTATAATATTTGGTTTTAAGTTTATTCGATTTGAACTTGGATCTGTGAGCTTGTTGGAGTTATGGACACTCGCAAGAGAGGCAGAGGTGATTTTGCTGTGAATGTCAATGGCGGATTTAAGAAAGCCAGACCAGGTTTCATTTTTATAAATTTAAACTTTATTTATTAAGGGTTTTAGTTCGTTGTACTGTATTTGCGTAGGTATTGCTTACGTGTTTTTATCCTCTTTGATTTTAATTGATTTTCCTATTAGTTGACATTACCTTAGCTCAAGGCTACAGTTTTTTGCTTGTAATTAAGATGGTTGATTTTAGGTCTTTTCATAATTCTTTGAGTTACAGGTGAAATTGGATCTAGGTAGTTTTCTTCATTACTTTCAATTTTCAAAAGGGTTATTTTGTTGAACAATATATCAAGATAAAAAGACGTAAATGGGTATTAAATATCCTGTGTTCATTGTCCAGCTTAATGTAATGGATGATGTCAATTCTTTAAGAATTTATGTTTTCGGTAAGCAAACACGGTATATTTGATATTTACATGATTAAGTGAAAAGAATTAATGAATATACCATTAAACAATTTATCAAGATAAGAATGTTGTTGTAATTTATGAAGGCTATTGCAATGTCCTGTGTAGCTGTTGAACTTTTGTAAAGAATAATGTCACGAATTCCTTAAGAAATAAATGTCATTGGCAAGCAAACATTGTATATTAAATATTTTTATAAATAATGGTAATAATTAATGAAAATTCTAACTCAGAAAAAGTAATTAATGTTTTGCAACAGAAATGGACTCCTTATCAAGTGGTATAGGAAGCAAATCGAAGCCATGCACGAAGTTTTTCAGGTTCAGATCTCAACCTACCTAATATAAAACTTGAGATTTAAATGTTCAGCCCACATTTACTATTGTGAACTTTACTAAAAGTTTCATCTGTTTTTACGAATAAAGGTAATCTTTAATTTACGCGAAAGGGTCAATCTTGAATCCAACATGAGTTAATACTAATAGTATAACAATTTCTTTGAACTTATCAATTATCTGGGTTCTGTTAACTATACAATTTATTATAAGATTAAAGACTTTCCAGATGACCGCTTTTAACATTTAACATTTTACAGCCATCAGGTCTGAAATCTCACTATAATTGTTCTTTACCAAATTTTAAGTCAACTATGGGTATGATTCAGTCCTATGAATTTTTTCCGAGTCTTTGTTCTAATATGTCAATAACGTCTTACACTCTTACTTGTAACCTTCACTAAGTACACGTGAATGTCCAGTTTCGACTTCTTGATTGTTTTCTTATTCTGAGTTTTTCGCTATCTATTAACTATGACGCCATTTCGTCTCAAAATTTTACTCAATTCTGCATATTTGTCCCTAGTTCTTGCTTGTCGCTGCAGGTATAGTTGTGCTTTTAATGTTATTTCAAATCAAGCTATGGGTTTTAGATGCTTATCTTTTGATTATCCATATTTGATTAAGATAAAAACTGACAACAATTATTTATTTTGCATTACAGTTATTTACTGGCAATATGGTATTTCCTCTCATTTTTCCCTTTGTCAAAATAACGAGCTTACATGATTCCACACACTTGCTAAGCTGTATTTATGGTTTGGAGAGCATATTTGAGAGAAAAATAAAGGAACTATCTTTTAAGAAAATATTTTAACTGAAAAAAAAGGAAAGATAATCACACCCAAAAATTGGTGGGATGAAACTTTCAAGGATAGAGTATTATCAGAATTTCCTATTATACAAATTAGTTGTATTTATCTTCTTGTATTCCTTGTGGTTTGTAATGGCTGTATTTCAGAGTAGTACTATACATAAAAGTCTTAAGGAAAATCCTAAGAACGGGCTTTATTGTAGTCGCCCATTGCAGAATACTTGGTGGAAACTTCCGGATCGACGAGATTTTGTTTTATTTATTGTTACAATTAAACACAAATAGAAATGGATGTGGTTTGTGGAGGATATTTAGAAAGTGTATATATGTCATCATACTTATCTTCTCAGAGCGTCTAGGAAAGAATATGAGAAATCAATCGTTCTTCATAAACATATCCGAAACAGATGATCGCAAGTATTTACTCAGGACAGCTTATCAAAAACAAAAAGATTAACTATATATATCCCATTTGGAGGTGGATTTGTTTATATGAATGTAACAGCACAATGTTAAAGGTAAAAAAGAAAAAGAAAAAGAACTTAAAAGGATCTTTATATTCGGCAGAAGTACACAGTTCATTTCCAGAGTACTTCGTGTGTTCCTGTGGTAACCTCATGTTAGATAAATAAATCTCTGTAAGAATGCAAATGGGCATACAAGGGGTTGTTTTCTTTATTGAACATTTGCCAGCTATAGTCCTTACCAACCAGCTTCTCTTGTGGTGTCGCTATGCGTTGTAGATTCTAATCCATCTTTACATGCAATTATCCATTTTGCTTTCTTTTCCACTCGAATATGTTTTGTTATCTGAGGGTTCTGATATATATGAACATCTGCTTGGGCCAGTATAATCTGATTGCTAAAGCTACTTTTGCTGAGTGATCATTACATGCAATGTTGTGATATGCACCTCATTTTTTATTATTTGCTTAATAATTAAAGAATCTCTTCTGCCACGTAAATTAGCAATGCTTGTTCTGATTGGTGTACTGTACTAAACATTTGTATAGAAGATTTCAGATATAATTATTCATTTATTCTGCAGCACTGCTGGTTGTCCATTTGGTGAGAATTGCCACTTCCTTCACTATGTTCCTGGTGGCTACAATTCCGTAGCCCAGATGATGAACCTAGCTCCTGCTCCTCCCAGCAGAACAGCTCCAGGGCCAATGTCAATCCAAAATGGTTCAGCCCCAACTGCTTCTAAAACCAAGTTATGCAACAAATTCAACACCGTAGAGGGTTGTAAATACGGAGACAAATGCAACTTTGCCCACGGAGAATGGGAGATCGGAAAACCTGTTGCGTCATTTCAGGATGACCCTCGTAATGCTGGACCTACCCCTGGCCGATTTGGAGCTCGACTGGAGCCTCCACCTGTCCCAGCATCTGCAGGCAATTTTGGCCTGTCTGCCACTGCCAAGATTAGTGTGGATGCATCCCTAGCTGGTCCCATCATTGGGAAAGGGGGAGTAAATTCCAAGCAGATTTGCAGGCAAACAGGAGCCAAGCTGGCCATTCGAGATCACGAGACAGATCCAAATCTTAGAAACATTGAGCTTGAGGGCACGTTTGAGCAAATTCAGCAAGCTAGTGGTATGGTAAGAGAACTTATTGCTAGCATTGGTCCAGCAAATGGCCCAGCTGCAAAAGCATATGGTGGCTCGGGAGGCGCCCCTCATGCCCCAGGAAACAACTTAAAGACGAAGCTGTGCGAGAACTTTGCCAAAGGGTCATGCACATTTGGGGAGAAGTGTCATTTTGCACATGGGGCGGGTGAGCTACGCAAAACGTGAGTTCCCTTTTAGCATATGGTTGTCTACTACCGGTTTGTGTGAATTTAATCGATGTTTTTGGCTTTAGATATGAAGTTTGAGCTTGTGGTAATTTCAATGTAGAATGTTATTAACGTCTTAGACTAGTGCAGTGTCAGGTTACAATTTTGATTGTGTTATGAATGGTGATCTTAGATTTTGTTTCGCACTTAATTGTCCTCCAGCAATCTATGTATGTTTTTAGTAGTGTATCATCTATTTGTAGCCTTGATAATTGCCATCTCAAATAAGTTGGATCACGCATTGGAGCTTGTAATTTATTGACAGCGTGAGTATCGATATTATGGGCTTCGGCTAACCTCAAACATATGATTAGGGATCAAAATGAGTTGATCAAATTCAACCAAAAAAACCATTTTTACAACTCTAGAATTAACAACTTTGATTATGATGGGGCCAATGTCACTTGAAAAGAAAGCTATTTTCGTTGTCCTATAAGTTTGTCTCTAAACCTATAAGTATCAAATTTGGTATAGCTTCAGCTGTTGTGTCACTGTCAGGCTTCAAATAAGTAAAATAGAAACAAAACTCAAATTCCAAGAAAATCAATTAAATCAAATCTCGAATGAATTAATACAAACCTCCAAGTATTGGATTTTACTGACACCTGATTAAACTTTTGGTACATAGCAGCATATGATTTCAATCCCAGATATTTTGAGAGGTATAATAAAATATATAAATAAATAAATCAGCAAATTGAACGAGAAATTGGCCTACTCGAGTCTTAGGGGAGTCCCGACAACTTTCTTTTTTGATACTAAGGTATTTAATTTCCTAGTAGCACTAGCACCAAACGCTTGGACTTACTTTAGCCGTCATTTCCGTATATGACAATTCCTTCCAACTCACTGAATTTCCGTATACACACAAATTGGAATTATGTTTCTTCTCATTACAGGTTATTTACCCAAAAATAAAAATAAAAATAAAAAAAATCTAATTTTATGGTTGTTATCTCTCTCTCTCTCTCTTCCTATTTATATATACATAAAGCAAAAAATGTACTTTGTTCACATTTCTCGTACTCCAATCAACTATAGTCTAGTCTATCAATAGTTGATATCTTCACTTCACCATATTAATTTTAATGAATTTAAAAAAGTATGAATACATAAAAGAAAGAACTTTTATAATAATAACAATACTCTATTTTTAAAATAAAATAAAATTGATAATTTTTGAGGCCGAAGCAACATTTGGGCCTGGGTCTATAAGGCCTTGTTTGGAATGGTTTTGGTCCGAAGTTTCGCCCAAAAAAATGGGCCAAAACCCATCATTATTGCTTTTGGCCCAAATATTCAGCGAGACTCATGTCTCACTGGCGGCCGAATCAATTGAAATCAGGGACATACCTCATTAATTACTTTTGTCGCACAGCAGAAACAATGTGTCAGTCTTTCTTTTTTTCTTTTTTCTTATTTTTTCTTTTTCTCTCTCACTTTTTCTATTTAATAATATATCCTTCTTTTATAAAGTCTATGATGTGACATGTTGTCATTAACTTTTCACCCCAAACACCAACATCCAAATTCAATACAAATCATATCTCAAATTCTCAAAACCCACTAATTATTATTTTACTATTATATTACTATCAAAATATTCCAACCAAAATCAATTAAAGTCATATTTCAAATGTTTCGCCAAACTCATCCAAACCAATTTGAAACACCGAAACAGGGCGAAACAGAACCAAAACCGATCCAAACGGGGCCTAAAAGTCTGGGGTGTTGTCCAAAACCCAGCCCAGTATCACGCTCGTCGGTAGTAACGAAAAAGTGTGCGGGGGCCCCGCAGTTCTGAAAAGCTTAAATAGGGGCATGCTCTATACTTAATGAAAACACAGAGGCCAAGGAAAGAAAAGAAGAGTTCATTTTGAGTTTTTTCTTTCAGGTACTCTTTCTTTCTTTCTTTCGTCTATTGCTTATTTTTGTGTTAATGCAAGTGGATTAGGAATATGGGTTATTACTTATTAGGAGAACAAATGTGAATTAAATTGAGTTGTTACTGTTAATGGACCTTTTCTTTTTATTTTTTTTTCTTTCTCGGGATTATGCTTATAGTGTCTATGAATTTGTGTTATTTTGTGGCACATGTGTTTTAGATGAGAGTTCAGTAATCAGACCCATTGATAAGCAAAATTATAAACTAACGAGTTTAAGTCTCTTTCTTCTTTTTTGGGTTCTTTTTCCACAAGTGTAGAAATCAAGCCTTACATACCTTTTTTTCTTTCTATGTGATTTAATTTTGGTATATAGAGTTTGTTTCTTGGATTATTTCAAGCCCTGCTTTTTTATGGTTTCTTACAATTTGTTTTCCATTTCATTGCTGGAGAGAAGTGGAAAAAAGGGAAAAATAGAAGTTCCTTTGTTTTCTTTTTTATGTCTCTCTTTCTCTCTCTCTTTAGAGTATCTGAGATGTTTTTGGTTTTGTATCTGGAGCTGCTTTGGCTTTTTTTTTTTTTTTTTTTTTTTTAGTGTGGGTGCATCATTCATTTAATTTATAATAATGGTCACTTAAAATTTAATTTACATGTGTTTATACCTAATACAGATCTTCTAATGTTTCTCATCACTTTTTTAGTATTTGAGTTTTATACTGAGTATAACTTTTAAAAGAACATGCAGAGAAATAAATGCAAAAGCCAACACATAAACTGCAAAGGATTTTCATTCACATTTTAATTATAGTAGTATGTCTCAATATAAATATCTTGTTTTTTGTCTTCTTGAAAGTCCATTAAAAAAATTTAGTGTGTTCGGTAGTGGGAAGAACTTTCATTTGGGTCTCAATTTTTTCATGTGGAAGGTGTTGCTAGGACAAGACTTTGGTGACTGCTTTTCCTTTTTGGAATATCATGGGCCAGGGGGAGTTTGTATGTCGATCTGTTTTTTTCCTTCAATTATGTGGTTTATACTGCAATGGAATGGATGTATGTGGATGGGTTTTGGTCGAGATCCAGTCAAAACCTTATCAAATGAGTTTTTGTCACACCAATGAAATCATCAAAAACTCACACTCTAAAAACATAGATTTGATCCCTGCCACCTACTTTTTTTTCCCAAATCTCATTAAAAAAGACATTGATTTAATACCTATCACTTATTTTTTTCCCTAAACCTCAACATTCAAATCCAATCCAAGCGGGGTTTGAACTTATTCAAACTGCAAAACCCAAGAGTTAAAATTCATCCAAATGAAGTCTTAAAGGTTTCATCGAAACTACCCAAACCAATTTTTTTAAATCGAGACCCGCGAAACCGAGCCAAAAATCATCCAAATAGACCCAATAGTTTTGTGTGATAATATATATGTTAATGAAAATATAAATGCTTAATTAAGTTTAGATCTAACAAATCAATACTTAGTCCAAAAGTCCAAGACTGAAAAATGTGCTTTACTTAACTGCCAATAAATAGATCACATCCCAAAGATCTATTATTTTAACATAGTAAATAGTGTCTTGTTAGTAATGTCTCATGTTAACCACTTCCTAATTGTACTTTCCTTGAAGTTGATTTTACATAGTCAGCATCTCGGGCTATAGAATATTAAAATGCGATACAAGGGGCCGGTTTTATTCTAATTCTGGGAATATCCAATGTTTATGCCTTATTTTGGAATCCCGTCTAAGATTTTTGTACTTACATGGCAGACCTATATATATATGTTCTTAATCATATCTCGAAACTGCACTTTAGACTAATAATACTACCTTTACTCCCC
Source organism: Penstemon eatonii (assembly GCA_038501285.1). Lineage (NCBI taxonomy): Eukaryota > Viridiplantae > Streptophyta > Magnoliopsida > Lamiales > Plantaginaceae > Penstemon > Penstemon eatonii. Next base: position 86,960,807 of record CM076710.1, on the reverse strand, counting down.
TTTGCAGGTCGCTGAACAATGGGTGCTGGAGGCCGAATGCCCGTCCCTCCTATGGGCAAGAACGAAAAATCCGATGTTCTCCAAAGAGTTCCGCACTCAATACCTCCATTCACACTCGGAGAGCTAAAGAAAGCCATCCCTCCCCATTGTTTCCAGCGCTCTATCCCCCGATCCTTTTCATATGTCATTTACGACTTCGCCATTGCCTTGTTTTTCTACTATGTTGCCACCACCTACTTCCAACTCCTCCCTCACCCTCTTTCCTACATAGCGTGGCCACTTTATTGGATATGCCAGGGTTGTGTACTAACCGGTGTTTGGGTCATAGCCCATGAATGTGGCCACCATGCCTTTAGCAACTACCAATGGCTAGACGACACAGTTGGCCTAATCCTACACTCGACTCTCCTAGTCCCGTATTTCTCTTGGAAATATAGTCATAGGCGCCACCACTCAAACACGGGATCGCTCGAGCGCGATGAAGTGTTTGTGCCCAAAGTTAAATCAGACATAAGTTGGTTCGCCAAATACATGAACAATCCACTGGGTCGAGTCCTGATACTCCTCGTCCAATTTACTCTGGGTTGGCCTCTATATCTATTATTCAATGTCTCGGGTAGACCTTACGAAAGGTTCGCGTGCCATTACGACCCCAATAGCCCGATTTATTCGGATCGTGAGCGGGCCCAAATCCTTGTCTCGGATGCGGGTGTTCTTGCCGTCAGTTATGGGCTTTACCGGCTTGCGGTGGCTAAGGGGCTTTCCTGGGTTCTTTGCATGTACGGTGGCCCGTTGCTTGTGGTTAATGGATTTCTCGTTTTGATTACGTATTTGCAGCATACTCATCCTTCGCTTCCGCATTATGATACGTCTGAGTGGGATTGGCTTAGGGGGGCTTTGGCTACGGTTGATAGAGATTACGGTATTTTGAATACGGTGTTCCATAACATTACGGATACTCATGTAGCACACCATTTGTTCTCGACTATGCCGCATTATCATGCAGTGGAGGCGACTAAGGCGATAAAACCAATTCTTGGTAATTATTATCAATTCGATGGGACATCGGTTTTTAAAGCGACTTGGAGAGAAGCTAAGGAATGCGTTTATGTGGAGCGAGATGAAGGTGAGAAGAATACAGGTGTCTTTTGGTATAATAACAAGCTCTAGCTAGATTTAGGGATTGTTTAGGTTGTTTATTTGTCCAATAAAACGCTGTTCTATTGAATGAAAACAGCTTTCGACTTGCATCTCATCATACCCCTTCACCTTTTGTTGTTTATATTCATTTTAATGTTCTTGTCTGTCTTGTCTTTTAAGATAATAGTAATATCTTTGATTTTCAATATACATATATTATTATTATTATCTATAAATAAAAATAAAAGTATTATTGGCTTAAAAAATAACATATACTATATATATGAATATGATAGTATATAATTGTTATTCACCTCGTCGATAACAAAAGTTCAATTATATGAGCTCGCTCGCTCGATTTTATAACTTAAGGGTTTATAGAAACAAAAGTGGTTGATATATATAATATAATTATTAGAGCAACGTGAATGAATCAATACATACGTAACCTCAATTCAATTAACTGTTAATTTTAAAGTTTGGTGATCGAGGCTACTTGGTTGTGCTAAAAGTTATGTGAGATTGAGAAATTTACCGAATGGCCCATTTTTATGCAACACAAAGTTATAGAGTTGGTAGTAAAGGTCTTGGAGTAGTCCGGTCTAGCTTGAAATATAGCCCGGTCCACCCAAACAATTTGGCCCAAAGTTAAGCTTAATATTTCAAAATTAAATTTTTTTTTTTTTTAGAAAACAAGTCAAAAGTTTGAGTATGTAAGAGCTTATAATCAAGGATAGAAAACCTACGCTAAGAACAATCAAAGCTTTGACAACTCCGACATATTCTTTACTTTTTGAAACTCGAATGTTAGAAACTAAAAGATTCACTTGTATGCTTTATTACATCCTTGCGTCTGAAATCACAAACGTTAGACTCATAATATAAGAAGCGATATATATGATCATATTTGATTTTTGGACTCTTTTTTTATATCTCAACAAACATAGGAATAATTAGAAATTATATATTGTTGAAAAAAGTTAGTATAATATAATATATAATCAAAAGCATATATACATTCAAACTTTGGTTATCAGCTAATAAAATTAACTTAGCTCCAGATTCGAAAAGAGTTCAAAGAAAAAAGAAAGATTTAAGTTCCAGTTTGTTTATTCCTTTTTGTTATCTTCACCTATTTTCAAAGATTAATTTACCCCCGCCCTCAGCTGTTTTTGTTTAGACATAGACATCTTGTTAGCTGTCTCAAGGATGCAAAATGACGCAATCGTTATTTGAGTTGGCAAAATAAACACTAAAAATTGTTCAAGTAAATTTTAGCAAATACAAATTGCGCACGTTAGCAAAGAGCAATGAAAAGATCCAGCTAGATTTTGCTCCCTAACCGCCACAAAGGTTAATGGGAGACACGTTGAAATAGTCCAACCTCAACCAACCCCGGGACCGCCACGTGGCACCAGAATACCACTCGAACAAAGAAAATGGAAAATGACATAAACCTATTTGCGGGGAGTGGGCGTATGTGGGGCCGGCCCAGCCGGCACACGAGGAGCGTGTCTTAGTGACGTCATCTGGTATTGGGCCTTCGGTTTGGGCTTATTCCAGCTGACACGGATATCAGTGATGATCTTCTGACAACCCACGTGCACATCCAACGGTTGAGATCGTTCACTGCACGACTGAATCTTTTATCTCATGCGTGCATGTCTGATTTGCTGCGTCCAGTACTCTAACAAACAAGATTATGTGGCCGGCGACTTAATTGTGAGTTTGTGATGATGTTTATTAAATATATTTCAGACAAATTTTCTGAGTTAAAACGTAAGATCTTTTAAATGAAATCATTTATTTATAATTGGGTGGGTTCAGATGTATTGATTTTGAGCTAAAAAAACATCAGATACATAATTGAGTATAATTTAGACGTGGGATGAATATAGTATCAAAATTATTTTGTATATTTATTAGATCCTATTTACAAATTAGAACAACCTATTTATTTTAACTAAATTGAAACTAAGGTTTGCTAAATCTTTTTTTTTTCTTTTTTTTTAGAACTTGTCAAATCATTACTTGAGATATACCAATTTGTTTCATATGTACACTTACACTATGAGTTGCATAAACGTGATATGATATGATATTATACGACTAAGAAAAATACGCATGTATGGTTTCATAAACGTGATATGATATGATATTATACGACTAAGAAAAATACGCATGTTTGGTTTAATGTATAATTAGAAAGGCTTATAACTAAGAGCTTCCTACAAGAAAGCATATATATTTAACGCATATATATATGCTTTCTTAATATGTAATTCATGATTACTTTCTAATATTGTCTTTTTCTTGTGAAGATGAAACAAGAAAATTGAAAGATGTCACTACTTAAAGAGTCATCTGTCTATCCAAAAGAGACGATCATAAAAAAACAAGTTGTTACTAAAAGAATTAAGATCAAATAAAGCACAAAAGAATGATACAAAAAATTAAAGAAGTGTTTAACTATATTAATAGTATTTTATCTAATTAAAATAGTCATAAATAAGTAGGGTACTACTAGGGTGAATGATTATTGTATTAGTACTGGATTGTTGGGAATTGATTGTTTCGATTCTGATGGCTCTATGAGTAAGCTAATAACCGTACAACCGGCTAAGGAATTTTTTCCCCCAAAGTTAAATACAAACAAACAATCATATGAAAAAAACCTTTTATCACATTGCTTATAAATTAGGGAAGCAGTTAAGTAAAGTCTTGTGTACAATCATATATATATATATAGCACTATCACAAAATCAGTCTTGTAAAAAACATAGGAGTATAATTTTTTCTTATTATAATTAATCATCGTAAAAACTATGTTAAATAGAAATCAATATTGTAGAATTACTTTTTCAATCGACCAAAATAAAATTGTTCACTTCGACTATTCCATGGTGGCCAACGCAAAAGGTAATTTAAATAAATTACCCGATGATTAAGTTTGTGAGATTAATTTCATGGATAGTTCATATATATATATATATATATATATATATATATATAAAGAATAAATTTCTAGTAAAGGGAAGAATTAAGATTAGGACATTAATGTAAGAAATGAATACGTACTATTCCTTTTTCGACACCAATTAATATATGTAATAGAGCATACACGGCAAGAGTTGTTGTAGACTTGTAATGAATTAATGATCGATCCATGTGATGCAAATCATATCTCTCTAACTAATACTAATAGTGGACAATTTTCTTGACAGACACTCATATATTATTCACTACACCTCAAATTCATGAATACAATTAATGAAGTGCAGTTTTCTCCATCAATTTTCAAGAAAACATGCCTTATGGTATATTATTAATATATAGTAGTAGTGATGACAGCACGTATAATATTATTATTGATGCTCAATGTGCAGGCAAGTTCTACACCAATATTAAAGGGTTTGATTTAATTAAATAATTAACCTTTATATTTCATTAATTAATTGTTTTGTTTTGTCATAATTTATAATTTCATTAAAATATTTAATTTGTATGGTCGATCGATATCAAATAGAAATCTCCTTGATTTGCATGGATCCATAGAATATATGATTATGATATGAAGAAATGGGGACCATTTTCATGAGTACTATACTTTATTGACTATCTCCTCTCCAATATGTCAGACTAAGGTTCATCCAATCCTTGCCTGCCTCCACAGCTAGATACATTACATTACATTAGTATATTATATATTTATTCTTAAATTAAATTTTATTTTCCCCCCTCCGACTATTTTTCGTGAACGTTTTTCCACCTAAACTACCAACTACATCATTTTGCTCTCTCCAACTATATGCAGGCTTTAATTGCATCATATATATTGTTAGTTTTAACATTCCGTCAAAATTTATTAGCAAGACGCTGAAATATATATTTTACTTTATATCCTCATATTTTCACTCAGGAAATGAGAAATTTGAGACGTACTAAACTACTAAAGATCTTTCAAAAGAATATGTTAAAACTAATTAACAGTCTGGTTCAATTAAACTCGAACGATAACTGGGGGAAATGATGCAATTGATTAGTTGAGGGGTAAAGTGGAAACTAATAAAATAAGAGTTGAAGGGATCAACATGCAATTTAGCCTAATTTATTTTGTTATGTTGTCCCATGATTTCCCACCTATATAAATAAACATCTTTCTTTCTCAAACTATATGTCATACCAACCCTCTTGATCAAATTAATTAATTTTCTCTCTTGATGCAATGGAAGGGTTGATGGAGAAACAAATACTTGCCCGAAACAAAACTCCATTATCACTAACCATGCACAAGAAGAATTCACAAACTATAGCAAAAACGAAGCCGAAAATCCGAATAATTCACATATTTGCCCCGGAGATTATAAAGACAGATGCTGCAAATTTCAGGGAAATTGTACAAAAACTAACTGGGAAGCCAACAACACAAGATGAAATCAAGAGAAAGAAGCAAATTACAAAGCCAAGAATTATTACGACGTCATCATCAAACAAGAAAATGGAATTGGCGCCTTCTAGTTCTATGATGAGGAGTACTGGAATATTAATTGATGGAAAAGATATTATTGATGAAAGAATAAAAGGAGAAGAAGAGATTTGGAAAAGTGCAAATTCAGGAGGTGGTTTTTTGGGTGGATTTGCAGAGATTGATGGAGGCTTCATGCAGGAGCTTAATTATAATAATCACTTTCCATTTTTGGAATGTACAACTCAAATGGATGTTTATGGTGAATCACAACTCACCACTTGCTAATTAATGCTGCTTAATTTTCAAGACCTTTTTTTTATTTATTAATTATATATTTTGGTCCTTTTTTTTTCCTTTAATTAATTTGATTAGGGATTATTAGTATATAAATCAATTTATTTTCTAGTTGAATCATCTGCATCACCCTTCTCAACTATTTTTAGTTTACTTCTCATGTCTTATGTAAATAAATCAGACTAATTTATTTATATATATATTGTTACTTGTTCTGAATTTATTTGAGGTTTATTGGGGAAAAACATAATGACATACTTATTTCTGGGTTCCATTTGGATGTTTTCCAAAATACTGAATTAATTAATTAACTATCATTCTTGTTGTCTTATCTTAAATAAGACTAATAGTTTCATTTAAATCTCGCGCATAAGGTTTCAATTTTATCTTTTGTTTGGATGCTGGATATTTTTGTCGTGCGCCCCCCCCCCCCCCCTCTCTATGTGAAATTGACCAAAAATGTTATTATTTACCTTAACTTTAAAAGGGAAAATATATCATATAATGAACTTTGGCTAACCAAGGTTGTTTTTTTCCCTTTATATATGTTCATAATTAAGATTTAAAACCTTTTTTTTTAAGTGGTGGTCTCCCATGACCAAATTTGTCATTTTTTCTAGTGATCAGTAATTTTACAACAAAATATGACTATCGTATGCATATAATATAACACAAAAAGTTAGATCCAGGCTTGTCTAGAGTCTAATATTCAAGATGATTATACTAAAAATATAATATATGTGTACGTGAACTTCGGTAAAACTTAATAATCTTTTAGCTTTTTCATCAAATTGCATCAATATATATAATGAAGATAAGATACATATAATAACACTGACACGAATGAATGTAAAAAAGAAGGAAATAAAATGATTGAAATTAGGGAAAAACATGATAAGTAAGAGGTAAATATGGATTATATGATTGTACTCAGTTTGCATCAACAAATCAATAAAAAAATATTTACCAATTATATGATTGTCATTGCCAGTCAATTCTTAATAATCAACACAAGGAACCAAAATACTTCTTAACTGTGAATATTGTGAATATATTATTTCAATATATGTTACAAAACAACAAAGTACTAATTATACACCACAGAAACATAAAACTAACTAAATATCAAATCTACATGCAATAAGTTTATTTCTTAAACAACAGAATAATCTCAAGGACTAGACCAATCCAACAAATTATTTCCTAAAGTTTGAAAATCAGTAATGTCTACTGAGCGACTCCTCCTTAGTTTAGTTTAGTTTAGAGCCAGCTTATTGCATAAGGATTGATATGCAGCACTGCACGCCTTAAACTTCTCTTCCGCAGCAACCTGCAGAGAACGAAATTGATTGTATCTCATGTTTCGTATTTTAGAGAAATCCAATCAAGGGTATAAACAGTGAAAAGAATATGAGCCTTTTGCTTTGTCTAATTGGTAAAAAATAAAAAATAAAACTTTGTTATTTTTTAGCAGGGGATATTTTTGCATTTGACTCTTAAAAAGAATCTTTTACTGTCTATTTGGTGCAATATGAAGAGTAACCTAATAGCAGAAACCATAAAGAAATGAATACCTTGGAAGAACCCTGATGGCGGTCGGGATGCCATTTTAATGCACATGCTCGGTATCTGAAAATTAATTATTTTTTTGATTTGTATAATTGAAATATAGGTTTTTCAATAACTAGGATTTGGAGACCAGAAAACTGAGGAGATCTTACGCATTTTTAACATCTTCTAGATTTACAGGACCTGATGTATTCAGTCCCAAAGCTAGCCTGTCTGAAGTCATGTTGTTCATCGGTTTCTCGGACTCCGAAGAGAAATCATATTCATCACCATACTCATATCTCCAATTACTAGAAGTCCTAAAGTTGCTGCTAGAGTAGTAACCTGATGAATTCCTAAATCGAGGTTCATCATCATCAAATGTGAAGGACCAAGAGAAGTGTCTGTTCCCCCCACCAAAAGCTGAACGGAAAATGGTCTCAAACTCAACATCATCTTCATCAAAATCACAGAACTCGAAATTTCCTGAAAAGGGTCAATATTAGATTACCATAAACAATGAAGTTAAGATCGTAAACATGTTCAAGAATGTCTTAAGAAAGAAAATTATTAGAATAGTATCTACTAGTACTATACTAACTAAGGTTAGCTAGCTCGGCCCATGTTCTTGAATCCCCAAACCCGAAAAAGAAGAAGGGCTCATTTGACATATTTGAAAGGGAAAACTGCACTTTGTCCCCTCATATTAAGCCACTTTTCGATTTACTCCCTAATCATTTTGCATTTGCACTTGCTCACCCCAGCTTTCCAAATGGTTGCATTTCAGAAACATTGTTCGTTAGGCGCAGTTAAGTGAGAAAAGGTTTAAAAAAATTGGCGGTGTAGTACAATGGGGTCAACAGGTTATGGGGTGAAGTGAGATTCTTCATACGTGAATGTTAGTATTCAATTATCTTGAAGAGATAGATGTGAAGGTTGTGAACTTAAAAGGTGGAGGCGGGCAAGTGCAAGTGCGAAAATAAGGAGCAAAGTGTAATCTTTCCTATTTGACAACGATAAAGGTGCAACAAGCTAAATCATAGCATAACATGCATTGGAGAACTTCATTAAAAGAAAGGGTTAACATACTTCTAAATTTTTGTGATCTCTTATTTTTCGACTTCCCCTTTTTAAATCCATCATCCCTAAAATTTGTTCTGAACCAAGAACTCCATCCACTTGAATTTTCATCAAAATCATCTTTATCTGATAGGCTCCCTCTCTGGTTCACCCAAAAAAAAAAGTGGATATGATCATACTCAATTCCGTCGATTATACTACGAACAAATTCTCAGTGACAGTACAAAGAATTTTGGAAGAGTTAAAAATTATTAGAAAGGGCATGCGCAATTTTATCAGACAATACAACCTGAAATAGGTGTTCTGCAAAATCATTGACATTGCCAAATAAATTCTGTTTACCAAGCCTTTTCGATTTCTGCACATAAGACGCAGACCATATAAGATTTTTATGGCCCATAAGTACATCTAAAAAGTATTACATGTACCACCAAATATGCAAGAATTCTTCTCATTATCGAGTTGTTTGTAAAGTATCCTTTCACTACACTGATATTTTCATTTCTTTCTATTCATTCTTGTTGCCTTAACATGAACAAAACAAATTCTATAAAAAGAAAAAAAAAACTCACCTTTGGAGAACTCCTAAAAGAACTTGCCTGCACAAAAAATACAAAGAAGTGAACACAATTATGTAACAAACCCGGTTAAACTTTGCACATGGCTGATATAGGCAATTTCCATTAGCTTTACAATTACAAGGAAATATTGAAGCTTTTCCCCATTTCTATCACATCAGAAAAATTCCCAATCACAATATATTTTCCTATCCACCACAATAAATAAAGCAAAAAAAAATAATGCAGTATTTTCTCCCTTACCTTGGACTATCAACAACTCGATAAAAAAATTTAAATATTTGCAGAATAAAGTTTTATTTATTTACCAAAAAGCTGAAAAATGGACTAGTTTATGCCCCCAAAAGAAAAACGCTTCAATGAACAATTGAAATAAATCAATGAAAAAGATATTTGAGGGTCTTACGGGATCCCCTTGGGTGCGTTTTCGGCGCTCTAAAACAGGAGTTGAATGAAAAAGAGAGGCTTTCAGATGAAAAGGGTTGGCCGGAGAATTGATTGTTGCCGCTATTCTGCAAAATTTATTCATTTTTATTTAATTTATCAAAACTAATCACACTTTTCTATTCTATTTTATGGGCGAGTATGAAATGGGACGCTATTGGAAATGAATGAAGGAAGAGTGAAGCGGCGTTGAGTCGATTTTGAAGAAGGAATCCATGGTGGAAAATAAATGGACTTTTCTGATGGGTCGGGTCCGGTCCGGTCCATATTCATTTAAATATAACCATAGTCCATATGAATTAGTCTTTGGGTCCAAATCCATTTCATCAGTCTTAATAAAAAACTACGAGAAACGTTTGCAATTAAATGACCAATAAATCGTATTTGCATAGTAAATTTGTTTGATCGTACCTGAATTAGTTAGGTTTTAGAACCATAATCTGAAAAAACTCTTGGGAAAAAACATACTAACATCCAAGAGTACATTCTCCTAATGACTCGTGTTCAATTTAAATATAACCTTTTGTTGTTTATATTCATTTTAATGTTCTTGTCTGTCTTGTCTTTTAAGATAATAATATCTTTGATTTTCAATATACATATATTATTATTATTATCTATAAATATAAATAAAAGTATTATTGGCTTAAAAAATAACATATACTATATATATGAATATGATAGTATATAATTGTTATTCACCTCGTCGATAACAAAAGTTCAATTATATGAGCTCGCTCGCTCGATTTTATAACTTAAGGGTTTATAGAAACAAAAGTGGTTGATATATATAATATAATTATTAGAGCAACGTGAATGAATCAATACATACGTAACCTCAATTCAATTAACTGTTAATTTTATAGTTTGGTGATCGAGGCTACTTGGCTGTGCTAAAAGTTATGTGAGATTGAGAAATTTACCGAATGGCCCATTTTTATGCTACACAAAGTTATAGAGTTGGCAGTAAAGGTCTTGGAGTAGTCCGGTCTAGCTTGAAATATAGCCCGGTCCACCCAAACAATTTGGCCCAAAATTATGCTTCATATTTCAAAATTAATGTTTTTTTTTCTTCCCTGAGAAAACAAATCAAAAGTTTGAGTATGTAAGAGCTTATAATCAAGGATAGAAAACCTATGCTAAGAACAATCAAAGTTTTGACAACTCCGACATATTCTTTACTTTTTGAAACTCGAATGTTAGAAACTAAAAGATTCACTTGTATGTTTTATTACATCCTTGCGTATGAAATCACAAACGTTAGACTCATAATATTAGAAGCGATATATATGATCATATTTGATTTTTGGACTCTTTTTTTATATCTCAACAAACATAGGAATAATTAAAAATTATATATTGTTGAAAAAAGTTAGTATAATATAATATATAATCAAAAGCATATATACATTCAAACTTTGGTTATCAGCTAATAAAATTAACTTAGCTCCAGATTCGAAAAGAGTTTAAGGAAAAACGAAAGATTTAAGTTCCAGTTTGTTTATTCCTTTTTGTTATCTTCACCTATTTTCAAAGATTAATTTACCCCCGCCCTCAGCTGTTTTTGTTTAGACATAGACATCTTGTTAGTTGTCTCAAGGATGCAAAATGACGCAATCATTATTTGAGTTGGCAAAATAAACACTAAAAATTGTTCAAGTAAATTTTAGCAAATACAAATTGCGCACGTTAGCAAAGAGCAATGAAAAGATCCAGCTAGATTTTGCTCCCTAACCGCCACAAAGGTTAATGGGAGACACGTTGAAATAGTCCAACCTCAACCAACCTCGGACCGCCACGTGGCACCAGAATACCACTCGAAGAAAATAGGAAAAAAAAATGAAAAATGACATAAACCTATTCGCGGGGAGTGGGCGTATGTGGGCCGGCCCAGCCGGCACACGAGGGGCGTGTCTTAGATGACGTCATCTGGTATTGGGCCTTCGGTTTGGGCTTATTCCAGCTGACACGGATATCAGTGATGATCTTCTGACAACCCACGTGCAGATCCAACGGTTGAGATCGTTCACTGCACGACTGAATCTTTTATCTCATGCGTGCATGTCTGATTTGCTGCGTCCAGTACTCTAACAAACAAGATTATGTGGCCGGCGACTTAATTGTGAATTTGTGATGATGTTTATTAAATACTTTTCAAGACAAATTCTGAGTTAAAACGTATGATTTTTTAAATGAATTCATTTATTTATAATTGAGAGTGGGTTCAGATGTATTGATTTTGAGCTAAAAAAACATCAGATACATAATTGAGTATAATTTAGACGTGGGATGAATATAGTATCAAAATTATTTTGTATATTTATTAGATCCTATTTAAAAATTAGAACAAACTATTTATTTTAACTAAATTGAAACTAAGGTCGGGCTTGCTAAGGACAGTTCAGCTTTGGCAGAAATGCCCATAGTTCACCACTCAACATATATGGCAAAAATTTTACTTGCAACTTGATATACAAGTTCAACTAGAATGGTACGAATTATCATAAATACCCTTATTAATTTGTTCAAATTTCAAGTTCAACCATCTTCTTTCCTACTCTTCTCCACCTTCCATCGATCTTATTATGATATTTACAGTGGTGGAAGCCGCCGGAAATTAGAAAGAACAAAAATCCCACTTGAAAACAAAGATTGTGGTGACCATGAAGTTTGATGGCACATCAAAATACTTACAGATTGAAAACGAAGATTGAAAACAAAGCTGACCAACTTCCACAACTTTCCGATGAAGATGTAGATGATGATGAGTTACTCAGTAGTTTCTCTAAAATCTCAACCCCCAAATCCTCCAAAACCATAACATTTCCCCCACTACGATCATTACTACTTTATCCACTCTTAATTTTCCGATTGCCACACAATTTTTTCTTCATCTTCAAAGAATGCTTATTTTTCAATGCAATAACAGGGGAACACCCTTCTTCCACTCCAGATATTTACAGATTTTGATAGCACACTCCATTCAAATAATACTCTGTAAAACAACCCCAAGGAACAACAAACAACCGCAAAAACAGTAAACCAAGCAACCAAATTCGCGAAATCAACCAGGACCGAACATGTTCTTGGCGGCCCGAAACAACAGATCGCAAAATTGAACCCAGCAGACTGAAATTAAGCTCACTACGACCACAAACAACTGAAAACCGAAAAGAAATTAAGCACCAAACGAAAAAACCGAAAGGGGATCGCGGAATTGAAGTTTCCCCAAATTTGAAATTAACTTCAATCGACTTCAATCAAGCAATGAATCGTAAAATTGAACACATCAACACACTACCCAGCCCCTATAGAAGTAGAAATAAGCAGCAATCGAACAAAAACCTCCAAAAATCAGAATCGCGATCTGTTGGCTGAAGTTGTTGAAGACAATTTTTTTTAAGCCAAGGGTATTACGGTAATATCGCCTAAATTAGCAAAAAATATGACCGGGTTATATGACCTATTCTTCAGGTTACCACTAAATAAAATAATATTAATGATTGGCTGGGAACAGTTTTCCACATGCTGAACTGTCCCTAGAAGCCCCCAAAACTAAGGTTTGCTAAATCTTTTTTTTTTCTTTTTTTTTTTGAGAATTTGCCAAATCATTACTTGAGATGTACCAATTTGTATCATATGTACACTTACAATATGAATTGCATAAACGTGATATGATATGATATTATACGACTAAGAAAAATACGCATGTATGGTTTAATTTTTAATTAGAAAGGCTTATAACTAAGAGCTTCCTACATTTAACGACAAATATATATATATATATATATATATATGCTTTCTTAATATGTGATTCATGATTACTTTCTAATATTTGTCTTTTTCTTGTGAAGATGAAACAAGAAAATTGAAAGATGTCACTACTTAAAGAGTCATCCGTCTATCCAAAAGAGACGATCATAAAAAAACAAGTTGTTACTAAAAGAATTAAGATCAAATAAAGCACAAAAGAATGATACAAAAAATTAAAGAAGTGTTTAACTATATAAATAGTATTTAATCAAATTAAAATAGTCATAAATAAGTAGGGTACTACTAGGGTGAATGATTATTGTATTAGTACTGGATTGTTTGGAATTGATTGTTTCGATTCTGATGGCTCTATGAGTAAGCTAATAACCGTACAACCTGCTAAGGAATTTTTTCCCCCAAAGTTAAAATACAAACAAACAATCATATGAAAAAAACCTTTTATCACATTGCTTATAAATTAGGGAAGCAGTTAAGTAAAGTCTTGTGTACAATCATATATATATATATATAGCACTATCACAAAATCAGTCTTGTAAAAAACATAGGAGTATAATTTTTTCTTATTATAATTAATCATCGTAAAAACTATGTTAAATAGAAATGAATATTGTAGAATTACTTTTTCAATCGACCAAAATAAAATTGTTCACTTCGACTATTCCATGGTGGCCAACGCAAAAGGTAATTTAAATAAATTACCCAATAATTAAGTTTGTGAGATTAATTTCATGGAAAGTTCATATATATATATATATACTAGCTTAAGACCCGTGCTATGCACGGAACTATTTTAAGTTAAATTTTGTGAAAGTATATATATGATATAATATAGAATCATCAAATATATTTCAAATATGAAAACAAAAACTTAAAAATCTTTTACAGATTTAATTATATATACTACTAAATAAATAATTACTTGTTGTAAAAAAACTACTTAATATAAGATCATATTTTAGAACAACATTTATTATAATACAAATATTTATAATAGCTTGCAGTCATTTGTCGTATCCACATAAGAAAAAACTAAAAAGAATTTTAATGAAAAATAAATATGTAAAACAAAAGATTGACCTTCATGAAGTCGATGACATACATAATTAATTAAAGAGAAAAACAGAAAATGATAATTATAGTTATAATTATAATTTATAATAAATAATGACAAATTCTTTTAATAGTAAAGCACAAAAAGTTAAACGTAGAGTGTCAGTAAATAAGATTATCATATTTGAACAAAGTACACCAAAAATCTCTATGAAACGTGAATTATACCAATAAAAAGTTAAAGATCAATGGAAAATAAGATTTTATGAGTGGATTTTTCCATTGCTTTTCTGTTATGGTACACGTATGTCTACTTAAAAGATTTATACTTATTACATGATAAAAATAATTAAAATAAGATTTTCTTCCATTTAAGTACTCACTTCTGAGGCTAAAATAATTAAACTTACAACCTAAAATTCATGAAAACTTGAGATTATTATATATAAAAAGAGTAAAATTTAATATATTGTTAAATTGGTATGATATATGACATATATCTAAAACTGATCACTTCAAATAACTCGGAATGGATAAGTTAAACATATAACAAACTTTATAAGGCAAACTTTTTTAAATAATTCAATCAATAAAGAATCTCTATCTGCTAAAAATATCAAATTTTAATTCAACTCAATATTTAATAAATAAAAAAATACTAATTGGAGTCAACATTATTATTCAAATGTGTGTTTGTATAGATGCAAAATAGTGGGGAAAAAAGAAAGAAAGAAGAACTTGCGAAAATAAAAAAAAAATGAAACAATCTAAAATCAAAACAAATCAATTTATAATCACATTATTTCAAAAGATGAAACCCAAAAGAAAGAAAATGAAATTAAATCTATAAACATATTAATGACAACTGCATATATTAATGAAACTTGTGAAAATAAAAATGAAATTATTTAGAATCAAAATAAATCAATCTATAAGCTCACTAAATCGAAAGATGAAACCCGAAATAAAATCTATGAGAAAAACAATGAAAAGTTCAAAATAATAAAACAAAAATTATGAATATTCAATTTAAAATAATGTATCTAAAATTAAAAGAAATTAATCTATCATCAAATTAAATCAAAAGGCTAACATAAAAATGAAATTATCTAAAATAAAATTAAATCAATCTATAATCTCATTAAATCGAAGGATGAAACCGAAATAAAATCTATAAGAAAAATAATGAAAAATGCAAAATAATAAAACAAAAATTATGAATATTCAAATTAAAATAATATATCTAAAATTGAAAGAAATTAATTAAATAAAAAAAGCAAAACAAAAGGAGATATGATAAAATTAAAACGAAAACATCAATGACAAATGCACATATTACAAAAAAAAATATGAAAATTCAAATGGAAAGGGAATATATAAGATCAAACAAAATATCTATCATCAAATTAGGTCAAAACACACACACACACACACACAAAAGGAAATGCTGAAACTAATTCCATAAAAAAATAGCGAAATATGAATAAAAAAAAAAACTAAAATATGGCTATGTATAAAATTCATCTACAACAAAGTATGATAACCAAAAATTGATGCAAGAGATTTAGAAAAAAAATAGATATTTAAAGCTTTCAATGATATGAAGAAAAAAAGTATGACATATCATACAATTCAACAAAATCGTAAAAGAAAACACCACTTAGAAAATTCAAAATAAAATAAAAAATTGTGAATTAGCTATGAGAGAGATCTAGAAAAGAAAATGATGTAGCCAATATATATATATATATATATATATATATATATATATATATGAACCGAAATAAGTAATATAAGAGAAAAATTACAAATAAATATAAATTAAATAATATAAATTACAAACATGAAATTAATGAAAAAATTGTATATTAGAAAGTAGAAACTAAAAATCATATATATGAACCGAAATAAGTAATATAAGAGAAAAGTTACAAATAAATATAAATTAAATAATATAAAAGCTATTGATAGAACAATGGAAGAGGGTGCCAAAATCTCCATGGGCGCCACTCTGTATGAAATATGAAAAAGAATGAAGAGAATATATGTATATATAGATATCATTAAAGTGTAGTCAAATTCAATATTTTGAAATATCCTAAATTATGGGGGAGGTTGAGGTTCTTAATTGATGTAATTGCTTCTTTTGTGCAAATCAATCAATTTCAATTAATATATTTCTTATTTAATGAGTAGGTTATATTTTTCAAATGAAGAAAGTCTCAAAATTAAATTTTAAAGGAATAAAAGAAATTCAAAATTCTGAAAAAATAGTATTTGGTCAAATTTGAGCAATTGGGGTCAAAAGACACCCTTCAAATATATATATGTATTAGATTAGATTAGATTAGATTAGATTAGATTAGATTAGATATATATAAAGAATAAATTTCTAGTAAAGGGAAGAATTAAGATTAGGACATTAATGTAAGAAATGAATACGTACTATTCCTTTTTCGACACCAATTAATATATGTAATAGAGCATACACGGCAAGAGTTGTTGTAGACTTGTAATGAATTAATGATCGATCCATGTGATGCAAATCATATCTCTCTAACTAATACTAATAGTGGACAATTTTCTTGACAGACACTCATATATTATTCACTACACCTCAAATTCATGAATACAATTAATGAAGTGCAGTTTTCTCCATCAATTTTCAAGGAAACATGCCTTATGGTATATTATTAATATATAGTAGTAGTGATGACAGCACGTATAATATTATTATTGATGCTCAATGTGCAGGCAAGTTCTACACCAATATTAAAGGGTTTGATTTAATTAAATAATTAACCTTTATATTTCATTAATTAATTGTTTTGTTTTGTCATAATTTATAATTTCATTAAAATATTTAATTTGTATGGTCGATCGATATCAAATAGAAATCTCCTTGATTTGCATGGATCCATAGAATATATGATTATGATATGAAGAAATGGGGACCATTTTCATGAGTACTATACTTTATTGACTATCTCCTCTCCAATATGTCAGACTAAGGTTCATCCAATCCTTGCCTGCCTCCACAGCTAGATACATTACATTACATTAGTATATTATATATTTATTCTTAAATTAAATTTTATTTTCCCCCCTCCGACTATTTTTCGTGAACGTTTTTCCACCTAAACTACCAACTACATCATTTTGCTCTCTCCAACTATATGCAGGCTTTAATTGCATCATATATATTGTTAGTTTTAACATTCCGTCAAAATTTATTAGCAAGACGCTGAAATATATATTTTACTTTATATCCTCATATTTTCACTCAGGAAATGAGAAATTTGAGACGTACTAAACTACTAAAGATCTTTCAAAAGAATATGTTAAAACTAATTAACAGTCTGGTTCAATTAAACTCGAACGATAACTGGGGGAAATGATGCAATTGATTAGTTGAGGGGTAAAGTGGAAACTAATAAAATAAGAGTTGAAGGGATCAACATGCAATTTAGCCTAATTTATTTTGTTATGTTGTCCCATGATTTCCCACCTATATAAATAAACATCTTTCTTTCTCAAACTATATGTCATACCAACCCTCTTGATCAAATTAATTAATTTTCTCTCTTGATGCAATGGAAGGGTTGATGGAGAAACAAATACTTGCCCGAAACAAAACTCCATTATCACTAACCATGCACAAGAAGAATTCACAAACTATAGCAAAAACGAAGCCGAAAATCCGAATAATTCACATATTTGCCCCGGAGATTATAAAGACAGATGCTGCAAATTTCAGGGAAATTGTACAAAAACTAACTGGGAAGCCAACAACACAAGATGAAATCAAGAGAAAGAAGCAAATTACAAAGCCAAGAATTATTACGACGTCATCATCAAACAAGAAAATGGAATTGGCGCCTTCTAGTTCTATGATGAGGAGTACTGGAATATTAATTGATGGAAAAGATATTATTGATGAAAGAATAAAAGGAGAAGAAGAGATTTGGAAAAGTGCAAATTCAGGAGGTGGTTTTTTGGGTGGATTTGCAGAGATTGATGGAGGCTTCATGCAGGAGCTTAATTATAATAATCACTTTCCATTTTTGGAATGTACAACTCAAATGGATGTTTATGGTGAATCACAACTCACCACTTGCTAATTAATGCTGCTTAATTTTCAAGACCTTTTTTTTATTTATTAATTATATATTTTGGTCCTTTTTTTTTCCTTTAATTAATTTGATTAGGGATTATTAGTATATAAATCAATTTATTTTCTAGTTGAATCATCTGCATCACCCTTCTCAACTATTTTTAGTTTACTTCTCATGTCTTATGTAAATAAATCAGACTAATTTATTTATATATATTGTTACTTGTTCTGAATTTATTTGAGGTTTATTGGGGAAAAACATAATGACATACTTATTTCTGGGTTCCATTTGGATGTTTTCCAAAATACTGAATTAATTAATTAACTATCATTCTTGTTGTCTTATCTTAAATAAGACTAATAGTTTCATTTAAATCTCGCGCATAAGGTTTCAATTTTATCTTTTGTTTGGATGCTGGATATTTTTGTCGTGTGCCCCCCCCCCCCCCTCTCTATGTGAAATTGACCAAAAATGTTATTATTTACCTTAACTTTAAAAGGGAAAATATATCATATAATGAACTTTGGCTAACCAAGGTTGTTTTTTTCCCTTTATATATGTTCATAATTAAGATTTAAAACCTTTTTTTTTAAGTGGTGGTCTCCCATGACCAAATTTGTCATTTTTTCTAGTGATCAGTAATTTTACAACAAAATAAAACTATCGTATGCATATAATATAACACAAAAAGTTAGATCCAGGCTTGTCTAGAGTCTAATATTCAAGATGATTATACTAAAAATATAATATATGTGTACGTGAACTTCGGTAAAACTTAATAATCTTTTAGCTTTTTCATCAAATTGCATCAATATATATAATGAAGATAAGATACATATAATAACACTGACACGAATGAATGTAAAAAAGAAGGAAATAAAATGATTGAAATTAGGGAAAAACATGATAAGTAAGAGGTAAATATGGATTATATGATTGTACTCAGTTTGCATCAACAAATCAATAAAAAAATATTTACCAATTATATGATTGTCATTGCCAGTCAATTCTTAATAATCAACACAAGGAACCAAAATACTTCTTAACTGTGAATATTGTGAATATATTATTTCAATATATGTTACAAAACAACAAAGTACTAATTATACACCACAGAAACATAAAACTAACTAAATATCAAATCTACATGCAATAAGTTTATTTCTTAAACAACAGAATAATCTCAAGGACTAGACCAATCCAACAAATTATTTCCTAAAGTTTGAAAATCAGTAATGTCTACTGAGCGACTCCTCCTTAGTTTAGTTTAGTTTAGAGCCAGCTTATTGCATAAGGATTGATATGCAGCACTGCACGCCTTAAACTTCTCTTCCGCAGCAACCTGCAGAGAACGAAATTGATTGTATCTCATGTTTCGTATTTTAGAGAAATCCAATCAAGGGTATAAACAGTGAAAAGAATACGAGCCTTGTGCTTTGTCTAATTGGTAAAAAATAAAAAATAAAACTTTGTTATTTTTTAGCAGGGGATATTTTTGCATTTGACTCTTAAAAAGAATCTTTTACTGTCTATTTGGTGCAATATGAAGAGTAACCTAATAGCAGAAACCATAAAGAAATGAATACCTTGGAAGAACCCTGATGGCGGTCGGGATGCCATTTTAATGCACATGCTCGGTATCTGAAAATTAATTATTTTTTTGATTTGTATAATTGAAATATAGGTTTTTCAATAACTAGGATTTGGAGACCAGAAAACTGAGGAGATCTTACGCATTTTTAACATCTTCTAGATTTACAGGACCTGATGTATTCAGTCCCAAAGCTAGCCTGTCTGAAGTCATGTTGTTCATCGGTTTCTCGGACTCCGAAGAGAAATCATATTCATCACCATACTCATATCTCCAATTACTAGAAGTCCTAAAGTTGCTGCTAGAGTAGTAACCTGATGAATTCCTAAATCGAGGTTCATCATCATCAAATGTGAAGGACCAAGAGAAGTGTCTGTTCCCCCCACCAAAAGCTGAACGGAAAATGGTCTCAAACTCAACATCATCTTCATCAAAATCACAGAACTCGAAATTTCCTGAAAAGGGTCAATATTAGATTACCATAAATTGTGAAGTTAAGATCGTAAACGTGTTCAAGAATGTCTTAAGAAAGAAAATTAT
This sequence comes from Penstemon eatonii, assembly GCA_038501285.1. Lineage (NCBI taxonomy): Eukaryota > Viridiplantae > Streptophyta > Magnoliopsida > Lamiales > Plantaginaceae > Penstemon > Penstemon eatonii. The sequence continues at coordinate 86,940,185 of CM076710.1, read as the reverse complement.
TAGAATAGTATTTACTAGTACTATACTAACTAAGGTTAGCTAGCTCGGCCCATGTTCTTAAATCCCCAAACCCGAAAAAGAAGAAGGGCTCATTTGACATACTTGAAAGGGAAAACTGCACTTTGTCCCCTCATATTAAGCCACTTTTCGATTTACTCCCTAATCGTTTTGCATTTGCACTTGCTCACCCCAGCTTTCCAAATGGTTGCATTTCAGAAATATTGCTCGTTAGGCGCAGTTAAGTGAGAAAAGGTTTAAATTGGCGGTGTAGTAAAATGGGGTCAACAGGTTATGGGGTGAAGTGAGATTCTTCATACATGAATGTTAGTAATTATCTTGAAGAGATAGATGTGAAGGTTGTGAACTTAAAAGGTGGAGGCGGGCAAGTGCAAGTGCGAAAATAAGGAGCAAAGTGTAATCTTTCCTATTTGACAACGATAAAGGTGCAACAAGCTAACTCATAGCATAACATGCATTGGAGAACTTCATTACAAAAGAAAGGGTTAACATACTTCTAAATTTTTGTGATCTCTTATTTTTCGACTTCCCCTTTTTATATCCATCATCCCTGAAATTTGTTCTGAACCAAGAACTCCATCCACTTGAATTTTCATCAAAATCATCTTTATCTGATAGGCTCCCTCTCTGGTTCACCCAAAAAAAAAAGAAGTGGATATGATCATACTCAACTCCGTCGATTATACTACGACCAAATTCTCAGTGACAGTACAAAGAATTTTGGAAGAGTTAAAAATTATTAGAAAGGGCATGCGCAATTTTATCAGACAATACAACCTGAAATAGGTGTTCTGCAAAATCATTGACATTGCCAAATAAACTCTGTTTACCGAGCCTTTTCGATTTCTGCACATAAGACGCAGAATTTTTATGGCCCATAAGTACATCTAAAAAGTATTACATGTACCACTAAATATGCAAGAATTCTTCTCATTATCGAGTTGTTTGTAAAGTATCCTTTCACTACACTGATATTTTCATTTCTTTCTATTCATTCTTGTTGCCTTAACATGAACAAAACAAATTCTATAAAAAGAAAAAAAAACTCACCTTTGGAGAACTCCTAAAAGAACTTGCCTGCACAAAAAATACAAAGAAGTGAACACAATTATGTTACAAACCCGGTTAAACTTTGCACATTGCTGATATAGGCAATTTCCATTAGCTTTACAATTACAAGGAAATATTGAAGCTTTTCCCCATTTCTATCACATCAGAAAAATTCCCAATCACAATATATTTTCCTATCCACCAAAATAAATAAAGCAACAAACACTTATGCAGTATTTTCTCCCTTACCTTGGACTATCAACAACTCAGAGTTTGATAAAAAAAATTAAATATTTGCAGACTAAAGTTATATTTATTTACCAAAAAGCTGAAAAATGGACTAGTTTATGCCCCCAAAAGAAAACGCTTCAATGAACAATTGAAATAAATCAATGAAAAAGATATTTGAGGGTCTTAGGCCATCTCCAATGGTTGAGGGCTAGCCCCGGGCTCCGGAGCCCGGGCTAGCCCAGGGCCAGCCCGGGGCCCTGCTGATCGTCTCCAATGGTTGGGGCTCCGTGGGGGAATTAATTAAATTTTTTTCCTTTGCCCACTCTCACTTAATATTATAGTTTTAAATTTAATTTTCTTGTCTATTTTAGTATGTATTTAAATTTTTAATTTAGATTAAGTATTAATCTAAATTTTATTTATATGAGTGTTAAATTAAATGGACTATTTCTATATTTATTAGTATATCATAATTTTATTTAAAATATGATTAAATAATTAATCATATTATATACTATATAATTAAAACCCTAATTAAAACAACACATTAATTAAAAAATACATTAATTACTATAACACATTTATTAAAATAAAACACTAATTATAATAACACATTAATTAAAATAACACATTAAATAAAATCACATTAATTACAATAACACATTAATTAAAATAACACATTAATTAAAATCACATACAACACATTAATTATACAAAATTAACCATACACACATTAAATAAATCATACACACATTAATTCATTAGAAAAAAAAAAGAAAAAATTGCCTACATTCACTAACTGCACTGAAAGGCCCAATAGAAATATGAATCTCCTCAGCCCAACCCTAAAACCCCTTTGTATCACATAAAATTCATATTAAGACTCAGCCAAATAACGAACGGCGCATTCATCTCTACAAAGCTCAAGTGGAATAACCTAGGTTTTCTGCAACTCGTACGCAATGGTTACTTACACGCGCCCCTTTTTTCTCCATCAAACCCACGCGGGCCGCGGGCTGGCCTGCGTGCTCCGCGGAGCCCGCGGCCCCGCCCGTTCCACCCCGCTGCCGACCCCGACCCCGGCCCCTCTCCATCTCCAACCGTTTCCCCCGCCGACCCCGACCCCGGCCCCGGCCCCGCGGCTGCCATTGGAGATGGCCTTACGGGATCCCCTTGGGTGCGTTTTCTGCGCTCTAAAACAGGAGTTGAATGAAAAAGATAGGGTTTCAGATGAAAAGGGTTGGCCGGAGAATTGATTGTTGCCGCTATTCTGCAAAATTTATTCATTTGTATTTAATTTATCAAATCTAATCACACTTTTCTATTCTATTTTATGGGCGAGTATGAAATGGGACGCTATTGGAAATGAATGAAGGAAGAGTGAAGCGGCGTTGAGTCGATTTTGAAGAAGGAATCCATGGTGGAAAATAAATGGACTTTTCTGATGGGTCGGGTCCGGTCCGGTCCATATTCATTTAAATATAACCATAGTCCATATGAATTAGTCTTTGGGTCCAAATCCATTTGATCAGTCTTAATAAAAAACTACGAGAAACGTTTGCAATTAAATGACCAATAAATCGTATTTGCATAGTAAATTTGTTTGATCGTACCTGAATTAGTTAGGTTTTAGAACCATAATCTGAAAAAACTCTTGGGAAAAAACATACTAACATCCAAGAGTACATTCTCCTAATGACTCGTGTTCAATTTAAATATAACCTTTTGTTGTTTATATTCATTTTAATGTTCTTCTCTGTCTTGTCTTTTAAGATAATAATATCTTTGATTTTCAATATACATATATTATTATTATTATCTATAAATATAAATAAAAGTATTATTGGCTTAAAAAATAACATATACTATATATATGAATATGATAGTATATAATTGTTATTCACCTCGTCGATAACAAAAGTTCAATTATATGAGCTCGCTCGCTCGATTTTATAACTTAAGGGTTTATAGAAACAAAAGTGGTTGATATATATAATATAATTATTAGAGCAACGTGAATGAATCAATACATACGTAACCTCAATTCAATTAACTGTTAATTTTATAGTTTGGTGATCGAGGCTACTTGGCTGTGCTAAAAGTTATGTGAGATTGAGAAATTTACCGAATGGCCCATTTTTATGCTACACAAAGTTATAGAGTTGGCAGTAAAGGTCTTGGAGTAGTCCGGTCTAGCTTGAAATATAGCCCGGTCCACCCAAACAATTTGGCCCAAAATTATGCTTCATATTTCAAAATTAATGTTTTTTTTTCTTCCCTGAGAAAACAAATCAAAAGTTTGAGTATGTAAGAGCTTATAATCAAGGATAGAAAACCTATGCTAAGAACAATCAAAGTTTTGACAACTCCGACATATTCTTTACTTTTTGAAACTCGAATGTTAGAAACTAAAAGATTCACTTGTATGTTTTATTACATCCTTGCGTCTGAAATCACAAACGTTAGACTCAAAATATTAGAAGCGATATATATGATCATATTTGATTTTTGGACTCTTTTTTTATATCTCAACAAACATAGGAATAATTAAAAATTATATATTGTTGAAAAAAGTTAGTATAATATAATATATAATCAAAAGCATATATACATTCAAACTTTGGTTATCAGCTAATAAAATTAACTTAGCTCCAGATTCGAAAAGAGTTTAAGGAAAAAAGAAAGATTTAAGTTCCAGTTTGTTTATTCCTTTTTGTTATCTTCACCTATTTTCAAAGATTAATTTACCCCCGCCCTCAGCTGTTTTTGTTTAGACATAGACATCTTGTTAGCTGTCTCAAGGATGCAAAATGACGCAATCATTATTTGAGTTGGCAAAATAAACACTAAAAATTGTTCAAGTAAATTTTAGCAAATACAAATTGCGCACGTTAGCAAAGAGCAATGAAAAGATCCAGCTAGATTTTGCTCCCTAACCGCCACAAAGGTTAATGGGAGACACGTTGAAATAGTCCAACCTCAACCAACCTCGGACCGCCACGTGGCACCAGAATACCACTCGAAGAAAATAGGAAAAAAAAATGAAAAATGACATAAACCTATTCGCGGGGAGTGGGCGTATGTGGGCCGGCCCAGCCGGCACACGAGGAGCGTGTCTTAGATGACGTCATCTGGTATTGGGCCTTCGGTTTGGGCTTATTCCAGCTGACACGGATATCAGTGATGATCTTCTGACAACCCACGTGCAGATCCAACGGTTGAGATCGTTCACTGCACGACTGAATCTTTTATCTCATGCGTGCATGTCTGATTTGCTGCGTCCAGTACTCTAACAAACAAGATTATGTGGCCGGCGACTTAATTGTGAATTTGTGATGATGTTTATTAAATACTTTTCAAGACAAATTCTGAGTTAAAACGTATGATTTTTTAAATGAATTCATTTATTTATAATTGAGAGTGGGTTCAGATGTATTGATTTTGAGCTAAAAAAACATCAGATACATAATTGAGTATAATTTAGACGTGGGATGAATATAGTATCAAAATTATTTTGTATATTTATTAGATCCTATTTAAAAATTAGAACAAACTAGTTATTTTAACTAAATTGAAACTAAGGTCGGGCTTGCTAAGGACAGTTCAGCTTTGGCAGAACTGCCCATAGTTCACCACTCAACATATATGGCAAAAATTTTACTTGCAACTTGATATACAAGTTCAACTAGAATGGTACGAATTATCATAAATACCCTTATTAATTTGTTCAAATTTCAAGTTCAACCATCTTCTTTCCTACTCTTCTCCACCTTCCATCGATCTTATTATGATATTTACAGTGGTGGAAGCCGCCGGAAATTAGAAAGAACAAAAATCCCACTTGAAAACAAAGATTGTGGTGACCATGAAGTTTGATGGCACATCAAAATACTTACAGATTGAAAACAAAGATTGAAAACAAAGCTGACCAACTTCCACAACTTTCCGATGAAGATGTAGATGATGATGAATTACTCAGTAGTTTCTCTAAAATCTCAACCCCCAAATCCTCCAAAACCATAACATTTCCCCACTACGATCATTACTACTTTATCCACTCTTAATTTTCCTATTGCCACACAATTTTTTCTTCATCTTCAAAGAATGCTTATTTTTCAATGCAATAACAGGGGAACACCCTTCTTCCACTCTAGATATTTACAGATTTTGATAGCACACTCCATTCAAATAATACTCTGTAAAATAGCCCCAAGGAACAACAAACAACCGCAAAAACAGTAAACCAAGCAACCAAATTCGCTAAATCAACCAGGACCGAACATGTTCTTGGCGGCCCGAAACAACAGATCGCAAAATTGAACCCAGCAGACTGAAATTAAGCTCACTACGACCACAAACAACTGAAAACCGAAAAGAAATTAAGCACCAAACGAAAAAACCGAAAGGGGATCGCGGAATTGAAGTTTCCCCAAATTTGAAATTAACTTCAATCGACTTCAATCAAGCAATGAATCGTAAAATTGAACACATCAACACACTACCCAGCCCCTATAGAAGTAGAAATAAGCAGCAATCGAACAAAAACCTCCAAAAATCAGAATCGCGATCTGTTGGCTGAAGTTGTTGAAGACAATTTTTTTTAAGCCAAGGGTATTACGGTAATATCGCCTAAATTAGCAAAAAATATGACCGGGTTATATGACCTATTCTTCAGGTTACCACTAAATAAAATAATATTAATGATTGGCTGGGAACTGTTTTCCACATGCTGAACTGTCCCTAGAAGCCCCCAAAACTAAGGTTTGCTAAATCTTTTTTTTTTCTTTTTTTTTTTGAGAATTTGCCAAATCATTACTTGGGATGTACCAATTTGTATCATATGTACACTTACACTATGAATTGCATAAACGTGATATGATATGATATTATACGACTAAGAAAAATACGCATGTATGGTTTAATTTTTAATTAGAAAGGCTTATAACTAAGAGCTTCCTACATTTAACGACAAATATATATATATGCTTTCTTAATATGTGATTCATGATTACTTTCTAATATTTGTCTTTTTCTTGTGAAGATGAAACAAGAAAATTGAAAGATGTCACTACTTAAAGAGTCATCCGTCTATCCAAAAGAGACGATCATAAAAAAACAAGTTGTTACTAAAAGAATTAAGATCAAATAAAGCACAAAAGAATGATACAAAAAATTAAAGAAGTGTTTAACTATATAAATAGTATTTAATCAAATTAAAATAGTCATAAATAAGTAGGGTACTACTAGGGTGAATGATTATTGTATTAGTACTGGATTGTTTGGAATTGATTGTTTCGATTCTGATGGCTCTATGAGTAAGCTAATAACCGTACAACCGGCTAAGGAATTTTTTCCCCCAAAGTTAAATACAAACAAACAATCATATGAAAAAAACCTTTTATCACATTGCTTATAAATTAGGGAAGCAGTTAAGTAAAGTCTTGTGTACAATGATATATATATATATATATATATATATATATATATATATATATATATATATATATACGGGTCTAGCAGCACTATCACAAAATCAGTCTTGTAAAAAACATAGGAGTATAATTTTTTCTTATTATAATTAATCATCGTAAAAACTATGTTAAATAGAAATGAATATTGTAGAATTACTTTTTCAATCGACCAAAATAAAATTGTTCACTTCGACTATTCCATGGTGGCCAACGCAAAAGGTAATTTAAATAAATAACCCAATAATTAAGTTTGTGAGATTAATTTCATGGATAGTTCATATATATATATATATATATATATAAAGAATAAATTTCTAGTAAAGGGAAGAATTAAGATTAGGACATTAATGTAAGAAATGAATACGTACTATTCCTTTTTCGACACCAATTAATATATGTAATAGAGCATACACGGCAAGAGTTGTTGTAGACTTGTAATGAATTAATGATCGATCCATGTGATGCAAATCATATCTCTCTAACTAATACTAATAGTGGACAATTTTCTTGACATACACTCATATATTATTCACTACACCTCAAATTCATGAATACAATTAATGAAGTGTAGTTTTCTCCATCAATTTTCAAGAAAACATGCCTTATGGTATATTAATAGGCCCGGCCCAAGTGCTAGGCAACTTAGGTCGGCGCCTAGGGCCCCTGGTTCGGAGGGCCCCAAAATTTATACATAGGCCTTTAAAAAAAAAGTAAAAAATTAAATATCTTTAATTTTATTAATTTTATGTACATAACATGTATCTTGACTTGCTTGGTAAGGCTTTCTCACGATGAGTAGGAGGTCTAAGGTTCAAATCTCAATATTGAGTTTTTTCTCATATTTTGATTTTTATGTTATTTAACATTTTCTTTTTGTAATAATGTTCGTCTTTTTTATTTCCCTTTCGTAGTAATTATTCTTTTAATTCCTTTTCTTATTTAATGATTTCTTGTCAATTTTTTTTCTTAATAAGTACTTCAAAAAAAAAATTCTTTCTTAATTATTATAAAAGGAGTATGGCTTTTTTCTTTGAAATTTAATTTTTCTGCTTATTACTTTCTCACTGAGTACATTGCAAAAAAGAATTTCACCCCTATTAAAATTGGTATAGCCCCATCCATATTATTATATGTACGTGCATCTTGTTTAGTTTTATATATGATGTATAACTTTTTCTACACAAGATAATATATAATTAATAGAGTTAAGAATGTCATGAAATGAAATAAAGTTAAGCAATCAATTATGATATTTGTAAAAGAATGAAAGAGAGTTAAGGATGTACATATACTTGTAAAATTTGTTTCGGCTAAAATAATATTTTTAATATTAAAAATTATACAAAAAAATTCACGGTTGAATCTTTTAAAAGTTAAATAAGTTTGTTTTTTAGTTATTTATTCAAAAAATAATATGTTGGAAAAAATAACATGTCAATATTTAATTAATATTTTTGCCTTTAAAAAAATAAATTGATTATAAATTTTTTTAAGAACGGGCCCCAAATTTGAAATTCGCCTAGGGCCCCCAAATGTCTAGGACCGGCCCTATATATTAATATAGTTCTAGAAATATAATAATATATAGTAGTAGTGATGACAGCACGTATAATATTATTATTGATGCTCAATGTGCAGGCAAGTTCTACACCAATATTAAAGGGTTTGATTTAATTAAATAATTAACCTTTATATTTCATTAATTAATTGTTTTGTTTTGTCATAATTTATAATTTCATTAAAATATTTAATTTGTATGGTCGATCGATATCAAATAGAAATCTCCTTGATTTGCATGGATCCATAGAATATATGATTATGATATGAAGAAATGGGGACCATTTTCATGAGTACTATACTTTATTGACTATCTCCTCTCCAATATGTCAGACTAAGGTTCATCCAATCCTTGCCTGCCTCCACAGCTAGATACATTACATTACATTAGTATATTAGTATATTATATATTTATTCTTAAATTAAATTTTATTTTCCCCCCTCCGACTATTTTTCGTGAACGTTTTTCCACCTAAACTACCAACTACATCATTTTGCTCTCTCCAACTATATGCAGGCTTTAATTGCATCATATATATTGTTAGTTTTAACATTCCGTCAAAATTTATTAGCAAGACGCTGAAATATATATTTTACTTTATACCCTCATATTTTCACTCAGGGAATGAGAAATTTGAGACGTACTAAACTACTAAAGATCTTTCAAAAGAATATGTTAAAACTAATTAACAGTCTGGTTCAATTAAACTCGAACGATAACTGGGGGAAATGATGCAATTGATTAGTTGAGGGGTAAAGTGGAAACTAATAAAATAAGAGTTGAAGGGATCAACATGCAATTTAGCCTAATTTATTTTGTTATGTTGTCCCATGATTTCCCACCTATATAAATAAACATCTTTCTTTCTCAAACTATATGTCATACCAACCCTCTTGATCAAATTAATTAATTTTCTCTCTAGCTTGATGCAATGGAAGGGTTGATGGAGAAACAAATACTTGCCCGAAACAAAACTCCATTATCACTAACCATGCACAAGAAGAATTCACAAACTATAGCAAAAACGAAGCCGAAAATCCGAATAATTCACATATTTGCCCCGGAGATTATAAAGACAGATGCTGCAAATTTCAGGGAAATTGTACAAAAACTAACTGGGAAGCCAACAACACAAGATGAAATCAAGAGAAAGAAGCAAATTACAAAGCCAAGAATTATTACGTCATCATCAAAATCAAACAAGAAAATGGAATTGGCGCCTTCTAGTTCTATGATGAGGAGTACTGGAATATTAATTGATGGAAAAGATATTATTGATGAAAGAATAAAAGGAGAAGAAGAGATTTGGAAAAGTGCAAATTCAGGAGGTGGTTTTTTGGGTGGATTTGCAGAGATTGATGGAGGCTTCATGCAGGAGCTTAATTATAATAATCACTTTCCATTTTTGGAATGTACAACTCAAATGGATGTTTATGGTGAATCACAACTCACCACTTGCTAATTAATGCTGCTTAATTTTCAAGACCTTTTTTTTATTTATTAATTATATATTTTGGTCCTTTTTTTTTCCTTTAATTAATTTGATTAGGGATTATTAGTATATAAATCAATTTATTTTCTAGTTGAATCATCTGCATCACCCTTCTCAACTATTTTTAGTTTACTTCTCATGTCTTATGTAAATAAATCAGACTAATTTATTTATATATATTGTTACTTGTTCTGAATTTATTTGAGGTTTATTGGGGAAAAACATAATGACATACTTATTTCTGGGTTCCATTTGGATGTTTTCCAAAATACTGAATTAATTAATTAACTATCATTCTTGTTGTCTTATCTTAAATAAGACTAATAGTTTCATTTAAATCTCGCGCATAAGGTTTCAATTTTATCTTTTGTTTGGATGCTGGATATTTTTGTCGTGCGCCCCCCCCCCCCCCCCCCCTCTCTATGTGAAATTGACCAAAAATGTTATTATTTACCTTAACTTTAAAAGGGAAAATATATCGTATAATGAACTTTGGCTAACCAAGGTTGTTTTTTTCCCTTTATATATGTTCATAATTAAGATTTAAAACCTTTTTTTTTAAGTGGTGGTCTCCCATGACCAAATTTGTCATTTTTTCTAGTGATCAGTAATTTTACAACAAAATAAAACTATCGTATGCATATAATATAACACAAAAAGTTAGATCCAGGCTTGTCTAGAGTCTAATATTCAAGATGATTATACTAAAAATATAATATATGTGTACGTGAACTTCGGTAAAACTTAATAATCTTTTAGCTTTTTCATCAAATTGCATCAATATATATAATGAAGATAAGATACATATAATAACACTGACACGAATGAATGTAAAAAAGAAGGAAGTAAAATGATTGAAATTAGGGAAAAACATGATAAGTAAGAGGTAAATATGGATTATATGATTGTACTCAGTTTGCATCAACAAATCAATAAAAAAATATTTACCAATTATATGATTGTCATTGCCAGTCAATTCTTAATAATCAACACAAGGAACCAAAATACTTCTTAACTGTGAATATTGTGAATATATTATTTCAATATATGTTACAAAACAACAAAGTACTAATTATACACCACAGAAACATAAAACTAACTAAATATCAAATCTACATGCAATAAGTTTATTTCTTAAACAACAGAATAATCTCAAGGACTAGACCAATCCAACAAATTATTTCCTAAAGTTTGAAAATCAGTAATGTCTACTGAGCGACTCCTCCTTAGTTTAGTTTAGTTTAGAGCCAGCTTATTGCATAAGGATTGATATGCAGCACTGCACGCCTTAAACTTCTCTTCCGCAGCAACCTGCAGAGAACGAAATTGATTGTATCTCATGTTTCGTATTTTAGAGAAATCCAATCAAGGGTATAAACAGTGAAAAGAATACGAGCCTTGTGCTTTGTCTAATTGGTAAAAAATAAAAAATAAAACTTTGTTATTTTTTAGCAAACCCCCCCCCCCCCCTCCCTTACGTTCTTTATTTATAAGCAAAAAACATATTTGATATTCCTTCATAAATCGTATAAAGTTATTGTCAATTTTACAAGTAACAAGGGGGGGTTATTGCCAATTTTTAGGGGATATTTTTGCATTTGACTCTTAAAAAGAATCTTTTACCGTCTATTTGGTGCAATATGAAGAGTAACCTAATGGCAGAAACCATAAAGAAATGAATACCTTGGAAGAACCCTGATGGCGGTCGGGATGCCATTTTAATGCACATGCTCGGTATCTGAAAATTAATTATTTTTTTTATTTGTAAAATTGAAATATAGGTTTTTCAATAACTAGGATTTGGAGACCAGAAAACTGAGGAGATCTTACGCATTTTTAACATCTTCTAGATTTACAGGACCTGATGTATTCAGTCCCAAAGCTAGCCTGTCTGAAGTCATGTTGTTCATCGGTTTCTCGGACTCCGAAGAGAAATCATATTCATCACCATACTCATATCTCCAATTACTAGAAGTCCTAAAGTTGCTGCTAGAGTAGTAACCTGATGAATTCCTAAATCGAGGTTCATCATCATCAAATGTGAAGGACCAAGAGAAGTGTCTGTTCCCCCCACCAAAAGCTGAACGGAAAATGGTCTCAAACTCAACATCATCTTCATCAAAATCACAGAACTCGAAATTTCCTGAAAAGGGTCAATATTAGATTACCATAAACAGTGAAGTTAAGATCGTAAACGTGTTCAAGAATGTCTTAAGAAAGAAAATTATTAGAATAGTATTTACTAGTACTATACTAACTAAGGTTAGCTAGCTCGGCCCATGTTCTTAAATCCCCAAACCCGAAAAAGAAGAAGGGCTCATTTGACATATTTGAAAGGGAAAACTGCACTTTGTCCCCTCATATTAAGCCACTTTTCGATTTACTCCCTAATCGTTTTGCATTTGCACTTGCTCACCCCAGCTTTCCAAATGGTTGCATTTCAGAAACATTGCTCGTTAGGCGCAGTTAAGTGAGAAAAGGTTTAAATTGGCGGTGTAGTAAAATGGGGTCAACAGGTTATGGGGTGAAGTGAGATTCTTCATACATGAATGTTAGTAATTATCTTGAAGAGATAGATGTGAAGGTTGTGAACTTAAAAGGTGGAGGCGGGCAAGTGCAAGTGCGAAAATAAGGAGCAAAGTGTAATCTTTCCTATTTGACAACGATAAAGGTGCAACAAGCTAACTCATAGCATAACATGCATTGGAGAACTTCATTACAAAAGAAAGGGTTAACATACTTCTAAATTTTTGTGATCTCTTATTTTTCGACTTCCCCTTTTTATATCCATCATCCCTGAAATTTGTTCTGAACCAAGAACTCCATCCACTTGAATTTTCATCAAAATCATCTTTATCTGATAGGCTCCCTCTCTGGTTCACCCAAAAAAAAAAGAAGTGGATATGATCATACTCAACTCCGTCGATTATACTACGACCAAATTCTCAGTGACAGTACAAAGAATTTTGGAAGAGTTAAAAATTATTAGAAAGGGCATGCGCAATTTTATCAGACAATACAACCTGAAATAGGTGTTCTGCAAAATCATTGACATTGCCAAATAAACTCTGTTTACCGAGCCTTTTCGATTTCTGCACATAAGACGCAGAATTTTTATGGCCCATAAGTACATCTAAAAAGTATTACATGTACCACTAAATATGCAAGAATTCTTCTCATTATCGAGTTGTTTGTAAAGTATCCTTTCACTACACTGATATTTTCATTTCTTTCTATTCATTCTTGTTGCCTTAACATGAACAAAACAAATTCTATAAAAAGAAAAAAAAACTCACCTTTGGAGAACTCCTAAAAGAACTTGCCTGCACAAAAAATACAAAGAAGTGAACACAATTATGTTACAAACCCGGTTAAACTTTGCACATTGCTGATATAGGCAATTTCCATTAGCTTTACAATTACAAGGAAATATTGAAGCTTTTCCCCATTTCTATCACATCAGAAAAATTCCCAATCACAATATATTTTCCTATCCACCAAAATAAATAAAGCAACAAACACTTATGCAGTATTTTCTCCCTTACCTTGGACTATCAACAACTCAGAGTTTGATAAAAAAAATTAAATATTTGCAGACTAAAGTTATATTTATTTACCAAAAAGCTGAAAAATGGACTAGTTTATGCCCCCAAAAGAAAACGCTTCAATGAACAATTGAAATAAATCAATGAAAAAGATATTTGAGGGTCTTACGGGATCCCCTTGGGTGCGTTTTCTGCGCTCTAAAACAGGAGTTGAATGAAAGAGATAGGGTTTCAGATGAAAAGGGTTGGCCGGAGAATTGATTGTTGCCGCTATTCTACAAAATTTATTCATTTTTATTAATCAAAACTAATTACACTTTCCTATTCTATTTTATGGGCGAGTGAGTATGAAATGGGACGCTATTGGAAATGAATGAAGGAAGAGTGAAGCGGCGTTGAGTCGATTCGGAAGAAGGAATCCATGGTGGAAAATAAATGGACTTTTCTGATGGGTCGGGTCCGGTCCATATTCATTTAAATATAACCATAGTCCATATGAATTAGTCTTTGATCAGTCTTATAAAAAACTACGAGAAACGTTTGCAATTAAATGACCAATAAATCGTATTTGCATGAATTTTCATTAGATAGTAAATTTGTTTGATCGTACCTGAATTAGTTAGGTTTTAGAACTATAAATAATCTGGGAAAACTCTTAGGAAAAAACAAACTAACATCGTGTAATGCACGATTACATTCTCCTAATAACTCGTGTTCAATTTTATATGGTTTATTATAAACAATCAAATGAAAATTAAAGGCTTGGAATACACGGGCAAATCAATTCTAATCTCAAAATCATCTATCAAATGCCAATAATATTAAATTATGAGCAAGTCTGTTGTTCCTGCACCTTGGTATCTTCGTCACTATTTTTTTTTTTTTTTGGTACAAATCTTCGTCACTATTATTTTGGTCATTTGCATCACGTACTATTGGCAAATTCAACTTTCACTGAATCATAACCAAACAAAAATCTATGCATATTTATTTTCTTCCTAAAACACCACATCAACAATCATAGTACTTAATTTTCACTAATTAGGTGATGAGGAAATGAAACATCATAAATCAAAAATTGTATAACAAGAAACCGTATATGATTGTATTGTTTGAGTATAAGTTGCATCAAAGACTTAGAAAAGCCCAAGCTTGCAGTTGGGATGTAACCTGTAATTAAAATAATTTCTTGCAAGTTCTACACCTTTTTGTTTCCGATTGCTTTTAATAAGTAAATTAATATTGTTGCAAACTTTTTACATTAAACTGAAATGTAATATTGAAATAAAAAACTAGACTTGTAAGAATGTGCATTACTCATTAGGCATCCTTATAATTACCTTTAGATATCTAAAGTTATTTTAATATCAGCCCTTTAATTTTTTGGATGGCAACCTGTGTAGCAGGTTATTGTACTTTATGCCCTTTCCATTCTTTTAAAATGCTAAAACGCCATTCAATTGAAATAACACCAATCATCTTCATTTTCTAAAAAATCAAAAAAAAATCTTCATTCTTATCCAGTCAACAACCCTTTCCCGATCCCCCCCCCTATTTTCTCCAAAAAATACACGAACTTTGATTTGTTTCTATTTATTGCAATCTCAACCTCAAATCATGTTCCTGGTATGATTTGATTCATATTAGACATTAATTGCATCAGATTTAATTGCCGCAGTAATGATAATTATATTGTAGAACGAAGGGGGAGGGGCTGCGAAATGGGCTCAAGATCCTCTGTACCACTTTTGGTGTACCACTTAAGTGTACCACCACTAAGTGATTGACACATGTATATTTTAGAATTATTATAATTGTTAAATGTGCATGTGTCAATTACTTAGTGGTGGTACACTTAAGTGGTACACCAAAAGTGGTACAGAGGATCTACACCCTGCGAAATGGGATGGGGACGTTGTGTGTGGGTAAGTGGGTTAAGGTTAGGAAGAGGGTCTTTTGGCAATTAATTAAAATATTATGAACCTTTTCAAAAATTATATATTCAACCTTAACTTTTAAACAATTGTTTATTGAGTATAGAACTTTTCGATTAAATCAGTTTCATTCCCAATATTTTAAATATTTTGATCCTAAAGTAATTTGAATTTATGAAGCAATTATTTGGATACACAGTAAAACTAACTTGAGTATGTGATTTATGCATAATAAACAACATTGATTTCAATAAGTACGTTGTTTTGGTTATTAGGTGAAAATTACATACACACACATAATTAACATATAAATTTGGTAATTTTTCAAGAATTATCCAAAAAAAACCACTAAAATATGGATTATGTAAAAATCAAATTCCATATATGGACTAAATTTCGTTTTTTATGTATGTTTCGACCAGTTCAATAATGAAAGTTTTACAAAAATTATTAAATTAAGGAATATGAGGGAAATGGTTTTGAAAATATAATTTAGTTTTGTTACTATTTATTCAAAATCAGAAATGTTTCGATATTCGGCGAAAACGATGAAAATTTGAATCCACATATACGATCAAAATATTTAAGATGTTGGGGATTAAATTAATTTATTGGACTCAATTGATATTCAAATTGGACTTAAAAATATATATTTAAAAATTAGGGTTTAATAGAAATTTTTTTAAAATTTCACTATTTGCACAAAAAAAAACCCTCTTCTTCTTCAGCCTCACCCACCGTCGCTCGGCCTTCGAAGTTGTCTAATTCCATAAACTTTATATTATTAGTGTTTCATCCTAAAGATTGATTAATTAATAATATTAATAAGAGGAAAATTCATAAATCATCATTGTTTAGTCAAATTTCAATACCTTAATAATTCCTCCAGTAACACTTCACCTGGTCGTACCGGCCATGGCCACAGCCGCCTCGTCGGGGGGCATGTTGGGTAGAGTCTGATTCTTCATTTTTTTTCTTTTTACTTTTTTTATTTATTATTTAGTGTATATGCATAGGTTTTCTGGTCCAAAAATTAATTTATTGTTAACTTGTATTTCATGTAGTAGTTAAACTTTTATCCACGTGTCACAATTTTAAGACAGACCTAATATCAATCCTCCAATCAGGACCTAACTGCAGAAAAGCCCATAACACTCACATTGTAAATAGAAAATATAGGTAGTTAATTAATGTTTATTATGAACTCTAGTCTCCTTCAAAATCTCTCTCAAAATATATAGACCATCTCCAACAGTCCATTTAAATCCAGGCCTCTTATCTTAAAATTTAAATGGTGAACAGTGTTATACATTCCCACTTTTTACTCTGCACTCCAACAGCTAGTTTATATTTTAAGAGTTCACTTTTAAACAATCACATCACATCACTCCAACAATTCATTTATATTTTAACAAACTACTTTTAATATTTATTAATATAGAAATAATAATGATCTAATATATAATAATTTGAAAAATTAAAAATATTATTATCTCATAAATTCATTTTGAAAAAATTGTATTTTTTTTTATTTTGGGAAAAATATTTAAGGTCGTGTTTGTCTCTGTTTTTGCATTAACTTGAAAAAAACATACCTTCTTTTAATTATTCTACAAACCTTGATTTCTTAATTTTCAGATTTGTAAAAATTATTCTTTATTTTTTTGATGTAGTAAAATTATTGTGGTAAAGATTAATTTTATAGAGGTAAATTTGTATTTGCATTCTTCATTTATTTTGATTTAATTTTGTTGGTTGGGGAATTTGGAGTTGGAGGAAGTAAATTATTTGGAGGAGGTGACTTTTTGTGTTAAGGGAAAGTACAACTTTGGCAAGGATAAATTTTGAGTTTGGACTCTCAAATATGAGAGTCCAAACTTAAAAATATAAGAGGTCTCTAAATTATAAATGGTCTCTTGGAGCAACACATTTTAAGGATTCTTAAAAATTTTCTTATAATTTGAGTTTTAAATGGCCTTTTGGAGTTGGTCAAGTTGATTTTAAAAACTCTTTTAGAAAGTAGGATTGCATATTATTTATTAATAATACATTTATCAATTGATGTTATAAAAGCTCTTTAACAAAAGTAGGATCACGTCATTATAATTTACATACAACACTACAATATCCAATGTACCAAAACTTCAATTGAATGCATTTCTAAGATGTAATAGTATAATTCAAAGTACTTTTCAAGGTTAATTGTATTTATGCATTACTAGTATATATAATTAACCATAAAAGAAATTGCGAAACAAATATTTATTGAGCTCCTTATTTGGTTAAAAAAAACTTAAGTCTACTGCACTGTACTGTGATGGTATATAAAGTAAAAATATTATTTCATGAAACCAAGAAAAAAAAAACAGCTTAACCGATTTAAAACTCTTGTTTACAATTTACAACTGATCTATTGCAATTTAAATTTCGGACAATTTACCGGTAGCTCACGAATTCGTTCCGACATTCGAGGAATAAATGGACACGTGTCAGTTGAGGGGTCTCCCATCGCACGTGCTGAACATGATATCCTAGATAACAGTGGCCCACATTTTCCATCAACCCACCACCCACTCATCCAAAAGTTGCACAAAAAGTAGGAAACTGATATTTCCTGTTTGGACATTTTGTGGTAAGACAAACTTGCCCTTTAAAATGTAGTCTTTTCAATTTCCATCCTTATTTTTAATATCCTTTATTTCTTACGTGAAATTTTAGGCAAATATTAAGAAAGTGAAACTTTTAGGTAATTTTACATACATGCTCTTAAAAGTAATGGTTGAGAATTAGTAGTGTCAAATCGTGAGAGGGTATCTTTAAAAAAGATAATTACATTTATAAAAATTGAGTGCTATTTTAAGACATTCTAAAAAGAAAATAATCCTAAAAAAATAGGAACATAAGGAGTATAAAAACTATTCCATTCATTCTATAATTCTTCATCTTTTGATACAGTTGAACGGTCACCTTGATTAAATTTAAAAAAAATAATAAAATAACGTTATCTTTTTATATATTTTATATGTTTAAAACATCACAAATACAAAAAATTTATTCGATAAGTCACTTTCAAAGTTAATTATTTTTTGGGACAAATGGAGTAGTACAGTTCCAATTAGTTGGAAACTTACTACCTAGTCTTAAAAGTTTTGATCTTCTGGTTTTGATGCGCAATTTTAAAACATAAATGGAAAGTAAAAATCTGTAAATAGTTTTCTTTGCCTTAAAAATAATGGAAAGAACTAATATTATTACATCATTATTTATTGAAATAACTTTTAAAGCAATGTTCGTTTTGTAGGAAAAAATAACTTCAAAAAATATTTTCAAAGTGGACATAGAGACTCTTAATATTATGAAAAGTATGTAAGTGTTTTGATAAATTTCGGCTCCAAGTATATATAGTTTATGTTAATATCGCATGTTCAGTTCTTATAACATATTGTTTGGTTAATATTATAAAAATATAACTTTAAAATATGTCACCATGCAAATATTACTCACTCTGTCCCAATTTATGTGTCGTTTTAGGTGTTTTCACACATATTAAAGCACCTACTATATTGCCTCAATCTTAGGAAAAAAATAAATAATATTCCTAAAATACCCTTACATTCTCTCTCTTATTTTTTCTCTTAAAGAGAGAGTTTTAGATACATTAAATAGGGCGAAATGGAAAAATATGTAATTAATAGTGCATTGAAATTCTAAAGTGACAAATAATTTGGGAAATTTTTTTTCTCTAAAATGACACATAAATTGGGACAAAGAGAGTACTCAGAGTAGTATCTTTTAACTTTATTCTATTTTTTTTTTACATAACTCTTTATGAGAAAATAAAATTCCAAAAGTTAATGGTGAAGTCAAGACAAACTCAATTATTTTGGGTCTATTTGGATGGGTTTTGGCTCGGTTTCGCGGGTCTCGGTTTAAAAAAATTGGTTTGGGTGGTTTCGATGAAACCTTTGAGACCTCATTTGGATGGGTTTTGGATGTTGGGGTTTAGGGAAAAAAGTAGGTGGTAGGTGTCAAATCAATGTCTTTTTTAGTGAATTTTGGGGAAAAAAATAGGTGGTAGGTGTCAAATCAATGTTTTATAGGTTTGAAGAGTTTGAGTAATGGTTTTATAGGTTTGGTAAAAACTCATTTGGAAGGGTTTTGGCTCGGTCTCGCGAGACCGCGAGACCGAGCCAAAACCCATCCAAATAGAGCCTTTAAGATGGGAAATAGACTTCCATCATGCTACAAATTCTCTTTAACCTGCAATGGTAAAAAGAATAGGACACAGACGAATTACCTAAAAGGTGAGGGGTAAATCTGTCCTCACAGCAGTACAGAGTGCAAAAGCCATTTAATCCAGCTATATCCACCATCGATGTGATGCTGTCGTGGGGACCACAGACTTAAAAGATAAAAATCAACGGCTGCGATCTTCCAAAGAAGGAATTTGAGGTTCATTTCATCTGAATTTCATCTGAGGCTGAGTTTCACTTATCGTGTTTTTAAACGAGAGGGGGGGGCACCTCAAACAATAGAAGAAGAAGATAGGCAGGCAGGCAGCAGTAGCATCATCCCATAAAGAGAGACCCTTTTCCACAAGGCCTCAAAGGTACAATCTTCGAACTACAATTCTTCATTAAAGAGATTTGAATTTATCTTCGTTTTCGTTTTGAAGACAAAGATTCAATTTTTATTATATAAAAAAGCTTGAATCCTGTCATGTCTTGCCCTTTTACCATTTCTGATTCACATTTCATTTTGTATATGGCTTTTCTTGAGAGGTGCTTTTTATGAATCTTGATTCATAGATTAGATCTGCAAGTGGATATTTTGAATTTTGATCAAATAATGTAAATTTGAGTAATAATTTGTGATTTTGTTTAGTATATAGATTATCCAATGCATATTGGCGGAAGCTTTATGCTTTTTAACTTGCATTATCCATTATCTTCATATAAGAATACTTGAAATTTTGCTAGATATTGCTAAAAATTAGTATTTATTTGTTCATCCATGTTTTGGTTTGTCTAATCATTTATTAGTCATATAAAAAAAATTGAGTATGAACACAAAAATGCCTTAAAAAATGAATGATTTTTGCCAACCTATCTATATGCATAGCTTTGTGAATGTTGATATGCCCCACTTATTCATATTTATGATTTCTAAAGTTCATATTATTTAGATATTTCGATGAATCTTTCATTTTCTATGCTTTACATTAATAATCACTGTTGATCTGACAATACATGTTTTGTGATTTTGGAACATAAGTTTTCAAATGATATTGTAGAAGCACATTACCATGAAACTAATAAGTGGACTTCTCAAGATCAAAATCTTAACATAGACTTTTGATCTTCATTGGCTTAACATCTTATGTTATATAATAATGTTACCCTTCTTCTATATAAAGCTTAAGATGGTATGTTTTTCTCCAGATCACTATAAGAGATGGCAGAAGCCGAAGATATTCAGCCCCTTGTTTGTGACAATGGAACCGGAATGGTCAAGGTAAAACCAAGCACTGTTAATTCTAGCCCATACCTGATTTTCTCTAACTGAAATCATTCACATGGCAAGTGCAATACACTTGCTCTATCATATTATACACTTGCTATATGATTGAGTGGTTTGGTTAAGCCAAGTCTGGATAAGAATTTTCAGCAATTTAATCATATATCTTTGATGGCAATATGGAAATTTTCCTAGTTCCATTATGCAATAAAATTGTGATCTTAGAACATTTTTTGTATTTTAAGAAGAGCTAAATGCAAATATACTCCCTTTGCTTTTATCTAATTGGCAAAACCCCCGTGTTATTTTTATTAGCAAATTTCTTCATAAATCATTGGGAGGTTATTGTCAATTTTTCAAGAGAAAATGGGGTTATTGCCAATTTCTGAGGTGAATAGGGGTGTTTTTGCATCCTTTGGTGGGGGTATAAATATAACTGTCATTTTGGCTTGGGAGGGGGTTTTGACAATAAAAGTAACACAAGGTCTTTTTTATAATTATGCAAAGCATGAGAGGTATTTTTGCATTTCACTCAATTTTAGAAGCTTATTTTTCTTTATGGTACTAAAATTCATAGGCTGGATTTGCCGGAGATGATGCTCCAAGGGCTGTCTTTCCCAGCATAGTAGGTCGCCCACGTCACACGGGTGTGATGGTTGGAATGGGTCAAAAAGACGCATATGTCGGTGATGAAGCCCAATCCAAGAGAGGTATTTTGACACTCAAGTATCCAATTGAGCATGGAATAGTGAGCAATTGGGATGATATGGAAAAGATATGGCATCATACTTTCTATAATGAACTTCGTGTGGCCCCAGAAGAGCACCCGATTCTATTGACAGAAGCTCCTCTTAATCCCAAGGCCAATCGTGAAAAAATGACTCAAATCATGTTTGAGACATTTAACACCCCCGCCATGTATGTTGCTATTCAGGCTGTTCTCTCCCTATATGCCAGTGGTCGTACAACTGGTAAATTTTTTTTTTTTTTTGTGTAAAATCACTTTATGTTGATAAATTACATTCATATGGGTCCTAATTTTTTTTTTTTGTTGGGTAGGTATTGTTCTCGACTCTGGTGATGGTGTAAGTCACACAGTCCCTATCTACGAAGGTTACGCTCTCCCTCATGCAATCCTCCGTCTAGATCTTGCGGGTCGTGATCTCACAGACAACCTCATGAAGATATTAACCGAGCGGGGTTACTCTTTCACAACAACAGCTGAACGAGAAATCGTGAGAGACATAAAAGAGAAGTTAGCTTACATTGCTCTGGATTACGAACAAGAGCTAGAAACAGCAAAAACTAGCTCCGCTGTAGAAAAGAACTATGAACTACCAGATGGACAGGTCATCACCATTGGTGCCGAGCGTTTCCGTTGTCCTGAAGTCCTTTTCCAACCGTCTATGATTGGGATGGAATCTGCTGGCATTCATGAAACGACTTATAATTCGATTATGAAATGTGATGTCGATATTAGGAAGGATTTGTATGGTAATATTGTGCTTAGTGGTGGCTCGACTATGTTTGCTGGTATTGCTGATAGAATGAGTAAGGAAATTATGGCTCTAGCCCCAAGCAGCATGAAGATTAAGGTGGTGGCTCCACCGGAGAGGAAGTATAGTGTGTGGATAGGAGGTTCAATTTTGGCTTCTCTAAGCACATTCCAGCAGGTATGGTTCAATACTTGTGTAGAGACTCTTTCATGTACATATTTTAGCACTTTTGTATATATTTATAGTTTGCACTTTTGGTCTCAAATTGGATGGAAAGAATGTGTTAGGACCAAAAGTGCAGCACTTTTCCGGTTAATATGAAAAGAAGAAAAGAAAAGGGGAACGGTTTGTGATCGATGTTTCTTGGATATTTTGTTTGCAGATGTGGATAGCCAAAGCAGAGTATGATGAGTCTGGTCCTTCAATTGTCCACAGAAAGTGCTTCTAAGTAATTTGCAGAAAAAGAGAGGAATACATATCACAAGATTGTTATTGCTGCTGCTGCTTATTTGCCTTTACTTATTTATTTTTCTATGAATCTTTAGTTTTTCAGGATTTGAAACATTGGACATGGAAACACATTATGATCTTGTTCAAAGTATTCATATTTTTCCTTCTCTCTCATTGATATTAATTTGTAGATCCAAGAGTTTGTGTATTTTAAATGGTATTATGATGATTTGAGTAATGGATGAAAGGCATTTTGGATTGGATTCATAAGTTAAGTTATTGAACTCTGTGATGTATATATATATATATGAGTTAGCAAAATCCATGATTGGATTCAAAGAACTTAGACTAAGATTTTGTTAGATAGATTACTAATACTATAAAATATAAATCAAGCTTTCATAAATCAAGCTCAAGTAATTTTCTATTAAGGAATAATATTATTTGTGGCCTTATCCAAGAACCAAGATACGTACTTAATCTCATCTTCCAATCCAAAGTAACACTTTAAAATTCTGGAAATTTTCTAAAGACACCATCTTTTAAATATGTACTATATGTTGACTAATCACTCTTAAGGCATGATTTATTGTTAGTATCAAAATTGGGAACTTTTAAAAATGAACTTGATCTGCAAAACATAAAATTTTTGTTCATGGGCGAGATACATCAAAATGTCCAAAGAAAATTAGGAATGTCAAAACTGTCATCATGAATTATTACTGAATTAATGAAAAAATAAATACTAGTATATCACGTTATCCTTATTATTATATCCACAAAATTAAAAACTAAACTACTTGCCAACACTTGCCTTCTCCATCTCCATCAAGTTTGTTTATTCACACCAAGAAATTAATAGAAATTTAAATTTAGCATTGCACACACTGTTTCAGAATCAGAATGCAATAAATCCTCGTAACATACTATCTAGTATATCAGCTTCAAACCATACCTCTTAACCCCTACGTAAAATTAAAATTTGAAGGTCCAACTGTATCCACAAATCCTCGAACTGAAACTTCAGGCAAAGATGTCTTACTATTATCCAAAACCTCATTGTCTATGAAAGTAACCACAATCGTGATATCATCGTGAACGTGCCTTCTGACCCCTCGATCGAGTTTTGTCATTTCATCATAAGGTATGTTCCTTTTCCTAGCTGCCTTATCCATAGCGTGTATGAGAAGCCTTTTAGCTATACCCTGATACACAAAAGTGAAGGAGAAAAAGAAATTTTTAAATGAAATTATTAAACGAGAAAGAGTAATTATTTAAGCTAAAAGGAAATGGAAAAAGAACAAACCAATCTCGGATAATTGTGGACAATCTCAACAGCTTCTTGATTAGTTAAGTGTTCCCAAAGACCATCAGATGCAAAAATGAAGAATTTGTCGTTTGGTTGCAAGTCTCTAGTGATTACGGTTGGATCTGCTCTTAAAACAGGTTGCCTGATAGGTTCCGGAAGGTGAAATCTCGGAAAAGATGGATCGAGAGAGAATTCGGGTCTCTTGAGATAAGCATCACCAATCGATCTGGATACCTGATGTCAAAAGTTTAGAAAGTGATTAAATCCAAGTTTAGGTTAGTATCAAAGACCAAACTACCCCAGACCCCCGTCGTGCTTGGAAAAACACAAACCAACCCCTAGGGTATGCAACTTTCACTATTTTAACAAATCTATGGTGTTAGGAGATTGAGGACATCTCGCTCGCTCGTTCGCTCTAATTTAACCAAATAAGGAAGCAGGATAACAAGATTAATTGATAACAAACCTGTATGATGCCTTTGATGCGCCAAACTCCTTGCTTCATAACTACGATTTGAGAATCTTCCGGATGTAAAATCCTTAGTTCTTTTCTAACATCCTCGATACTTGCGTTGTGGTCTTTGGTCAACTGCTCAGCTACAATTTTATTTGATCTGTCTAAATAACCCATTACTGCTCTAGAATCTCCCAGATTAGCAATGTATAATTTCCCATTCCAAATAACTCCTACCAGACAACAAGACCCAACTGCTGCAATAACAGGTCTAATTCCGTAAGCTCTTCTAACAAGTGAAAGAAAACCATTTTCTGTTTCAGAAAATGCACTCTTTAGTGTATCTGGGGATATTGTTCCTTTTTCTCGAGCATTTTCTGTTTAACAAAAAAGAATTATGTTATTTTAGGCTAATGAAACTTCCCTCTGCAGCTATATTATTGATCAATCCAAAAATAGAAATCACTTCATGGAATGAAATGCAAAAATACCTCCTATACTTTGAAAATTGGCAATAATGCCCCTGTGAACTTTGAAAATTAGCAATAACCTCCCTACGATTTACGAAGGGGTTTCAAATGGGGTGCTTTGCAAACAAAAACGAACACAAGAGGGTTTTACTTTTTCCTAATAAATGTAAAACAGGGGGGTTTTCGCTAATTAGGAAAAGCACAGGGGGGGGGGGCTTTTTCATTTAGCTCGAGTGAAATGTTGTATGGAGGCTGAAGAACGATCTCAGAATTTCCATGTAAAGGATAAAAAAGAAGAACGGAAGAAGACTCACTAAGTAAATGAAGGAAGAGGTGGTCACATATGTATTTTGAAGCTTCAGGGCCACCATGGCCATCATATACCCCAACAAAGGTGGCTTTACGACCAGTCTCAACCTGGCTCTGATCCTCTAGAACGGCATTTGCCTGTACCACAGCGAATGAGAATTCGCCATGGGAATGCTTCTCCAGGTCTCTGGACCATACAAGTGCATCATCATCCCCTCCAAAACTATCATTATCATTATCATCATCCTTGTTCATACGAGCATATTGACTTAATGGACGCAGACATGTGGATACTGATTTTCCCAACGAAGAAAACATCCCTCATTTCCTTCTAACTCAGAGCAATTGGAAGATCCTGAGGTTGATACAAAGGTTAATTAATGCCCACCAAAGTAATGAATTAACAAACCAAATTGAATATAAACAGAAACGAAGCATAGTGGCGAAATAGTAGAACGTTAGCCTTGCAGGAATTAGAAAGGTCTCTATGTGTAATACATAAAAGCCAGAGATCAAGAATGTTCATTATGGTAAATTCAACTAGGAAAAATAATTTGACAGAATTGTTCCTTGATATATATGACGTTTTAAAGATTGTACAATTAGTTATCAGAAACTAATAAGAAAACTGAATTAGATAGCCATAACTCGGAAGTGGAAATGGAAAAAGACTATAATTCAATTTAAGAAAGACTCAGAACAGAAAAGAGTACAGGAATACAGTAAAAACCAAGAAAATAACTGATCAAGTTAAATTTGGTCAATTCAGAAAGAAAAAAAGACTTGTGCCGTTTGAGTACTTGGAATTAAAACCCTAGAATTTCAATTTCTTTTTTAACCTAGAGAGGAAAAGGAAAAAACAATCTATGATTCTTCAAATTATGCATCCAACAATTTTTTTTGTTTCATCACGAAATTAACTCAACAAAGTCACCCACTTAAGATTGCAGCAAAGAGATTTTCAAGAATGCAAAAAAGGGAAAGCTAACCAAAATGTAAATATTTATGCATCCAAAATAAGTTTTCTTTCATCAAAAATAAATTCAAGAAAAACTCTTGTTCAAGATTACAGCAGATTGATTTTCAAGAAAACAGAAAAAGGAAAGAATTCACCACAACTCACCAAGATTCCTCTTGTAACAATAATAGCCTGTAGAATATCAAGAACGTAACCCAGAAAAGAATTTGTCAATGCGGAGGAGGAAGAAAGAAAAAGACTGGACCTTTATAAAAAGACAAATTCTTGGAAAGGATTTAATGTGGAAAAGAACGGTTTTTTATAACAAATTGTATGAGGGTTTTCAAAAAAGAAATGAAAAGATATCAGAGAAAATTGGTCCAAGCTTTTGAATTGTACTATGTGAATTTGTGGTATTTGTTGTCCTTTATAGAACTTTGAGAAATTTTATACGTATAACATATTTATATTTTGTGTGTACTGTATAGAGAGAGAGAGGAGAAGTGTGTGGACTTGAGAAGAGGGTTGTAATTTTTCTTTCTTTCTTTCTTTATTTTTCTTTATTTGTGATGATAAGTTGCAGACAGGTTTCTCAGTTCTGAAAGGGAAATGTTGACGATAGTGTAAATTTGATTTAAATAAATGCTGATTTTTTAACTTTCATTTGACTTTTAATACTTATAAAAGATGAAATTGGGCAATATCTAATTTACGGGAAATGGTTGATAAGTAGAATTGCTGATATCATAATATTATAATGATTTGTCTAAGACACCTACCTATATTTAGTAGTATTACGTTTAGATGGTTGTAAAGTATTTCCTTTATTGCAAAATTTTATTCGTATTTTCTTCTCGAATAATCCAAAATAATAAAGAGTAGTATATGTTCCGTGCTATGTACGGACTCTAACTAAATATATTTTTGTCAAATACCTTGCATAATATGATAGAATTGTGTAACGCACGTCATGGTTAAAACGTACAAAACCAACATATAAAATAATAATATTTATATATATAAAAAAAAAAAACCCTAGGTGTTAAATATCTATAGAGTTGATAGAAAAAGAAGTTATAATCTTTACAAATTACTTTGAACATCTAAGTTACAAATAGAATTCAGTTGGGGTTATTTGCACACCATCGATGTTGAACTGATACCTGCATAATGAGCAAGAGAGAAGTCAATAATATCTCAATATAATTGAGTTATGCATGCATATTTAGAATTTAAGGTAATGAATTATGACTTACTCGTCTTAACCTAAAATCGACCGTCTCTTTGAAAGATATGAACATTCTTCAGACCAGTCTACAGACAAAACAAATTTAACCACACAAGAATGTGGGCTCACAAACTTCGGCGGCACTGGAATGATAAAAGTAAATGCACGGTGTAGAAATGAAAAGATGTGCTCCCTCAACATTTTGTTACCATTTTGCTGAGTAATACATTTATTTTAGTAAAAGTTACATTATGTTTAATGTTAAATCTATAACAAACACCCGAATTACATTTATACCTGTCCTTGTAGCTTTTTTAGATTTGCAGCTTCCTTGCGAAATATATATTTTGCTTGGTCATCATACAATACTAACTTCATAGTTCCACTGCCATCTGCAACTGTAAGATGAACACGGAATCTGAAAAAAATACATTTGTGTCAACTTAGGAATAAAAAATTAAAATTAAGTATGTATCGAATGAATGAAAGAATGAATACCTGAAAATTGCATTCACTACATCTTCACACTTAAGACAAATGACTTTGTCAAGCAAAGATTTGCAGAAACCTCTACAATGAACACAATGTGCATCCCACATCTTATCAACATCAATAAGAATGCCATAAGAACGCTTCAATACAAAGGGAAAACATGATAAATATTGATATAGATAAGAAGAAGAAGAACTTCTAGTTTTTTGGTTTATAAGTTTTGACACGCCTCTCCCCGTATTGAGCAAATCAAATTACTTCACCCTCAATATACTATTGACAAACCAAAATCCCCTTATTTAGTATAAAGACAAAGTCCATAACATTTAATATCTATCAACCAAAACAAGCAAACAATAAAGTAAACACCAATCTCGATTTTTCATTGTATTGAACTCATACTAATACACCCTCTTTTAAAGTTACCATTATATCACCATTGACTAAATTATGAAGTAAGCATTTATATAATTTTCGTAAAGAATCTTATCAAGTTTTGTTTGAGATTTCTTCGAGGCGAGTCATGACGAATGTGGAGTTCTTTTTTATTCACATATAACCTACACAGACAATTTAGTGAAATCAGCCATAAGAATGACATGAGAATGTTTCAAAAGTGAACTTTCATTTTTTTGGTTTATAAGTTTTGACACACCTCACCCCGCATTGAGCAAATCAAATTATTTCACCCCTCGATATATTATTGACAAACCAAAATCAATTTTATTCAGTATAAAGACAAAGTCCCTCACATTTAATATCCTTTCGTGAAATTTGCAATTTGTAATATAGGAAAGAGTTGACACAAATTTGGGGAAAAATCCGAGGAAAATATTCATGGTGGTGGATCTTGGCAGAGTAAATCGTGTGGGAGAAAGTGGGAAGAAACTGTTTGTGTTTTTGTAATTTGAATTTTAACGGAGTGATAATTTTGGAGAATTTAAGAAAATTCAAAACTCTGTAAAATTAGATTGAGTCAAAATTAATAGATGACAGTTAAAAAAACTGATCTCAAATATATTTATAAGTAGATAAGTAGATAGATATATTTGAATCATCAATATGGTCCTTTGTCTTTGGCAATTGTCACATTTTTTCCCTAGACTAAATTTTCTTACACTTCAGTCATTCAAGTCAATATGTAGTCCATTATTAATCATTTTCTATAAGATTACGGACAATTTAACATAATTTTGACAAGAATAATTTCATTATATTCAAGGACTAAATATTATATTTATGGGACTATTGTTTGAAAAACGGCACCAAAGAGACTACATCAATATATAAGTTTAAAGATCTTTAAATTAAAATGACAAAAATTTTATCGCCAAATCACATATTGTACACATTATCTCTAATTAATCAGAATCTCGTAAAAAAAAAATAATAATAATAACAATGAACAACATATTAACTTGAAAAACTAAAATATAACAAAATTTGAATTATAGATGAAAGTATAGCAATCAGCAAAGATCATGGACAATATTAATGATTCAGCCTAAAGTTAATCTATTTTAACACAACTCACAAGCCACTTGCAATTATTTGTTGGAGCCGGATAACAACACGAGGAATGAGACACAAAGGTGATGAAGATCCACGCATTGCCATGTAGAATAAGAATCTACAAAAATAGTTTTGTTTTTTTTTTCCCTCATAAATTCATTTCAAATAAAAGTCAACGTTCCTGGGTCAATATCCATGTGATGTGGTGTTCTCTTTGGTTAATGTTGGCAAGCAACTTATGACATTTGGAGGAAGAGGATAGGAAAACAAAACGTAGACAATATAATATATTATATTATATTAGCATAGGGGAAAATAAGAAAAGTTATTATACTTGATAAGCGTTAGATAAATTTTGAGTGAAAGATGGTGAAAGATATATGATTAAAAAAAATCATTCAAATCAAGTGTAAAATTTCGTATAACAAGAAGATCAACTTCATGACAAAAAAAATTCAAATAATCAATTTTGAAATCATAACTTAAATTGTCAAAACAGTTGATTAATTAAGAAGTAGTGGTATTACAATATTATTACTCTATATGGAATACTAGTACTATTCTCCCCTGATAATATATATTTTCATATATTGAATCTCCCGACCCTATAGTTGAGACTTCATTTATTTTATTTTTTTGATAAATTAGTGGATTTCATTTATTGCACATACTATAGTATACTACTCATTTTGTCCTAAATTATATGTCGTTTTACATATTTTCATACATATTAAAGTATCTAATAAATAGCCTCAATTTAGGGGGAAAACAAATTATATACCTAGAATACTCTTATTCTATATTTATCTCAGCATTAACTATTTACATGTTATTCAAGTTTTTAACTCTCTCTTAAGGGCAAAATAGGAAATATGTAATTAATACTGTATTGAAATCCTAAAGCGACAAATAATTTGGGACAATATTCTTTTTTTTCTCTCTAAAACGAGAATAATTTGAGACATGAGAAAATATATACTAGGTTTCTCCAGTGTTCCGTAGTTTCCCAGCCACGCAGAGAGAGTTTGCTTTGCTGCACTTTTTGAGAAAAGAGTGTGAAAATGAAAGCAAAGCAATTTTCTATGACTTTGCATTGAAAATATATAAATGAATGATAAGGAGCATGTGGTAGAGGGGTAATATAATGTTCTTATACATCAAAATCCAATTAACACCTACAACTCGTGACCAAATTTATTTTAGGATTGTTTTAAAGATTCACCTACATAATCTCATCCATTTGGGACTTGTTCACGGACGCACAAATTAACAATTAATATATGAATTTGTAGTTCGATCAAGTATATGATATGAGGGATTGAGAGCTCAAGTAACTAGGAAGAAAATATTTTTGATATAAAAGTGTGATACCAAAGTGGGAAATAAAACATTTTGTCAATACTTTTCCTCTCATTTGAGTAAAACACGGTATTTATAGGGATAACATGAAATTGAAAATTATTTTGTCTTAAAAAAATATTGGAAACACCTTAAACGTTGTTGAGCAGGGTTGGAATAGTTATGAATGAACTCTTTGCATTTTTATGATATTTATTATCTTTTGATACACATTTTCATAAAGTATTTGAATTGTATTTTAAGAGAAAAAGTTGCATTGTTCAGTTGGTAGGCGATCGACCTTAGTGGTAATGACGTTGTGGAGTTGAAAGGATGGTTAGATAACCCCCCTCCAATGTGGGCCGAAACACACGAAGATATACTACGATATAGATGAATTGTATTTTGCAACGGGCTCTTTGATTCTAGTAACTAAATAGTGCTATTCGAGAGAATCCTGCCATAGCAAAACATTAATTAATCAACGTATTAATACTGCAAGACCCAACCGATTCTTCCCATGTATTAAAGTTATAGAACAAGTATGCTTACTTGTAGTTGTAATTTTTGGTTTTAATATGACCATAACTCCCTTCTCAATATTTTCATATACATTAAGATGAATCAAAGCGACAACTAATTAAACAAAACAAAGCCTTATATTATGTAACAAATTCGCATAAAATTATGTTTTCTGGATTTTTTTATTTTATTTTATTATTCTCATGTGAAGTGGTTATTAAAGAAAAGTAAGGTCTCTGTTTGAATCAAAAGTGTCTAGTTTCATAGATTGATAAAGATAAAATTATTATTAATATGTGGTTTAAATATAAAGAAAGAAAAAATTATTGTAGCATGACAAGTAAGTAAAGTACCCCAACAAAGACAAAGTGGGATGGTTTTTGGATCACAAGTGAGAAGTACTTTACTTATTAGTTAGTACTATGGACAAATTGAAAGGAAATGGAGAATAGAAAAAGTGCAAAAGAAAGCAAGTAAGTAATATAGTTGAACAGAAAAAGAAAAAAGAAAAAAAATTACGTGAAATGTAGTTAGTTCAACCTTGCAATGCTGTACATTAATTAAATGTAACAATCAATACTTCTTCTGTGCTGTCCCTATCAATTTTCTGCCAGAAGTGAACATGAGCTACCAAGCATTTATGGAAATTATTGGACTCATTTTCACTAATTAATGTTTATTGGACTGATCATTTTGTTCATTTTCATTTTACGGACCAAACAAAGTGCATTTTATTTCTGATTGTTACAATGTAAATCCACGGCTGATATTAATATGCATTTCAAGGAGATGCTAATATATATTTGTTGGAAAATTCCAATGGTTATGTGGGCCTAATATGTTAATTTAGTGTGTATTGCTATTATAAAGTAAAGTCCATAATTATGTGGTCTAATTATGTTAACTTTTGGACTATGGGTATTAAGTTTATCATGGAATAAAAGTGTAGATACCAGTTTGTGATTTTCAATTTGTGATTTTCAATTTGATGAAGGGCCGAATTGAAAATAATGAAACATATACTAACCCTAGTAGGTTATTATATATAAGGGGTTATGATCCCCACTTGTACACAACACAACTACAAAATATAGAGTTACATAACTCATATTCTCCGCAATCCCTTTCTGCGTGAGTATTAAGGTTCTAAGGTGTGTATCAAGTGGAAGATCATAAAACCCATCATCACTATCATCAATAACATCAAGATTGCTGGCATGAATCAAGGTAAGTTTCCGCTGCATTAAAGTTCCAGATCTACTTTTAATCTCTTGACAATCGACATGGTTAGGCAATAAGGTTTTCGGTACTAAATCGAATTAGATCTAATGATCATCATGTTTATGTATTCGATTTAGATCCAACAAGTGGTATCAGAGCCACCGATGTTCGATTACATGAGATTTTCAAAAACTTATGTTTATGATCTATGAAAATCTGGATTTGGTTCTTAAGCTTTGTTGATTAAGTTTAAAAGATCTAGATTATGCATGTTAGGAATTTTTTGCTATCTCGATCTTGTTTGTGAAAATCTAGAATTTCATGCTTTGTAGATCTTGATTATGCAAATTAGGGTTTATTGCTTTCTTGATTTGAATTAAAGATTATGGTTCATGTCTTATGTATATGCAATTAAAGTTATTGATCTTTCGCATGATCACTTAAGTTAGACCTAGTGGAAATATATTTTCTTGACTAGGATTATCGAACTTCAATTTAGATTTCTCCTTATGGATTGAGAAATTCTGACATAATTTATTACTATTTTTCAAGTAAATAAATAATTATTAAGAAATTAAAGAAAAGGGAAATACCTATGCACTACTATGGAAATAGTTGAATCAAGAAAGGAAAATTGAGTTTACAGCTTTCTTCATCTATGCCGCCAAGCCGTCAACTCCACTCATGAAGGAATAAAGGAAACCACTTCCATGGTTGTGAATACAAGGGGAATTATAGTCAATGCCCGATCTCGCTAAAGTGAAATCAATTGTCGGAACTTTTGGTTTTCTTCAACTATTTAAAATCTTGTTGCTCTTGATTTCTCTGATTTTGTTGTTAGAAATCATGATTCTTATGTTATCGTGTCCTTGTCGTGCTTCAAACGGCATAAAAAACAACGTTGGAACGTTTCCTGCAATTTCAGAAATAGGTAAAGAAGACGAAACCTTACCAGAATTAGGGGCTGTTTGGCTCCTGCAAATCCGAAATTAATGTTCCTATGGGCATGTTTGGCTTACAGTAAATTCATAATTTACTATTCTTAAGGGCCTGTTTGGCTGAAATATTTTTAAGGAAATTGTCTTATTTGGCAATAACATTCGAATAATTTTGATACATAAGAGTGACTTTATCAGTCAGTCTGACATTCAATATAACCAATTGAAGCAACATGTCGCCAAAGTGACCTCTCTTGTGTAGATTGACTTATTGAGAATGTTAAGATGAATTTGTGTATGCAAATTCATGCGAATATTAAACCGGCCCAAAGGAAGGATAATGTTTGGCCGAATTGCATATACACCTGTGGTGATGAATGTGTGATTATTATTAGGTGTCCATGTGGGTAATTAGTCGATCCAAAGATAGACTCTTTATTTGACAGGATTTATTTTCAACATTCGATCACTACAACAAGAGTACCACTTACAATTAATATTACTGTCCAAAGACTTGATATTAATGTTGTGCTAGGTATCTTGCTATGTATTTAATAATTATTTGAATTAATGTCTTTCATAAAGTAAATAATTATTCAATATGTGAACATGTGCCTAACTTAAAATTCGTTCTTTGTAACCATTAAAGTATCTGCCAATTCACTATCTGATAATAATTAATGCATTTTCATTTTTATGAAAATATCTAGGGGCTTTAAGTTTTATAATCATTCATTAAAGTCAATTTTTTCAAATGGGAAACGCAATATTTTTGAGGATGTTGAGTTTGGGGGGAGAAATAAGGTTAGAAACATTGTCTTTGAGAAGGAATCAATTACGACTCCTACTACTGCTTCTGATATTGTTCAGGTTTTCATTCTTGTATTTAATCGAGAAGCAGATTTGGAACCTTAACAAGACAATGTTGATCAAACTCCAACTGAAGTTGAGATAATTGAACCTGAAGTTCAACCTCAACAACCTCAAGAACAACCATTCTTAAGAAGATCCATGAGAGAGAGGAAAGATGGCTATACTAGATGATTATATAGTGTTGTTCAAGAAAATGAGGCACATAATGGATTGAGGGAAGATGATCCAATCAACTTCCGTCAAGCCATGAAAGATATTAACTATCTCAAGTGCATTAAAGCCATGAATAAGGAGTACAAGTCTATGCAAGACAATCAAATTTGGGATCTTATCCCATTACCTGAAGGAAAGAAACCAATTGGTTGCAAATGGATATTTAAAACCAAGAAGGATTCACAAGGTAATGTGGAAAGATATAAAGCTCGTCTTGTAGCTAAAGGCTTTACTCAAAAGGAAGGCATCGACTATAAAGAAACTTTCTCTCTGGTATCTTCAAAAGAATCTTTTAGGACGATTATGGCTCTTGTTGCGCATTTGAATCTTGAGTTACATCAGATGGATGTTAAGACGGCGTTTCTAAATGATGACAATGATGAAACGATCTATATGGTGCAACCGAAAAACTTTGTGTCTGGAGACCCAAAGAAGATGGTTTGCAAATTAAGAAAATCCATCTATGGACTTAAGCAGGCTTTCCGTCAATGGTACTGCAAATTTCATCAAGTAATTGTCTCATTTGGTTTCGAGACAAACACTGTTGAAGATTGTGTTTACCAAAAGTTTAGTGGGAGTAAATTTGTATTTTTGGTTTTATATGTTGATGACATACTAATTGCCACCAATGATATAAATATGTTGCACGAAACCAAGAAATTTGAGATGAAAGATCTTGGGGAAAAATTCTTTTGTATTAGGGATTCAGATACATCGAGACAACACTCGAGGTATCCTTGGATTGTCACAAAAGAACTATATAGAAAAAGTGCATGGCATGCATGTAAACCAGAAGATACCCCTATCGCTAAAAGTGACAAATTTAGTCTCGATCTGTGCCCTAACAATAACCTTGAAATTAAAGAAATGCAGATGATTCTCTCCCTAAATAGCATTTATTGTTGGAATGCTTGGCAGATATTTAGAAATTTTAGGATGGATCATTGGAAAGCAGCCGATAGTATTTTTAAAGTATTTACAAAGAACTAAAGACTAAATGTTCACATATCGGAAATCAGACCAGTTAGAGATCATAAGATATTCTGATTTCTGATTTTAGTGGATGCCAAAACATTAGGAGATCCACATAATGCAAACACTGTTTGTTAAGTGGAGAAGCTATCTATTTAGAGAGTATCGAACAAACACTCGCAGCTTCCTCCATCTTGGTATCAAAGTTTGTAGCTTGTTGAGGCATCCAATCAAGTTTTGTGATTGCAGAATTTTGTCACTGGGTTGCATATTATGATTCAGTTAGAAAGACCACTAAAGATATATTGTGACAATAACTTAGCAGTCTTATATTCTGACAACAATTGAAGCTCATCAAAGTCAATGCATATTGACGCAAAGTTCCTAGTTGTAAACTAAAGAGTACATAGTTGACAGATTTTCATAGAGCATATTGGGACAAACTCCATGATTACGGTTCCGCTAATTAAAGTATTACTACCGGAAGGTCTTCCTGAGCATACTGCTCTTATGGGTGTAATATTAAATGAGGATATCGGGTTTTTAGTGGGAGTTTGTGATTTAGCTGCTCTATATGTTATTAATTTTGGATCCATTTATATATTTGGATATTTCTGCAGAAATAAGGTTTTCAGTTTTTGCACTATGTACAATTATGTTAAAGTTGATCTCAATAAAGATTAAGGAGGATCAGTTGAAAATAGGCATGTTTAAGATCACATTACATGTAATTTTCATGCTACGCTCCATGATAGATCTATGTCATTTGGTTTTGTTGGTATATGTGATTACTGATGGGTTTAGTTACGCATTTTGTGACGAAAGCTCCTTTAGTCCTTTGCCGACTAAATCAATGGACGAGATTGTTTGGAATACCTAAGGAAATAATAGCAAATTTTGAGCTCATAAGGATATACACATTTATCTGATAACATATGTGGCCCAAGTGGGAGATTGTTGGAAAATTCCAATGGTTATGTGGGCCTAATATGTTAATTTAGTGTGTATTGCTATTATAAAGTAAAGTCCATAATTATGTGGTCTAATTATGTTAACTTTTGGACTATGGGTATTAAGTTTATCATGGAATAAAAGTGTAGATACCAGTTTGTGATTTTCAATTTGATGAAGGGCCGAATTGAAAATAATGAAACATATACTAACCCTAGTAGGTTATTATATATAAGGGGTTATGATCCCCACTTGTACACAACACAACTACAAAATATAGAGTTACATAACTCATATTCTCCGCAATCCCTTTCTGCGTGAGTATTAAGGTTCTAAGGTGTGTATCAAGTGGAAGATCATAAAACCCATCATCACTATCATCAATAACATCAAGATTGCTGGCATGAATCAAGGTAAGTTTCCGCTGCATTAAAGTTCCAGATCTACTTTTAATCTCTTGACAATCGACATGGTTAGGCAATAAGGTTTTCGGTACTAAATCGAATTAGATCTAATGATCATCATGTTTATGTATTCGATTTAGATCCAACAATATTTAATTACACATGAGAACAACATAAGAAGTAGAAAATAAATACTATAAATAAATGCCAATTGTCCTATCAAATATAATAATAAACACCGTACCGAGAAAATAAATAAATGTTTTCTAATTCCTCATAACTGAAAGAAAAATACAGTATATACTAGTAATACATTAGCCCTATACTTATGTTTCAATGATTAAAAAATAGCAAAAAAAAAAAAAAAAAAAAAAAATAGCAAACCACATAATATATATCTATTAAAAGTAAATCAAGTGTAGTCTAGACAAGTACAATTGATCACGTGCATCACATACAAAAAGTACTTTTTAAAGTTATCCGATCCATCCGAGTCCGACACACTATATACTTAAATTTCATGGGATGGAATGTGGTGTGCTGATTATATTATATATAGCAAAATTAAATTTCATTTTCATGTCAAAATATATAGTATTATATTATGTTGGAAAGAAATGACCTTTTTTATGAGATTTGAAACCGATTTAATTTATTAATTAATTAATACATGTTTATTAGACGTTTGTGTCTGTTGTAGTGCTTCTCCATCAAGACCCTCGAAGCCCCTTCAACGGTTCTACGCCACGTCTGCTCGATCAATTAATTGTGCAAAAGAAAAGAAGAAATACAAATAAGTGTGCAATAAAAGAATTAATTTAATTAATCAATTGGATTCAAGAACAACACTAGAAAATTAGAAATTAATTATTTCTAACCTTTTCAATTGCACCAACAAAAGATTTGTTCTTGAGCTCCTTAGCTCTAATCTTGGCCCGCCGAATCAATGCCACCGGTTTACGATGAACCACCACCGCAAAAGGAAGAAGCAACTTCCTATCTGCTAAAGCATTTTTATTACTTCTTTTTAAACGTTTTGCTGCTGATGCCAGTCCCACTTCTTCTTTTCTAGCTGAAATTTTATCATCTTCTGCTTCCTCCGCAAATTTCCTCAAGAGTTGATCTGAGGATGATTTTGCTACGTGCTGGATTCTAGAAACATTAGGATTATTAGCATTTTCCATTCTTATCTTACTTTCAAAAACTACTTGATGAGGGAGGGAGGGAGGGAGGGACGGAATTTAATTAATTTAATTAATTAATACTACTTGATGAGTTGTTTGAATTTATAAGCTGCAGATATTGTTATTTAGGTGTAGAAATGGACCGTTAAATGGGCGGTGGGTGGGGTTTTGATTTGAATAATTATAATAATAATAATATGATGATGAAATGGAATATAGCCGTTAGTCATGAAATTTTATGTAAATAATAATATATATAATGACATGACATTACATTACATGATCGATTTAATCAACTAGGAATATTTTCTGCTAATAAAAAAATACAGTAATTATATTAAAATTTCAAATTACAGTATATATATACTCCCAGTCCTACTTTATTTGTTATAATATGTGAAGAAGGATCTGAGCCGTTCATCTCCAGAGATGGGCTGCTCGTGTGGTCAGTCTTGGGCTTGGGCCATGTACATTAACCTGTCTGAAAAGTAAGTAATGACATCTCTAATCGAATGTCTTGTCCAATGATTAACGATATTGTCAGAGCAGCAATTGTTGTTTTAAGAGCAAAATTTGTGAACTTCCAAATTTACCCTTATATTATTATTACCGATTTATTGGAATCAAATTTCTCTCTGTCCTCGTCTTCTTCTAATTTTTTTTGTATCTATCTAGATATCTAATCTCCAAGAAGAACTGAGATATATTTAACCAAATAATATGAAACTAACCTTGAATTTATCTCAATTGTTTAGATCTAAAACAGAAAAATGAGATTATTTTATTAGCCCAAAAAATGTTGAATCTTGTGTAATTCAAATTCCTTCAGTTGTCTAATGATTAAAGCTTTAGCTCGGTTTGCATCTTTTGAAATTTCAGTTTATTCCTTAATTTTGATTTGGGATTGTTTTGAAACCATTTAATTCAATTATAACAATCTTTCTTCTTAGCCTCAAATCAACACCAGCTTTTTCTTTTTTTCTTTTACTCTGTTAATGAAAACTTCATTATATTTTTCTATTAGTGGCTATGTACCATGGTGTAATTGATTGCAGAACTAATACGTTTTTTTACGAAAATTGAGCAAGAAACATAAGAGAATATAATGTAAAAAGAAAAGAAAAATATCTTTTGTTATGTTGTGCTTAAAAAAAAAAAAAAAAAAGACACCCGAGCTCTCGGGAGCCCCTGCCTGCGCCCAGCAGGGGCCGGCAGGCCACAGGCGCATTTGCATGCCGGCAAGCAGACATGCAATGATTGCTTGCCTGGTTGCCTAGTTGCCTGCCCCGAACCCCCTGCCAGCTTTACCCCCTTGCCCGCCCAATTTCCATCATCCATCTCCAATCGAACCAAGCCGGCAACCCCCATGCTCGATTGAGATGGCCTAATAGGACTAAATATATTGCATTTTCATAGCTCCAATATTTTAGAATCTAATAATTAATTGACTTGGTTGGTCTAATTAAAAAGATTAGTACTCTGAAATATAATCAATACACTAATTCAGTTCATTATGGATTAAATTAT
This sequence comes from Penstemon eatonii, assembly GCA_038501285.1. Taxonomy (NCBI): domain Eukaryota; kingdom Viridiplantae; phylum Streptophyta; class Magnoliopsida; order Lamiales; family Plantaginaceae; genus Penstemon; species Penstemon eatonii. The sequence goes on along the minus strand of CM076710.1, from coordinate 86,900,548 downwards.
TAAACAATAAATAAATAAAGAACTAGCATATACATAAAATAGAGATATTCAATTATAGGGTGCAAAATGCCAATTGCTCATAGCATGAGTATCTAATTTGTGGGCTTTAAATTTTCAGCAAGAATTAATGGGCTAGCATGCAAGAGTACTGCATCAGTGTCGGCCAACGATTTCACCTTCAATGGGCTAAACTTGCCCGGAAACGCATCCAACCCGAACGGCTCTAGAGTCACTCCAATTGCCATAGGCCAATTATCAGGACTCAACACTCTTGGAATCTCAATGGTTTGTATCGAGTATGCTCCATGGGGAATCAACCCACCGCACACTCACCCAAAATCAACCGAAATCTTAAATGTAATTGAAGGTTCACTTCAAGTAGGATTTGTCACTTCGAATCCTGACAATGGGCTCATAACAAAAACTCTTTCACAAAGGAGACGTTTTTGTTTTTTCCAGTGGGATTAGTTCATTTCCAGTGTAACGTGGAAACCAAAAATGTTGTACCCATTGCTGCATTGAGCGGTTAAAATCCTGGAGTGATAATTATTGCAGACGCAGTTTTTGGATCAACTCCCGGTGTTAATGGTGATATTCTTGCAAAGGCATTTCAAGTGGATAAGAGTGTTGTGGATCAACTTCAGGCTAAATTTTAAGGACGATGAAGCAAGTGGTGATGTTTTGATTTGGATTTTGTGTTTGTTTCCTATTTTTGTTTCAATGGGTGCATGTCCGTTGGTTTTGTAGTTTCTAAAATATGAGTTTTGAGTGATGTACGAACAATTCTTGATGATTTTTAGTTCACGTGCTTCTATTTTTAACAAGTTTTGCAGTAACTAAATGCATGAATGTATTCTCCAAACCAGTGCCTGATTGAGACATAACCAAATTGCAATATTCCCCGGCATAAACAAAGATGAAATCAAACAATACAAATTCACTCAGTTTTTTCATCTTCATCAGAGCTACTTTTGTAACTAAGGAAAATTAATGTCAGCTCCTGTGCCTTGCTAACAACCATACGACTTGGCATTACATTACAGAATTCTCACACGTTTGTAGTACCTATCTCTCACTTATTTAAAACAAATTTACACAAGAGATCGACTAGTTCATCTTCATTAAAAATTTATTATACTACAACCAATAACAAGCTGAAAATGCTATTTCTTGGTAAGCTGATTGTTGACGAACTCCAGTACTGAAAGACGCTGGAAGCAAGACGGGTTCAAATCAAATTCAATTCATATATTCCAAGTTTATAAATGCAAATATGAAGTAAATAAACTTCTACGACATACCCTTCGTTCGAGGCTAACTTCTTCAGCACTTATTGTCAATGATTCCAACATTTTAATGGCTTCTTGAATCCCAGAAATCGCTGTATCCTCATTGCCAAGATTCCTATCCACATCAGCAACTTTTGCAAAGGGATATAGCTACATCTATTACCTACAATTATAGAGAAAATAAAACCAAAATTAGTTTAAATCAATTTCACTACGTAATAGTTTTACGAGTTTGCTCACCTGAGAGGGAATGGTTGACTGGTTATTAAGAGCGTTGCGACGAACATCCAACGCTTGAAAATAGTAGGATCTTGTAGCTTGTAAATCACCCTCATAGTATTTTAGATCTCCAATTTTATTTAGAGAAACAGAAAGTGTATGTATTATCTGCAAACCCCGGATGAATAATATTATATTGAGCCACAATTGTAAATCAATGAGGATTATTTTATATCAATCCATACCTCCAAATCATCCTTAGGCACTTTCATAAGGAAATCGACACTCTCCTCAAAATAGGAAATTGCTGAAGTAGTATCTCCAGTAGCTCGACTGAAATTTATCACAGTGTTAGCACAATCGAGAGAAAGATTAAAATTTCAGTTGACCAAAAGAAAGAAAGAAAAAAGAGCTAAATGCAAAAATACCCCCTTTGCTTTGCCTAATTAGTAAAACCCTCATCTTATTTTACTTAGCAAACACCCCCCCCCCAATTCTTTTTTTATTAGCAAAAAACCCCATTTGAAATTCCTTCATAAGTCAATAGGGAGCTTATTGTCAATTTTTTTAGTGAGGGTGGGGGGTTATTGAAAATTTTCAAAGTTAACAGGGGGTTTATCGATAATTTTTTAGGTTAAGAGGGGTGTTTTTGCATTTTTGTAGAGGGTATAATTGTCATTTTTCCTGCAAGATATGTATTCCGGCATGGGAGGTTTATTTTTTGCCAATAGAATAATAACACGGGGAGGTTTTACTAATTAGGCAAAGCAGAGGGGGTATTTTGCATTTCACTCGAGAAAAAAAGACAGATGGGGGACATACCAGCAATCTCCAAGCATGCCTAACACAGCACCTAGTTGAGAACATAACTCAGGAGTATTTCCCATCCTTCCCAACTGTTCTCTAACATCTTCAGCACATAAACTAAGCCTCGATTTTGCACTTTCTATGTTATTGGCACGAAGTGCCTATAGATAATACAGATAACATATTTGATCCCAATAAAAAATAAAAAATAAAATAAAAACAGATTAACATAAAAACGTAATCCTAAAGCAAGTGAATCCAGAGAAAATAGCTCAGTGGGCAAGTAATTAAGAAGCTTACTCTCATGGCCTGCTGCATTAAGAAGGCACCTCGTTCAAGTGAAACATCCTCGTATATCACTTTTTTCTTCTCATCTTCTTTTTCTTCCTCGTCTGTAACTTCTTGAGACCTTTTGATCCTTCCATGACCTTCAATGAAACGATCAACGACACTCTGAAGATTTGGGTCAACTTCAATCTTCTCAATGTCAGCACCACATAAGGGACAATCCTTAAACCGAGATACACATGCTCTGATTTTGATTAAAAGAAAACATCAGAATATTCATTAGGAAAATCTTAAAAGTGGCATTTAGTATCACAAAATGCCATCTAAACTTTGTTCTTGAAACCACAATGGGCTAATTTAGTTTACATAGGGGTAAAATGCAATTTTCCCCAAAATGACTCAAGACTCTTCATATGCGAGGAAACACATTCACTTCATATACCAGGAAATAAACAATTGATGAGTAGCAAAGTTTTGCTTACTTGCAATATACATGGGAACAAGGCACACATTTGCTGCATTCAAAAAGAAGTGCTTGGCATATCATGCAGCTGAGAGGACCTAACTTAAACGTCTGAGAGTCATATCCGAAAGGACATTTGGGTGCAATAGTCGAGTCTTCCTGGGGCTTGCTATCATTAGGTTTATTCTGGTTTTCATCAGGTTTCTTGACAGATGCATCATCTGGCCTAGATGCCTTGCTGAAGGGACAAACAGGTGTCATATTGATTTATACCTGAAATAGGGAAAATGGTTTCATTTTAAATTTCTATTCATAATTATAGAAACTTAAATCAGGCAAATCAAATAATTACCAAATTCTACATAGATTATACTAAAGATTTTGAAAAGGAGAAACATAATGACCAATCAGTCTTCTTTACTTGATGCTACAACTCTGAATTGTAAATATCCCAGAAACAAAGGATGTATAATGTCAAGTAAGACTTGAGACAATGTCTTTTCCAATGGATATATTAAACCAAACCCTTACGTAGCCACCAAAGTAACTCAGAGCAATTGGAAGATCCTGAGGTTGATACAAAGGTTAATTAATGCCCACCAAAGTAATGAATTAACAAACCAAATTGAATATAAACAGAAACGAAGCATAGTGGCGAAATAGTAGAACGTTAGCCTTGCAGGAATTAGAAAGGTGTCTATGTTTAATACATAAAGCCAGAGATCAAGAATGTTCATTATGGTAAATTCAACTAGGAAAAATAATATGACAGAATTGTTCCTTGATATATATGACGTTTTAAAGATTGTACAATTAGTTATCAGAAACTAATAAGAAAACTGAATTAGATAACCATAACTCGGAAGTGGAAATAGAAAAAGACTATAATTCAATTTAAGAAAGACTCAGAACAGAAAAGAGTACAGGAATACAGTAAAAACCAAGAAAATAACTGATCAAGTTAAATTTGGTCAATTCAGAAAGAAAAAAAGACTTGTGCCGATTGAGTACTTGGAATTAAAACCCTAGAATTTCAAATTCTTTTTTAACCTAGAGAGGAAAAGGAAAAAACAATCTATGAATCTTCAAATTAAGCATCCAACAAATTTTTTTTTTTTTTTGTTTCATCACGAAATTAACTCAACAAAGACACCCACTTAATATTGCAGCAAAGAGATTTTCAAGAATGCAAAAAAGGGAAGGCTAACCAAAATGTAAATATTTATGCATCCAAAATAAGTTTTCTTTCATCAAAAATACATTCAAGAAAAACTCTTGTTCAAGATTACAGCAGACTGATTTTCAAGAAAACAGAAAAAGGAAAGAATTCACCACAACTCACCAAGATTCCTCTTGTAAAAATAATAGCCTGTAGAATATCAAGAACGTAACCCAGAAAAGAATTTGTCAATGCGGAGGAGGAAGAAAGAAAAAGACTGGACCTTTATAAAAAGACAAATTCTTGGAAAGGATTTAATGTGGAAAAGAACGGTTTTTTTTAACAAATTGTATGAGGGTTTTCAAAAAAGAAATGAAAAGATATCAGAGAAAATTGGTCCAAGCTTTTGAATTGTACTATGTGAATTTGGGGTATTTAGTTGTCCTTTATAGAACTTTGAGAAATTTTTATACGTATAACATATTTTTTTTTTTTTTTTTTTTTTTTTTTTTTTTTTTTTTTTATAACCCTGGTGTACAAGCTTACACTAGACTAATTCTGGACCCTCAGAACCCTTGCCCTAGAATCCTGAAGGATGTAAATCGCAGGATGTGCCTCCACCAAGCCCCGGGTTCCCACCATACTGCTGTACACTCTGCGCACAAAGGGGTCTTCACCACAATTGACCCTTAAATAGACCCATAGAAATGCTTCCATCCAAGTTCCACATATTTTGTGTGTATTGTATAGAGAGAGAGAGAGAGAGGAGAAGTGTGTGGACTTGAGAAGAGGGTTGTAACTTTTCTTTCTTTATTTTTCTTTATTTGTGATAATAAGTTGCAGACAGGTTTCACAGTTCTGAAAGGGAAATGTTGACGATAGTGTAAATTTGATTTAAATAAATGCTGATTTTTTAACTTACATTATGTGAACCTATTCTTTTTTTCTTTCAATAATAATGATGAATAATGAAAAGTAAGCAAACATACTGTATTTTGTTTTTGTTTTCTTGGATATTATCCACCGCCTATTTGACTCAGATATCGGATAAGGCCCAATCTGAGTGTAGCCCAACCCAAACACATCAGTATCCTAGGGCCCTATTATGGAAAAGTTTTGGCTTGGTCTGTTTAGACAAAGGACTAGGACTAAAAACCAATGTTAGCTGCTCAACATTTGTCTTGAGATCATTTGGTAAAACTTGGATTTATCGTACAAAAGTTTGATTAATATTTTTCATTTGGTAATTTTGAAAATATAATAGAGTTCTACTCAATAAACTTAAAATTGAAAATTATTCAATACTTCAATAGAGCTCGGTCAGTTTAATCAATTTGTTGAGGGCTTTTATTTCAGTAATGATTCTTGGTGTGTTTTACTTTTAATATAAACTTACTAGGAAAAAAATAACTCCAAATAATAATTAATTGTAATCAGATTATCAAAATAAAATCATGAAATATATTTAAATGTTTATTCCCATATCTCAATGAGCTATTGAAAAGAATTGGCCCTAGCTATTGCCTATTAGGTCAATGCGAATTATTTAAACTTAATCGATCCAACCCGTGCCGTTTACTGTGTAAGTCGTAGGCCCCGGTAGGTGGGCCCATTTCTTAACTTGCATGATGACGTGGATCGAATATTGCCCCACCACAGTTAGTGTACAGCTGCGCAGGAATTAGCTCTCTCTCTCTCTCTCTCTCTCTTTGCTTTCTGGGTTGAACCCGATTCACACAATTAAAATTAATAATTAATTATCTCTCTATCCCTCCAAAAATTCCCTAAAAAAGTTCAACCACAGATCCCTTTTCTCCCCAGTCTGAAGAATTGAAAAAACCCATTTCAAGAACTCTGTAACGCTAAACCCACCACAATTGTGTACAGTCTTTTTCTCCAAGGTCACTCTCTCCCTCCTTCTCTCTTTCTAATAATTATATGATGTGTTTGTAGCTTAAAGTTTTAATCTTTTTGGCTTTTAGTCTCAGTAGAGATGAAACTTTTTTTTTTTTTTTTTTTAATATATTTGCATGCGAGTGTTGATTAATTCTTTTTCTATGTTCAGATTAGAAAGATATATCATATGCTGTGCTGTGGTTATAATCTCAGTGACCAATTCGTTTGTTTCGGTTCTTTTCAGTGAGGATGTTGTGGGTTCTCAATTTGGTTGACTAACTTGAAAAGGCTAGGGTTTTCATTTCTTTTGAATTTTTCATTTGTTATTAATTCAATAAACCAGTAGAAAATTTTGGAGATTGGGTATCTAGACCCAAGTAATTAGTTTATCGATTGAAAGTGAGGAGGCTTATTTTTTGTGAAAACTCAAGTAGGAAATAATTGGGATTCTGAATTTAGGCTTCACTATAAAGGTAAATTAGGGATTTTTCGATTTTCAAAGTTGTGAATTTTCGATGTCTTAGGAGAATACTGGTACAATGAACCTTGATCTCAATTTGGGACCTTTTAATAACAATTCAAGTGATGATAATGACCCTGGATCAAGATCTTACCCTGATGTTGCTATGAACTTAGAAGATTGGTTAGATGTTCCTGTCGATCCCCTAAGGGAAGTTATAAGCCATAGACGGCGTTCATTGTGGAGGCACGTTCCAATTCCCCTAGAAACACGTAACCTTGCACTAGAGTTAATAGGTATTAATCCTTCACAAACCGGTGACGGTAGTGTTGCTAGCGAGGAACTTCCAAACGAGGCTCTAGGTAAGGAGGAAGATTGTATGAAAAAGAATGGTGAAGAAGGGAGCTTTTTCGATTGCAATATTTGTTTAGAATTGGCTAAGGATCCAGTCCTTACTTGTTGTGGCCACCTATATTGTTGGCCTTGTCTTTACCGATGGTTGCATCTTCATTCCGATGCCAAAGAATGTCCTGTTTGCAAAGGAGAAGTTACCGTAAAAAACGTAACCCCGATTTACGGCCGTACGAATACTACGCGTGACACGGAGGTGGATTCGAGTCTTAAAATTCCGATTAGGCCCCAAGCACGAAGGGTCGAGAGTTGGAGACAAACTATTCAGAGAACCGTGTTGACTGTTCCAATGGAGGAAATGATTAGGCGACTTGGGAGTACGTTCGACTTGAGTCGAGAATTAGCCCTATTACAATCTCAAAATCCCGATAACCCTCGCGAACCACCCGATGATCGAATAATAAACCAAATCTTGACTTCTAGAGCAATGCGTAGAGAGCGAGCCCCATCAATCCCGATCGATGATGTAATAATGGACTTAACGGAAACTAGCCCTCCTAATTACGAGCCAAGAGATAACCGAAGGCTTTCTGCGCTTTTACTCAGAAGATCTAATGCACATAGAGCAGCCAATCTGACATCAGCGTTAAACTCGGCTGAGAGTTTAGCTGCAGAGAATTTGGTAGAATCGTACTTCCATAGCATTCCTTTGGTAAGGAATCATAATCGGCATTTGCCTCCGCCACTTGATGATAGAGACTCCGTGTCTAGTATTGCTGCGGTTATTCAGTCGGAGAGTCAAACGTTTGATAATGCTATCGAGATAGATTCTAGAGTTTCTCTTTCTACTTCATCTTCTAGAAGGAGAAACGATGGTTCGAGAATTTCAGACGTGGATAGTGGAGATTCACGTGCGCCTCGGAGAAGGAGACTGAATTGAGTACTACGAGAACTTTAAAGCTAATTGCTACTTTTATGTCTTGTGATTTGTTGTATAAATCGAACTACTGTTATAGTTAGTCGAGATCTGGAAATTTTTTAAGTTTTGTTGGTTAGCGTTTAGTTTCTTGTTTTTATCGATTCATTTGAATTGAATTGAATTGAATTGAATTGAATGGGGTTATGATCTATATGTGGTGTATAATGAAGCAACTGAGGTTGATTTTCGTAGTTGTAACTGTGTGTAATGTAACTACTCTTTGTCCAAATATGTAGATCTGTTTCTAGTATCTGTGAATCCAAATAGATAGGCTGATAGGCATTTACTGAAGAAAAGCCCAGCCCTTAAATGTCCAATTTTCAATTTTTTTAAGACCCAAATTCGTGTCTTTCCACGGCCCACGAGGTAATAAGGTCCATATCCGGCTTTTCGATTAATATATTCGGGTTGGTGTTGGTTAAAATTTGTAAAACACAAGGAAAAAGTAGGTGGATATCATGTTTTTTTCCTTCATTCAAACACCAAAAGGAAAAAGAAAAGAAGGAATTCCACATATGAAATTTGAGTTTGAACGTTGTTATTTATTTTATAATTTGAGTGCGATAAAGTTAGACCTGAACTTACTAAAACAGTTGAGAAATTGAAAAATAAAGAAAAATTAGAGCTTGTACGACATACGGTATTTTACATGAAAGAAACGAAAAATTAATTAATGAAAATCAGTGATTTGAATACATGGTGGATACAGTCCAGAGGAAGGTATGAAACTTTGGTATTAAAAGACAAATATTCCTCAAAAGTAACTATATATGTGTCCTTATCAAAAACTACAGTACGTATTTGTGAAGAAAAGAAAGGAATGAGATTATACCTAACAAACCACAATTTACATGTAATCATCAATTAATCATTTTTCCAGATAAACTCTTCTACTATTATATATTTAATTAAACATAAACAACATTCCTGGATCTACATTCACCAGGTTATGTGTACGTATGTGTGTGTATTTTATCCGAGTATATAAATAAATAAATAACATAATGCACATTTGTACTGCATGTCCCATATATCAAGAGGCAACTAACTGGTTGTGATCACAGGACCATTCAACGAGGTTGCTTCTGGTTTAGTTTTACCAAGAGTTGTGCATAGAGGATTTCATTCCATGCGTCGGGCACACCGGGTAAGCACCAATGGCTGCAGTCTTGAAAACTCAAGGGCGATTTTGCTTCTTCATCCGACAAATGTTGTTTCCTATATATCGATGGATGGCCATCTTTTCTATAATCTGTCATTCGTGTCACATTTAGATAAGTTACATTTGTTTTCATTCCTCTCAATACTTTCTCCAAAACTATCATCATTGGAGGATACGGTGTGAGGTAAGTCTCGATCTTTATTGGTTCCGTTTCATGGTCACATTGCCCCCCGGAATTCCATTGCCCACCACTACATAAATCATACAAAAAAGGTTACGAGTATTAAAAACTAGAGGAATTAAGATGGGACCTGCATGCGTTGCCTAGTTTAATTGGCGATGAAATCAAATACCTATAAAATAGTGGAAGAAAACTACAAAATTGTCAATAAATCATTTTTCAAGCGCTTTGATCTTATCTTATGCTTGAATTCTAGTAGTGGAAAAAATAGGTTGCTGGTAAGCCTGATTGGGTCCGATTGACTAAATCAACATTACACAATCTCGTGTTTTGTTTGGTAGCATAGATTTAATCAAGCCCTTGAAATTAGAAGCTTATTATAATAATATTTCAAAGGGTTGACATATAGTTATAAATATATACTATCTTGCCCTTCATCTAGATATCCGATATTCCAGGCCATCTCTTTAACAAGGTAACTTCTATATAATATGCCATAATCTAATCATGTCTACCAAACGCTTCCTAACAAGACATCATTTTCTTCGATTACACGATTGATTGTGGACGAAATCTACTTGTAGATCACAAGAACCCTTAACTTCTTCTAAGTAAATAATGTACTAGGAATATATGCTAATGTCTTGACAATATAATACCTGAAATGAGATGCCGAATAACCTCTGAAAAAAACGAGCGACTTCTTGGGATCGACGTTCTTGTCTACCCATCTACCCCATGTTGTTAAAGCCTTTCTAAACGCCTCCATCACATTCAACTCACTATACACATGGCTACCTTCTTGATAATAGTCCTTCCTAAAACATTCAAAAAAGCTAATTAAATCAGCAAAATTATCTAGGGACAAATTCATCAAACGGATGTTAAAACTTATAATAAGTTTTACGATTTTACCCTTTTGAAGTCTTCTCATGAGTCCACCAATGTCCAGTGTTGAAAACAATTATGTCTGCATTTCTATATTTATCGGCAAATCCTTCGATTATATCGAGTCTAAGTGTTTCCTTCTTAGTTCCATTCTTGTCTGCAGCTTCCCATTCTTGAACCAAGAAGGGCGATACGAAAAACTCCACCGTGCATTTATAGTCCTATATATAATGATTACAAGTAAATAGGACATTAAATAATGACAATCTCAAATTTAGATTAATAATAACAAGAAAAAAATATAACTTAATTCTTACTTCAAATACAAAGGAATAAGAAGCTTCTGTCCTAAAATGGTGCCTGCCAAATTCTTCATAAACTTTCTTCTGATCTTTTAATGAATTTCTCAAGATGCAAATAAGAGATTCCCACATATTCCTATTTAGAGAATCACCAACAAAAACTAATCTTTTTCCTCTCAACAATTCCAACATATGACTCCCATCCAATCTGAAACAACAATTTAATCAAATTAATAATTAATCAATGAAAAACAGAGTACTAAACTAAATTATACTTTAAAGTTTAAATTAAATAGTACCTCGGCAGAGTACAACCCTTTGGCTTCCATTTAAGTTTGTGATATTCATTATCAGGCCTTCCATTGAGAAAACAATTAAATTGTTCATCAATTAAAGAACAGGAACCTGGTTTGTACAGTGGATAAGACTCGTCTTTCACCCAAATTCCATCAAATAAATTACAATTCATCAGAGACTTTACCAAATCATCAGAAGTTGAATTTTGAACGACTCCCTTTTCTGCAGTGAAATTCTTCGTAGTGTTTGTGACCCCAATTGTGCTCTGTTTTTCACTCTGAGTCTGATTCTTGATAATTGATGAACCTTTACTCAACCCAGAAGAGGAATTTGATGGGGTTGTATAATTATCGTTCGTGGGCAAAATTGTAGCATTATTAGTATGAGTCATAATATCTCCATCTTTAGTGTGATTTCCTACATCTGGTCGCAAATTGTGGGTTTCTGAAGCAGATGAGTTTGGGAAAAAATAATAGTAAATCGGAGAAAAGTGAGATCTATAAGACTCATCTGAATAAATTGAAGAAGAAGAGTTTGATGAAGAGGGAGTAAAGGCAAAAAACAGTGTGAAGACAGTAAAAACAAAGATAAAACCATATGCAAAAGATGCAGTTTTTGTTTTAGTTGAGAATATTGAAAAATACTTGGTTGTTCTAAAGTCTGAGATCATAGTACCGCCATTGATGGCTGCATACTTTGTAATATCCGCCATGTCGGCAGAGCAATTGTTTCAAGTTTTCCCAGAAATTAATGTATATGAAATTTAGGTTAGGGAGAGAAAGAGGATGCTTTTTGATGGAGCAATCAATTTTTTTTGGTCGGGTTGTTTCTTACTCTGAAGAAGTACTCTGCCTCTGTGTGTGTGTCTGTGTGTTTGTGTGTTTTAGAGAGAGAGAGAGTTCAACTAGAAAACTGGTTTCCCCATTGTCATTATTGGACGGTGAAATTGATGAATGTTTTCTTCTTGAAAGTGGAAATTAAGTGTGTGTTTTACTAGTACTTTTTATTTATAGTTTTATTCTGTTTTTTCTTCCTTTTTCTTTCTTTTGCTCTTCCATTCCATGTCATAAAAGGGCGAAGTTAAACAGCATGATTGGCATCACCGTCACGCGTAAGTTCTTGTCTTATTTATTTCCATATGTGATCTTCTGCTAATTCTTACCATATACTAAAAGGAAAATCCCATTTTGCAACCCTAACTCTCCACAAATTATTATTTCAAGTTATATGGACTACACATAATTGAAATCTTGCAAACACAATTTCTGAAAATAAGGTAAATCGTTTTATCAAACAAGTATCCGGAGTTCGGGCCATGTTGCATCTATCTCAACAAATTTATCGAGTCTTCTTTTTTCTTGTGATAAAAAGAAAAGTTATCGAGTATTCAATTTTCAATTTTATATATATATATACAATACATGCTCACTAAAGATGATATACCATATCATATTAGTACAATATATATATTTAGGTATGTTATAATATTAGGGTTTAATCTAATTAAATATGACTACAAATTTTAAGGTTTTATATTTCCTTTGATTGGGATTCAGATGGTCTATCAAGTCGACTAAAAGATAGGTTGGGTCAATCAAGTCAAACAAAGAATATTAAATAAAAGGTATAGGTCTTCAAACTTTATTATGAAATTGGAATATACTTTTTGTGTGAAAGTCTTATGAAATAAATAAACTCAAATTAAGAAAAAATATGTGATGAAGAATATGGAAAATTATTTCCTATTTTTATAAATATATAATTCATTACATATTTTTTACTCCAGAAGCGTTATTCTCGAAATTAGGGACGATCAACTTGTGTGATCTATTTATTTAGATTGATTTCTTTTAATTACATATACAATTTTTTTTAATAATGTTGAATGACATGAAAAGAAACTCTAATTTTATATTAAAAGAAAAATAATGTGTTGGGGATCAATTTCTCATTATATTCTTTGTTCTTTTTGAATCTACAATTATTATTTAAGATGCCATTTGAACTTGGGAAAAAATATCCAAAAAATGAGAAAATTGAAAGAAAAAAACGAAGATAAAGTTAGAGTTCTTGTCACTGAATGCAAAAATAATTAAATGAATAATCATAATCGTTGTGTATATTTATAAAGTTAGGACCCGTTTATTTGACGGGAATGGAATCTGTATTTGGTAATTTGATTAACTGGTATTACATAACTAAGTTTGGTTAAAATTTCAGATTTCCGAAAAGGAAATATATTCCTTTAAACTAGGAATATTGCAACCAAAATTTAGGAATATAAAAATCATATTTCCTATGGTATTATTATTCCTTCACCAAGAGATTTGATACTAGAAATAAGAAAGAAATTATAGCCCCAATTTTTTCCTTACAGTCGTTTATAATTTTCTCTCCCGCGCCTCTCTTTTTATATGTGTTCATCTTCTTCTCTATCATGTTAGTGGTATCATATACATAGTTCTTGCAGGAAAATTCTTGCAAGAATTTACATAATTGTATTTTTGTTTTGAATTGATAAAATATTGTAAACAATTTTAGGAATTATTGTGAGTTTGTTACAGTATATTTACTATATAAAATGCAAAAATATCTCTGTGTTTTGCCTAATTGATAAAATACAATAATGTGCTATTATTATTAGCCAAATCCTCCTATGTTTTTCTTTATTAGCAAAAAACCATTGTATCGACATGTTATTAGCTTACTAAATATCTTCATAAGTCAATAGACAGGTTATTGTCGATTTTTTTAAATGAACACGGAGAATTATTGTTATTTATCAAAGTTAATTGTGGGGTTATTGTCAAATTTCTAGGTGAATAGCATTATTTTTGCATTTTCTGCTAATAAAAAATTGAGAGATTTTCTTTATAATAAAATTAATATAGGGGAGTTTTTACCAATTAGATAAAGTATGAGGAGTATTTTGCATTTCACTCTATGTATCATATATATATAAAGCATTAATTTACATAATTACATTATACGTAATTATATATAATTAATACCACATATTTTATGTAATAATATATATAATGGTATTTTTGTGAACTTTTTTAAATATGAACTCCATTTCATAATATTACCAAATATTAGAAAATGAATATGTCGATCAAATTCCTCTGTAAGATGAGCCATCAAAGCTTCCTTGCTCAAATTTCGGATGTTACCCAAAACGTGGTAATAAAATAATATTTCGAAAATTAAATGCATGAACTACATATTACTAGATTTAGATTCTATCTAGTCAAACAAACTCTTAAAGTTAATTATTTAGGCTGTTTAAAAATTAATTAAAAAACTAATATGGAAATAGAGAGATTGGTGGGCAGTGGGACTAGGGAATTTATAACGTTGATGTCATGTACTACCTTTCAGTTAATGCCACATTTAATTGAAGGGTCCCATTCATTATGAATGACAGAAAAGAAAAGAAAAGAAAAATAGAATTTATATTTAATGCATTATTTGGTCCATGTTGTAAAATAAAAAAAACTAGCATACGTCCCGTGCTATGCACGGGTTTTAAAAAATATATATGTTAAGTACCTTGTTTAATATGTTAAAAATATTTATTGTACGACATGATTAAATATATAAAATGATTGTACCAAATATATATATATATATATATAATGAGAATAACAATATTTATATACAAAGAAAAATAATATGTTAAACTACATAGAAATATTTGCACACCATCAATGTTAAACTAATACCTGCAAAACGAATGAAAAATTAAAGTAAAAATTATGTCATATTTATGTGAGTTTTATTTGGTATTGACAGTATATTAGTGAAATTTTCCAATTTGAATTTGTTGAATGTTAATATGGTAATTGAAGATGTGATTATTTGGTGCCAATTTTTGCTTTGCTCACCCGCAAGTATTAAATAAAAATTCTACTTAAATTTTAATACAAAGAGACAAATTTTAAGAAAAATAATAATAATCAGAATGCTTCACATTAAAATATAAAGAAAAAATATAATCGAATTGCGTAGAACTCATGTCGGGGTATAGGGTCAAAAGAATTGATCGTTGAAACATTAAATATAAACAAAATCTTAGGCAAGCAGTTTGTTTGAGAAATTGGAATGATTTCAAATGTATTTTACTTTACATGTTATCTTCATGTTTGTAATCAGGTATTTTATGCATTAGGAAGAAGGTTTCAAGTCCTTAAAAATGTTTTAATTTTTTTTCCTTATGATAACAACACTTGATAAAGGGATATATATATATACGACATAAGAATTAGTGGTATATAATACTTACCTCTTTGATTAATAAATAACACCTTCAAAATATTCTCAACTGCCTGCTTAAGATATACTTTACTCCACTGTTGTTATCATAATAACATAACAAATTAAAAACATTTGAAGACTTAAAATCTTGGCCAAAAAAATTTAAGAGATAAAAAAAGCTAAGCTTACCTCTCGTATACAAAATAAAAAACACCACCAAAATCCTCTAAATTTTCTGTCTATCCCTTTATCAAGTGTTGTTATCATAAAAAAAAATCAAAACATTTAAGGACTTGAAACCTTCTTTCTAATGCATAGAATACCTGATTACAAACATGAAGATAACATGTAAAGTAAAATACATTTGAAATGACTAAGAATATTAAGAACTTAACCCATGTAAAAAGAACACATATCTTAGTCAATGTAATATATATGCAATAAAGCAAATTGTTCAGCCAAATCGCATAAAGAGAAATGAAAAGTGCATATCATAATGAGTTAAACCGTCTACCATACTTCAAACACCCCTACTTCATCTCTTGTTCCTTTACTCTAAGAAGTATGAACGCGCTGTTGCAAGCAAGAAAAATATAAAAATTTGAAATTAAATTTGAAAATATTATGAAACTGAAAAATAAATTTGTTAACCAATCAAATATGGCATTATGAAAACCGAATTTTTTTTAAGAAATAAGTTGTGCAACCGCCTAGAGCAAACTGTTCAGTCAAAAGAAATGGAAAGAGCATAACATAATGAGTTATAGTAAGAAAAATATTAAAATCAGAAAGGTGAAAATATTATGAAACTGAAAAAAATGATTAAAACTTATTGAAGAGAAGATGGAAAAAACTTAATTGTAAGTGGGTTTGGGATTGTACGTGGGTTTGGAGGTAGTTATATTATTAAGTAAAATAAAATAAATCAAAATAAGGAGAAAAATGTGGGTGTGGGTTTGGAGGTGGTTATAATATGTATGATGTAATTATTAGGTAAAATAAAATTAAATCAAAATAGGGAGAAATTAGTATTTTGGTCAAAACAAATTAATTGAAGTCAAAGACTGCTGTGGAATATATTATAAGTAGATAGATAGATAGATTACAGAATATTTTGAGGCTGCAGGGCCCTGGCCCGTATCATCCTTTCAACAATATCATAATTCGACATTGCTTTAAAATGCAAAATTTAATTCGAAGGTAACTTATATTAGAAGTTATAATATTTTGCATATATTGAAAGGGATGTAATTGAATTTTGTATAGAGAATTCTGGAGAGAAAAACAAGTAAATAAAATTGCTTCTTGAATTTAAAAAGTGTTAATTGTGTACAGAATAATTAATCCTAACTTCTATATATAAGAATCCTAAACCGCCTTATGACTTTAACTAAATAACTAATTTGCTAACAAACTAACTTAATGAACTAAACTAAAGGCGGTGAAGGTTAAATTCAAAGAAGCGTTAATACGCTTTTTATATTTACAATTAAATAATAAACTAAAATGAAAATAGATAAAATAAAAGAAATAGGAGCCCTAATTTATTCATTACGCTATCTGAATTGGGGAGACTGGGCAATCAACTGAGGCCTGCATTTTTGTCCAAATTGACGTCTTGAGCTGAAGGTAAATCTTCGTTTTTATCTTTAATATTTGATAGCCCCCCACAAATTGGCGTGTACAGATCTTTTACACCCAATTTGGAGAGGATATAAGTGAATGATTTACGAGGTAATGCCTTGGTGAAAATGTCTGCTAATTGAAGTGCAGATTTGATTGGGAGCAGTCTGATATGGCGTTTGGTGAAGTGCTGACGGACGAAATGGCAGTCAATCTCCACATGCTTAGTCCGTTCGTGAAAAACTGGGTTATTGGCCAAGTGAATTGCAGAGTTGTTGTCACAGAAGAGAGCAGGCACCGAGGTAAGTTGTCCTAGATCTTTTAATAACTGTGAAATCCATAGTAGCTCACTTGTAGTAGAAGCAAGTGCCCTGTATTCTGCTTCGGCAGATGATCTTGATACTGTGCTTTGCCTTTTTGATTTCCATGATATTAGTGACTGGCCTAGGAAGACACAGAAACCCGTAGTTGATTTTCTTGTATCCTTGCACGACCCCCAATCTGCATTACAAAAAGCAGAAAGGGAAACATTAGAATTAGGGAGATATAGTAGGCCTTGGCCTGGGTTACCTTTTAAATATTTCAACAAGTGTTGAGCTGCAAGCATGTGAGACTGAGAGGGTTTAGCAAGGAACTGACTAAGCTTGTGAACTGCAAAGCTTATGTCAGGCCTTGTAAGTGTTAAGTAAATAAGTCTTCCAACCAGTCTTCGGTAAGAAGAAGCATCAGGAAGAAGGTTGGATGACTCAGTACTTAATGAAACAGTAGGATCCATTGGGAGTGACATTGGCTTGCTAGCCAAGTGGCCAGTGTCCTCCAATAACTGCAAGGTGTATTGCCTTTGAGAAATAACAACCCCACATGTAGAGTAAGAAAGTTCAATTCCTAAAAAGTATTTTAATTGACCTAGGTCCCTTAAAGCAAAAAAACTGTTGAGAGTGACTTTGGTAGAGTTAATAATAGATATGTTAGGACTAGCTAATATAATATCATCAACATAAACAAGAAGTGCAATGAAAGAAGAACCAGTACCTTTAGTGTAAAGAGAGTAATCAGAGAGGGATTGAGTAAAACCCAAAGATTCTAAAACAGAATTAAGCTTAATGTTCCATTGTCTGCTGGCCTGTTTCAATCCATATATGGATTTGGACAGTTTGCAGACAAATTTACCTGTTTGACCAGTAGATGTAGATGGGGGAACATATCCCTGTGGTAACTCCATATAAACTTCTTCTGAGAGGTCACCATTTAAAAAAGCATTGTTAACATCTAGTTGATGTAGGATCCATTTGTGAGCAACTGATAGGGCAAGTAGAACTCTGACTGTAACAAGTTTAGCAACTGGGGAAAAAGTGTCAGTATAATCAATCCCTTCAGTTTGAGTGAACCCCTTTGCTACTAGCCTAGCCTTAAACCTGTCAATTGAACCATCAGATTTTCTTTTTGCTTTGAAAACCCATTTACATCCAATGGGTTGTTTATTAGGTGGGAGTTGTGTGATGGTCCAAGTTTTATTGTTAATCATAGCAGTTAATTCTGTATTAATGGCCTGAACCCATTCAGGGTGTTTAATGGCCTGTTTGTATGTAGTTGGTTCATAGATTGAAGATATGTTTGCTAGGAAGGCCCTGTGAGAGGAGGATACCTTAGAGTAGTTTAGGACAGAGGAAAGAGGGTGGGAGGGGTTTGTTTTGGAAATGACATTACAATGGAAATCCTTAAGGTAAGCAGGGGGTTTTGATGGTCTATTTGATCTTCTGAGAAGTGGTTCAGGTGGGGCAGTAGGGTTAGGATCATGGATAGGAGGAGGAGGAGGGGAAGTATGAGTAGGAGAATTTTCAGGGAGAGGATAGTCAAAGTAGATGTTTGGGGCTGGAGAGATGTTTTGAGTATTTGGGGTAGGTATAGGAGAGTGAAAAGGGAAGATAGATTCATGAAATATAACATCTCTAGATAGGAAAATTTCATTGGATTGATTATTAAGAAGTTTGTAACCTTTTATACCAGGGGCATATCCAATAAAGGTACATTGGGTAGCCCTTGGCTCAAATTTCTTTCTGTGCTCATGAAGAGTGGCAGCATAGGCAAGACATCCAAAGTTTTTAAGAAAAAAATAGTTGACTGGTTTGTTATATAACAGAAAATAGGGGCATGAATTATTCAAGAGAGGGGAAGGGGTCCTGTTCATTAAGTAGACTGCAGTGAGAATACATTCTGACCAGAATTTAATAGGTAACTTTGATTGAAATAATAAAGATCTAGCAATATTCAAAATATGTTGGTGCTTCCTTTCTACCACAGAGTTTTGTTGAGGTGTTTGTACATTAGAAAACTGATGTATGATGCCAAGTTTAGAAAACAAGTCAGTAAATAGTAATTCTTTTGCATTATCAGATCTAAAAATTTTAATAGTTTTCTGGAATTGAGTTTGTATCATAGATATAAATTTTGGAATAAAAATTTTAGTTTCACTTTTATGTTGTATTAAATATACCCAAGTGAATCTGGTGCAATCATCAACAAGTGTTATAAAGTATCTAAATCCATTATGTGAGGGAATGTGGTAGGGACCCCATATATCACAGTGAATAAGATCAAAAGAAGAAATAGACATATTATTATTACTGGGGAATGGTAATCTTTTTTGTTTTGCTATAGGGCAAATGTCACAATGAGAATGAACAGATTTAGATGTATCAGGAAAATGTAAAATGTCCTTTAATGAATACAGCCTATCATAAGAAGGGTGACCTAATCTTGAGTGCCAGGTACTAATTGAAACTATTTTATTACAAGTAGCATGAATATTCTGAACATGGTCAGTGGCCTCAAGAATGTAAAGTCCATGGTGTAAGTCACCCTGTCCAATCATCTGGAGGGAGGTCTTGTCCTGTATAAAAAATTTACTATGCATGAATGTGATGGTAATATTGTGATTGTGAAGTAAAGAACTTACTGATATGAGATTGAAATTGAATGAAGGAACATAGAGAACATTAAACAGTGTTAAAGTAGGAGAAATATAAACTGAACCAGTAAAAAAGACTTCAATAGTAGTGTTATTAGGTAATGTGACAGTTATGTTGGAAGCATGAGAAATTGTTTTAAAAAGATGTATGTCAATGCATATATGATGTGAGGCTCCAGAATCTAAAATCCATTGAAATTTTGAAAAAGAAAGATTAATAGATGCTATAGAGGAACATGTACCTGTAGAGTCCTGTGGGTTGAAAGAATTCATAATTGAATCATGAGGAGTGGTAGGAGTAGACTGACCAGAGGAAGAGGATGATAACAGTGTTGAAAGCTGCTGGTATTGATCAGGTGATAGATTCTGAATGAATTGAGGGAGGCCAGTGTTGGGACTGGACTCAACAGTAGGAGATGATAGTAGATTATTTGCCTGAGAAGAGGCTGGTCTTGAAGGAGGCCTGTATCCAGGGGGGTACCCATGGATTTTGAAGCATGTCTCTGTTGTGTGGCCTTGCATATTGCAATGAGTGCAATATGGTCTTTGTTTACCTCTGAAGTTCTGGTTAAATGGTTGGCGAGGAGTGAACTGACTGCTGTTGTTGTAAAGAGGTCTGTTGAAGTTATAGAATGGTGATCTAGGTTGGTAGGGGGTAGGAGGTCTAGGAAGGAGAGGTTGAGATGTAGGTTTTAAGGCAAATGCCATTGAATTTTTAGGATCTAAGCCAGGGTTGGATGATTGGAGAGCAATTTGTTTTTCTTCCTGTATAATAAGAGCCAAAGCTTTGTTAACAGTAGGTAGGGGCTCCATAAGGAGGATTTGACTTCTTGTGTGGGATAGGGAATCATCCAATCCCATCAAGAAAATGAATAGATATTCATTTTGAAAGTAATCTTCAAGTTTGCCACAAGTACAGGCAGGTCTTGAATTTAGAATCTCATCCCAGTACATTTTAAATTTTGTGTAGTAACTGTTGACAGTGTGTTTTTCCTGTGTAAGTTTGAGCAAATCTCTTCTGAGT
This sequence comes from Penstemon eatonii, assembly GCA_038501285.1. Classification (NCBI taxonomy): domain Eukaryota; kingdom Viridiplantae; phylum Streptophyta; class Magnoliopsida; order Lamiales; family Plantaginaceae; genus Penstemon; species Penstemon eatonii. The sequence goes on along the minus strand of CM076710.1, from coordinate 86,879,935 downwards.
TGGTACAATCTAGGACCATTACCTTGTTTAAATCTCTCTTTTAACTCATTCCATAAATCTGTAGCCACAGTATGATATTGAATGCTTGATTCTATTTCTGGAGTGACAGAGTTTTGTAACCAAGAAAGAACTACAGTGTTGTTTCTTTCCCAAAAATTAATAAGAGCAGGATCATCTATTGGTTTAGGTATGGAACCATCAATGAAACCCAACTTGTTTTTGACAGTAAGGCTTTTGATCATGGCTCTCTGCCAAGATTGATAATTGTCTTCTGTGAGGAGTTTATTAACAAGGTTTATTCCAGGGCCGTCTGCCGGATGAAGGTAATAGGGACTGGAAGGGTCCTCAACCGGAGATCTATTTCTTGTGGTGGTTGGCGGAGGGGAAGAGAGTGTTGGATCCTCAGCCATGAAGAATTATGATAGATAGTGTTTGATTGAAAAAAAAAAAAAAAAAGGGTTGTCTGGAAGAATAAACTGGAAGAAAAGAGAGAGGAATTTGATGGAACAAGAAGTAGAGTTTAGAAGAAACACCTGATTTGCAGAAGTTACTGAGTGGAATTGAAGAACATGAGGAGATGCTGGTGGTGAAAAGTCGTCTGAATTTGAAGAAGCAGTGCAGAATCTTGAACAGCGGAGGAGATTACTTATACAGCTGATACCATATTAGAAGTTATAATATTTTGCATATATTGAAAGGGATGTAATTGAATTTTGTATAGAGAATTCTGGAGAGAAAAACAAGTAAATAAAATTGCTTCTTGAATTTAAAAAGTGTTAATTGTGTACAGAATAATTAATCCTAACTTCTATATATAAGAATCCTAAACCGCCTTATGACTTTAACTAAATAACTAATTTGCTAACAAACTAACTTAATGAACTAAACTAAAGGCGGTGAAGGTTAAATTCAAAGAAGCGTTAATACGCTTTTTATATTTACAATTAAATAATAAACTAAAATGAAAATAGATAAAATAAAAGAAATAGGAGCCCTAATTTATTCATTACGCTATCTGAATTGGGGAGACTGGGCAATCAACTGAGGCCTGCATTTTTGTCCAAATTGACGTCTTGAGCTGAAGGTAAATCTTCGTTTTTATCTTTAATATTTGATAACTTACTTCCTTTTTCTTGCTTTTATCGACAATCTAAATAACACTATAGCAAATACTTTACACATGATGCTTGGCAGTTCTCTGTTGGAAAAATAACAAAATGTACGGTGTCAATTTTTGTAAAAAATATGAAGGGAAATAGAGAGAACAAGAGTAGGAATTTGTAAGAAATTAATTAGCCAGTTAAATGGGCTAAGCCCGGAAAAAAGCTAACTGGATTAAGCGAATGAAGAAGGCCCGGGTCTTCTTTTAAAAGGAAAAAAACAATTAATAACCTAGTGCAAATACTATAATTAATACACATTGTCAATTTGTCATGCATACCTGTTACGCTCAAATTTCACTTTCTGTAAATTGTACTAATAATTTCATTACAAATCATTTGATGCTACTAACATAGGAAAATTCTTGTCCAAGCCTGGCTTGGCCAAACCCATCCAATCACAAAGCAAGTGTATTGCACTTGCTTTGTGATTGGTCACTTTCCTGGAAGTTACATCCAATCCCAAAGCAAGTGTATTACACTTGCCATGTAATTAGTTTGGGTTCGGTCAAACCCGGTCTGGGTAAGAATTTCCCACTAACATATCCCATCTCCCTGTATAATTGTATTATTATTTTATTATTAATTAATTCTTCACAACTAATTAATTCTTCACAACTAATAACAACCCATAAATTTTAGCTTATAAGTTGAAATATATATTATTGTGTGGATATCGATCTTAACGTGCCTCAACCATTGGCAATGCGTGGAAACATTTGGCAAAATTGCAGAAAATGTCCCAAACTAATTGACAATTTTGGGTTTTCGTCCCACACTTTATCACCTCACCGAATTTCGTCCCGTAATTTTTTTTTTTGGAATTTCGTCCCGCCGTTAAGTATTAGACGGAAATTGCACACGTGGCCGTTAAATTGCCACGTGGTTGCTTACGTGTCATGATGACGTGGCAATTAGCATGACCAATTATACAATATTGCAGAATTAGTCCCAAACTAATTACAAATTTTGGTTTTTCGTCCCAAACTATATCAATTAGCCAAATTTCATCCCGTAATTTACCATTTTGCATGAATTTAGTCCCACTATAAATTTCTAATTTAATAAAAATGACGATTCAATCTTTTACATTTTCTTTTCCAAGAAAAATAGTATGAATTTTTGAAACTCCTATGCTCTTTTGAGAAATAAAATTCTCATGTCATTTCATTAGAAAAATATTGTGTGTTCTTTTTTAGTATTAAAATATTATAAATATTTTTAATACTAAAAAAGAACACAATATCAATGTTGATTAGGCGCTAATCAAAATTTCATCAGCACAATTATTATCCAAACTGAAGATTTATTCCAGAACAAGCATATTTGCAAATTGGGAAATATGAAATTTATTGAGAAAAAATGAAACATTATGAACATGTTAATAACATAGTCAATAATGTCAATATTTATAATATTTTATTATTATAATATTTTAATACTAAAAAAGAACGCACAATATTTTTCTAATGAAATGACATGAGAATTTTATATTTCTCAAAAGAGCATAGGAGTTTTGAAAATTCATTTTATTTTTCTTGAAAAAGAAAATGTAAAAGATTGAATCGTCATTTTTATTAAATTAGAAATTTATAGTGGGACTAAATTCATGCAAAATGATAAATTACGGGATGAAACTTGGCTAATTGATATAGTTTGGGACGAAAAATCAAAATTTATAATTAGTTTGGGACGAAAAACCAAAATTTGTAATTAGTTTGGGACTAATTCTGCAATCTTGTATAATTGGTCATGCTAATTGCCACGTCATCATGACACGTAAGCAACCACGTGGCAATTTAACGGCCACGTGTGCAATTTCCGTCTAATACTTAACAGCGGTACGAAATTCCAAAAAAAAAAAAATTTACGGGACGAAATTCGGTGAGGTGATAAATTATGGGACGAAAACCCAAAATTGCCAATTAGTTTGGGACCTTTTCTGCAATTTTGCCGAAACATTTCTATGTTACTTTGTTTCTGTAATTGTAATTTCATGAATGTTTTTATTAAATTCATTGTATACATTATTATGTATAAATGCCAAGAGAGATCTGCGCTCTGGTTTGAATAATCTTGAAAATCGTTTCGTTTTTGTTTTTGTTGATGATTTATTTTTACAGACTAGTTAAGAAGTAAAATAGAGCTTGGTTTGTAATGTATTAGCATGACAGCTATGGAATGATGGAGTGATAAAAGGAGACTGATTGGAGGACATGATCAAACAGCTTGGTTGCCTATTGTAGAATTTAGAGAAATGATCAGACATTTGTATATATAAAACTTTATTTTATAATTGGAAGCATTATAATGCACTTGACCTTGTAGTACTTTTCTAGTTTTTGTGCCATCATAAATAGTATAAATGTCGCATTATAAAAATAATATACGAGTCTTTTTGTTAAAAAAATTGAGAGTATCAAACGATTTGCAAATGTTTATTTCTCCAAAAAGAATATTAATGATCTATTAATCGATTAATGTCAAAGTTGTCGCTTTGGCCGAGTGGTTAAGGCGTGTGCCTGCTAAGTACATGGGGTTTCCCCGCGAGAGTTCGAATCTCTCAGGCGACGAAATGCTTTTTTATTTAGCAAAAAATATAATTATTGTCAAATTTAAATTGGACCAAGTGAAACATACGTCAACGTCCACTCTTATAAGTTATTCTACAATTTTCTTTCTAATTATACCAATTTTTTTATACCTTTTGTTTAATTTAGTAAAATTTATTAATTGTCTAATTTAAATTTTATCATGAAGTTAACAAATCATACATCAACGTGTTTGTATATTTGATCTAATTTTAATCATTTGAGGCGTCTTTGTTCGACCAGTCATCGACCTTCTAACAATTTTCTTGTTTTTCCCATCTTTAATCGCACCTATTAATTTATTTTACCTTTTTGTTTAATTCGGCAAAAACAATAACAATTTTTTTTTACTTTTTGTTTAATTAGTAGGCAAAAAATAATAAATGTCAAATTTAAATTAGATCATGTTCATCTTAGGATTATGTCATCGTGACTAGATATTTGATCTACATTAGAACTGATTTTATCTTATTCGAGACGTTTTAAATCCGACTATCAATCGCTCTACCTTTTGTTTAATTAGTCAAAAAATAGTTGTTGTCAAATTCAAATTTGATGAAGAAGTTGAGAAATAGCTAAGCGCAACGTGTCTATATATTTGATCTACATTTAGTATGATTTTATGCTATATGAGACGTTTTGGTCCGACCATTATTCGATCTCTTTTGGTGTAAATTAAATTTATTGAACGCTTGTCGTTTGGGTCGTGATGAGGTTGGGTGAATCTTTTTTGTCGTATCATGTTTCTTCTTCTCTCCGTGTTTTGTAACCCTAATTCAAATTTATTGAAAGTTTGTCGTTTGGGTCGTGATGAGGTTGGGTGAATCTTTTTTGTCGTATCGTGTTTCTTCTTCTCTCCGTGTTTTGTAACCCTAATTTTTATTTGAAAAAATATTATATTGGTTTTAGTCTTTTTTGTTTTGTTTTTTTTTTTTTTTTTTTGAGAAACCTTAGGAGTTGATAATTAGATAAAAAAAACATAATGCAATAGTAGAAGGTGAAAATGCATTATGGTAACAAGAATCATTGCTCTAGGAAATCTAATACTAGGAATTTTCCACATTTATGAACTAGAAAAGAGAAATAATGAATAAAGATTCACCAAATAATTCACCTTCCTTACATATAATTCCAGGCGCTCCTGATTCGCTTTGCCTATTTAAGGCAGTGAGTACCAACCCATGAGCTATTATTATATACTGTATAATATTTCATTTCAACTCTAATTACCTTACCTGTAGATATATATAGTCAAAAGAAAAGAAATTAAGAAAGAAAAAAAGTTGTAACTAACGTTGATGGATTTCGAAACAAGCGATTGGCTCTGGCCGCAAGCGAGTGGCATGAATCCAAGTTCGTCGGAACTGGAGTTTCAGAAGTTTCTTGAAGAGGCCTTCGCCGAAGAAAGGGTCGAGAACAACACTATTAATGGTCCTCTTCTGGAGACAAATCAAAGAATTAATAATAATAATAATAATATTGCTCCCATTCCCAATGATGATGATGGGGACGAGATTAATAGTTATTGCCAGAACACAGCGGCGGGAATCCTGCCGCCGCCACCACCTCCACCATCGAATATTCCGATGGATTCGGAGGAGTATCAAGAGTATCTAAAATCACGCCTTCATTTTGAATGCGCTAATGTGGCTTTTTTCAGGGTACCCTTACTCATTTAATTTGTTAATTTCCTTTTTCTTTTTGAATGATTTGAGTTCATTAATTAATGTTACGTACCTATATATTCTAAACATCATTATAATTTATTTCTTCCTATGTGGTTTGAAGTCACAAAATTCAGAAGATCCAACACCCTCCAAAACAACGCTGTTGAACTCTCTTCAAGGTAAAAGCTTTATTGCATAAAAAAAAAAAAAAAAAAAAACTTTATTACCAATTTTCTTTATTCAGTATTTATCCAATTAATCTTTCAAAAAAATATCATGTTGGAAGTATACTATAAATAAGCTAGCTGCTCCTAAGAAAACTGAGATTTCGGGTTGTGCTCCGATGTTGCAGGTGCAGGAAATGAACCGTCAAATGTACAACAAGAGGCGGAATACTCAAATTTCGATTTTGGGCAACCGTCAAATGTACAACAAGCAGTTTTGAATTTTGGGCAACCGTCAAATGTACAAGCAGTTTTGGATTTCGGGCAGCTCTTCGATGTTGCAGGTGCAGGACCGTCAAATGTACAACAATCAGTTTTGGATTCTGCACAATGCTTCGACTTCGCAGGGGCAGGACCATCAAATTTACAACAAACAGTTTTGGATTTCGAACAGTCCTTCAATGTTGCAGGTGCAGGACCGTCATCAAATGTACAACAATCAGTTTTGGAATCCGAGCAATGCTTCAATGTTGCAGGTGCGGGACCGCCACAACAATCACTTTTGGATTTCGGGCAGTGCTTCGGTGTTGCAGGTGCAGGACCTTCAAATGTACAACAAACAAGTTTGGATTTCGGGCAATGCTTCGATGTTGCAGGTGCAGGACCGTCAAATGTACAACAATCACTTTTGGATTTCGGGCAGCGCTTCGATGTTGCAGGTGCAGGACCTTCAAATGTACAACAAGCAACTTTGGATTTCGGGCAATGCTTACCGTCAAATGTACAACAATCACTTTTGGATTTCGGGCAGTGCTTCGATGTTGCAGGTGCAGGACCTTCAAATGTACAACAAGCAACTTTGGATGTCGGGCAATGCTTCAATGTTGCAGGTGCAGGACCATCAAATGTACAACAATCACTTTTGGATTTCGGGCAGTGCTTCGATGTTGCAGGTGCAGGACCTTCAAATGTACAACAAGCAACTTTGGATTTCGGGCAATGCTTCGATGTTGCAGGTGCAGGACCGTCAAACGTACAACAATCACTTTTGGATGTCGGGCAGTGCTTCGATGTTGCAGGTGCAGGACCTTCAAATGTACAACAAGCAACTTTGGATTTCGGGCAATGCTTCAATGTTGCAGGTGCAGGACCGTCAAATGTACAAGTGGCGGAAACATCTGCAGCACTTGTGGTACCTACTACAAGTGAATCATCTTCTTCTGATGGACTAAATGAATTTGAAGGCGAATCAGAAACAACACTTAACGTTGATTCTTCAAACGCTATACAAGGGAAAAGGTACGTTATATTAATTCCATATTTTGTGATTTTTACTTTAGTAGGCATGCTTGTTTCTGTATTCTTTTACTAGATATTCAAACAAAATCACCCATTAAATAATTCATAGATTGGTACCTTGTCTATAACTCATGTGTAAAAGAAATATTTCATCACATAGAGTCATTTTGATATGATATTCATTGCAGGAAGCTTCTAAACAGAGAAGCAGCTAGGGAATTAAGACAAAAAAGGCAAGAGCACAAGGCTAAAATCGAGGATGAGGTACTTTCTAACAGAACAAACATAGGATTGCACACAAATACGTCTAGATTCATGGGACCAAACGTTGAAAAACTAAAATGAACTAAAAATGTTGAGTGTTTAGATGATTGGGACTAGAAATGCAATTTTGATAAGTTTACGTATTTCCATAGATTGCTCGGTTAATTGGACTACAGTCAAATTTGGAGAAACAACTTACAGAGACAATACAGATGAACAATCAACGAACTGCAAGAAAATTAATGTTGAAAGACCAAATTGGGAATATGAGATCACGGGCAAGTTACTTGAAAATATTCTCTAGTTATATGTATAAGTTTCATGTCAAATTTTATATCCAATATTTTCTAATTTTTTTCCCATAGGATCAAATGTTAAAAGGTATTGTCGAAAGAGCTAACGGTTCACCACAGCGACAACCACCAGGGCCCTGCCACTAGAATAGCCCGTTGTGTAACCATGCTTAATCCTACGGCCCAGATCGAAAGAATTAATGTTGGTCCAGCAGCAAAAGCATAATGCACCCGACCACCTTATTCAGTCATTTTTGCAAAATTTTCTTCTTGTAACTTGTCTTTTATAGACTTTATTCATCCAGTTCTCACTAAATGAAAATTTGCATCTAATTTTGAACTAATTATTATTAATGTTAGCTTAGCTAGCATATATATTATCACTTGCTTACTCTTTAAGTACAGTACATACATAGCTAGTCTTATAATTAATTAACTATGTTACATTTTTTGCCTAGGTTGGTTAAGCAAATAGGGTACCGCATTCGAATTAGAGTATATATAATATGATGATAATTTCAGTTATGCTTAGTTTAAAAATCAAGTTGATAAAGTTAATTGAGGATAACTATGTACGAATTTGTAAAAATAAATTTAATGAAGGTTAATTAAAGAAAATTTTATCGAACAACATGTTGTTCAAGTTTGGTTTGAATTTTTTCGAGCTTGAAATATATTTTGTGTTTGAACTTGATTTGATTTCTTAACAAACCGAACTCAAACGAGCTCGAGTCGAGTATCGAATAGCTTGGTTTAATTTTCAGCCCTAATTAAAAGTTGAATATGGAGGACCAAAAGGGAAAATGCAACCTATATTAGTATTAAATATTGCAAAATATATATTGAATAGAATCTTTCTATATTAGTATTAAATATTCAGCACCCTCAAATTGTGTAATATATATCGTTTTGGAGCTTTATATTTAAAAAATACTATTTTAAAGTAGTGTACCTACAATAGTAGGTATAAGAATAAATTAAAAAATAATTTCTTGAAAATGACAGATTTAAAACAACCTATTTTGTACGAATGGAGAATTTTGTTATGAATTTTTTTTTTTAAGTACAAAAAAATTGTAAACAATAAACATTTCATTTGCTAAAAAAAAAAAAAATCAATAATTTTATATATTAGTGTAATTTAAGATTTATTCCTCCCATTGGATTAACAAGAACACCAATAGTATGCATCTTTCTTCACCTTAAGATCAGAACCTTTTAAATAATATATCTATCTCCCCAAACCGTATTTCTCCTCTTTCGCAACATCAAATGGACAAGAAGAAGAAGAAGAAGAAGAAGAAGAAGAAGAAGATGGACATTCAACTTCCCAAAATTTCACTTTTGATACCATAACTCAACCTACTTTAGGGATTTGATACCACAATTTTTTCTCCCGACACATTTGATACCATAACTCAACCTACTTTAGGGATTTGATACCACAACTTTTTCTCCCGGCACATTTGATACCATAACTCAAATCAACTCGACACATTTGATACTTCCGTCAAATTGGAAACGGAATTGTCACGTGATTGTCACGTGGCCGTTAAAACTTTGCACATTTGATACCATAACTTATCTTGACTGATAATTTTACCCCATAACATTTCAGGTTACCAAAAAAAACCCCACATCTCCAAATTTAGTGACGATTTTAGTCCACATTGTTGCAAAATTTCCAAATTGACTCGAATAAGACCACGTGCTGACCAATTTAGAACTTTACACATTTGATACCACTACTTATGTTGACTGATAATTTTACCCCATAATATTTCATGTTACCAAAAAAAGCCCCACATCTCCAAATTTAGTGACGATTTTAGTCCACATTGTTGCCGAATTTCCAAATTGACTCGAATAAGACCACGTGCTGACCAATTTAGAAAATTTTACTTATTTTATTAAAATTATCAGTCAACATAAGTAGTGGTATCAAATGTGTAAAGTTCTAAATTGGTCAGCACGTAATCTTATTCTAGTCAATTTGGAAATTTGGCAACAATGAGGACTAAAATCGTCACTAAATTTGGAGATGTGGGGCTTTTTTGGTAACATGAAATGTTATGGGGTAAAATTATCAGTCAACATAAGTAATGGTATCAAATGTGTAAAGTTCTAAATTGGTTAGCACATGGTCTTATTCGAGTCAATTTGGAAATTTTGCAACAATGTGGACTAAAATCGTCACTAAATTTGGAGATGTGGGGCTTTTTTGATAACGTGAAATGTTATGGGGTAAAATTATCAGTCAAGATAAGTTATGGTATCAAATGTGCAAAGTTTTAACGGCCACGTGACAATCACGTGACAATTTCGTTTCCAATTTGACGGAAGTATCAAATGTGTCGAGTTGATTTGAGTTATGGTATCAAATGTGTCGGGAGAAAAAGTTGTGGTATCAAATCCCTAAAGTAGGTTGAGTTATGGTATCAAATGTGTCGGGAGAAAAAATTGTGGTATCAAATCCCTAAAGTAGGTTGAGTTACGGTATCAAAAGTGAAATTCTCTCATATATCTATCTCCCCAAACCGTATTTCTCCTCTTTCGCAACATCAAATGGACAAGAAGAAGAAGAAGAAGAAGAAGAAGAAGAAGATGGACATTCAACTTCCCAAAATTCCAATCAAAATTACAAATCCAACAAAAATCATAAGCAAGAAGTCTACCACCTCCACAGCCATTAAACCCAACCCAAAACCCAAAACCCATTTTCAAATAAACGATCAAATACTCCCAACATCATCAAATTCTTCAATTGTATTGGCAAGAAATTCAATATTGAGCCCTGATTTCTACCAAATTGATGCCCTTAGTCTCGCCCCACGTTTGCTGGGCAAGCAACTCAAGAAAGATGATGTAATTCTTCAGATTACTGAGGTGATATAATACAAATACGAAGGAGCATTATTTTCTTTTATTTTGTTGACTTTGTATATGGCAATGTCAATTACATGGAATTTTTACAGTATGTGTCTTTGTTTGTGTTTGGATGTGAAAAGGTTGAAGCTTATTTGCCGAATGACTCAGCTTGCCACGGTCGATTTGGCATTACTCCGAGGACTGCCCCTGTTGTGAGATACTATATTTATATTTACTTACTCCTTTTTCATTTGGAATTGGAATTGGAATTGAGCATGTAGATGTAGACTTAGTCTTAGTATTTTATTTGGTATGGTAGGTAAATCAATGGAACTATTTAGGTTATAATCACTTCGTCTAGTTATGTCCGTATCATCTTAATTATCGCTCTCAAGCCTATGTGTCATCATCTTAATTAGCGCTTGAGGTTTGATGAAGGGAGTTGACTAGAATGAGCCGAAGCCTAGACGAGTATTATTTACAAATGTATCCTCACCGGGATGTGAATGAAGTTCTAGATGATTAACGCATTATACTTCTTCTTTACATAGTTAGAGTATGACTTTATACTATAGATCACATTTTTATCAAAATTAACTTATGAATGCTTGTCTCAACAGTTTGGAGCAGGGGGGCATGCGTACGTTTATCTTTGTTATGGTCTACATACTATGCTCAATGTGGTTGCAGACAAGGAAGGAGTTGGTGCAGCTGTCCTAATTCGCTCGTGTGCTCCTGTCAGCGGTAATTTCATTCAATGAATTTATCATAAATTTCTACAGCTTTCAGTCATCTAATTACTACACCAATACGATGTCCATAACCCTTTTACCACATGTTTGATTATAGTAGTAAAGTCTCAATTTTACTCCTTTTTCTTTTTCTTTTTTCTCAAGGACTAGAAACCATTCAGCAGCGGCGTGGTCTAAAATCTGAGAAGCCTGTTCTTCTAACAGGGCCTGGAAAGGTATTTGTGATCTTATATTTATATCTATTTTACAGGCTTCCTTATTTGGGAAATTTGTATAATAATTTCATTCTTTTACTAATTAGATTTCTCTTTCTTTTAATCTAGGTTGGTCAAGCGTTGGGAATTTCAACCGAGTGGTCTAACCATCCGCTTTTTACTCCTGGTATGCTATCCATAATTGCTTGCTTTGTGAACTAAAACATTGAAAAATTTAAACTCGTTAATTAAGCTTGGCACTCGGATTTTAGTAAAGAGAACTACACATAAAACAAAATCTAAAGTGCTAATATCGCTTAAAATTCAAGAATCAGACATAGTCGTCTTAACTGAATATTACGAGCATGCATGTTTTAGGTGGCTTAGAACTGTTGGATGGACCAGAGCCGCAGAATATAATTGTGGGTCCAAGAGTGGGTATAAATTATGCTTCACCGGAGCATGTAAACGCACTATGGAGATTTGCAATAGCCGGCACTCCTTGGATAAGTGCACCAAGAAACACTCTTAGACCTCCGTAAGTTGAAGACCGATCGATGATGATGAAGATTATTCTTGTTAAGGGATTCTTTCTTTTTTTGTTTGTGAAATTTCGGGTGATGCTGAGATAACTGCAGGGAATTGTAGCCATATGTTAGTACGTAATATGTTGTATAGTTTTCTACATAATCTATGAAAATGTAATGCTAAATTCAGTTTCTTTATGATGTATTGTTTAAATCCTTGTTTGTTTGGCCGTACATACATTTGATTTAACAGAAGGATTAATGTTGGTTTTATTTATGAGGATGACTTTGTTAACTATTCAGTACTGCAAATTTTTAATTTCCTTTTTGGCTAAATTTTATTTTGCTTCTTTGGTCTCCACCTTGCCCCCTCAACTATCAATTGCGTCACTTTGACCCTTCTACTAATCTTTTATGTTTCAATTGCATCATACAAGTGGTTTCTACGTATTTGTAAGAGAAATGCCTCAAACTTTCGCTTATCCACATAAATTATCGCACTCATATTTTAAAGATAGTTGTGATGGGCAAAGTGAGTGTAATAAGTATGATGTAAAAAGCTAATGTTACTAAACTTTTTTTTTTTTTTTTAAAGTTAACTTCATGTGATATATTTAATAGGTAATTTACCTTAATATGAAATAAAAATAGGCAATTTAACTTCCTGTGAAATAAAATAATGAGCAATTTACCAACTTATGACACAAAAATAGATAATTTACCTCCTTGTGAATGAAATAATTGGTCATTCCTCAATATTCCAGTTTTTTTTAAATGATTTCCTAAAATAAGGTTTTTTAATTTGTATTTCTACATAAAATAACGAGTTAACACTGCTAAATGATAACCACTAGTTGATAAAAATGTGAAGAGAAAAATGAACTTAACTTGAGCAAAAATACAATGAGTTATGGAGTAATTCCTAAAAAACAATTCTATTTTTCTTTTACAAGAAAAATAGTTTGAGGGACTGCCAGCTACGCCAAGTTCCTTTGTAGGGCTCATCTTATCTGTAGCAGGCCCAATATAATTAGCCCAAGTGATTTTGTCCCGGGCCCAGGAACAATTGCTATGGGTATATTTATCTGGCTCCAAGTCATTTAAATTTGGAACTAGTGGAATTTTAATACTTATTAAATAAAAGTTAATAAAAAGAAATCAGTAATAATAAAAAATTTAAATTTGAAACACTTTCAATTTAATAATATTTTTAGACACTCTAATATTTTATTTACAGATGACACTTTATTTCTCAAATAAGATTATATTTATGTTTTGAAGTTTAGAATTATGAGTTAAATCCCTTAAACCAAAATTATGTACTTTTTCTTAAAAAAACAAAAGTTAACCATTTAATTTTTGTTTTCACCTTTTTAGCACTTTTTATTACATCCCTTAATCTGAAATCTTGATTTTTGTCCATGCTAAGTAGGAACTATTATTAATAGTAGTAGTATTTATATAAATAGATTATTAAAAATGAGAAGAGTGAATTATTGACTAGACTAGACGTTAACGAAAAATACTGACAGATTGAATTTCAACTTTCAAATGTAGAGTGCGGGTAGGAGGCAACAATTAAAGCTTCATTTATTTCTCCCCAGACCCCAATAATCCAAAAATTTAAACTTCTATTTAAACGACAAAACTCAATACATTCTGGCATTGCTGTATGGTCATTTCAATTTTTCTTAAACCCAGGTAATGCGCCTTCATTCTTTCAAAGTGTGCATAAAGTTTTGATCTTTGTGTTTAGAAGGGTATGCAAGAACAGTGTTGTTTAGAATTTTCAACATAATTTTTTTTTTATTGTTTTGGAAATAAAAATTGAAATTTTTGTTTGAAATTGATGATTGTGAAGGACATGGGGTACCTCTTATTTTTACATTTTACCCTTTGTTTTTCATTTTGCTAATGCATTGGGTTTAAGTTTCTACTGGCAATTTCAACCTTTCTGGAAATGTGAGATGGGGTTGTTTTTTATTGTTGGTCTTTTTCTTCTACAAGAGTTTTACTGGTTTAACTCTTTCTGCAATTATTTAGTTTCTTTATTATTTGAGAACGCATTATATTAGTTGTGGAATGGTAGATGAATCATCCTTAAAAGTTGGAAAGATAACTAGAAAGTCTGGCACATAATATAATTACTTTTTTCCCTTTGTCCTTGCTGAAAGTATAACTAAAAGTTTATAATATTTCTGAATCTATTATCCATAGTATGCATAAAGATTTGTTTCATACTATATACTTTTACATGAAGGTCACATTAATCAGTTTGTGAATTTGATTTGTGTTATTATATATGTCGCGAAAGCAACTGATCTATATTCCTGAAAATGAAAGCTTTATCTTTTCCCAAATGGCTGGTTATATAATTTATCTAAGTTTAAGTTTAGTCTTATTATCTACCAAACTCCTACCAAAACTTTCATAGAAGTCAAGGCTTATTGATTAATAGTTACATACATAGGTCACAACAATGTTAATCATTGGCTTTATTTTTTGTGGATTCTGTCCTTTTCGACACAGCTTGTCCAAATTGACATATTATACATTGAACTTATTTTATTACCCCTTTACTTGATGTTCTTATGGTTTCATATTAAATCTTGTTTGGCAGTCTATATGTACTCGTGATATTAGATTCGTCTCTGAGCTAGTAATACTCTTCAATTTCCGAGTAAATAATGGCTCGAGTGGGTGCTGCTTGCAAAGAAGCAATTGAATCACACTCAAAATTCGCAAATTATGAAATACCAGTCATTAAGGCAGAGAATAGCAGTACTCCTGTGAAAAATTCTATCACACAATGCGGAAAAGATGGTATAAATGGTGTTCACGAGCTTCTCCAGTGCTCTACTTGTCCAGATTCAATGTATCCTCCCATTCACCAGGTTCATACTCGAACTCTTCAACTGAAGTAGATTTCGAATTCGTTTGATAGCATCTATAGAAAAATGATGCAATTAGTAATCTCATTACATATATCATCACAGATAAATAATACTCTAATTTTTGGACTTGTTTGGTAGGAGTCTAAAACTTAGATAGTAAGTGTATTGTTGGACAGAGATTATATCACAGGGTTGGACCTGTGATAACTTTGTTTGTGTTAGTGTCTAAAAATGGCGGTCATCACTTGCTTATGGCTCGACCCCGTATTATTTATCAAAACTACCAAACAAGAGATAAAAGACTTAATCTTGCTTACTATTTGCAGTGTCCAAATGGCCACACATTATGTGCAAACTGCAAAAGACGTAGTAACTGCTGCCCAACATGCCAATCTGATATTGGGAACATTAGGTGTTTAGCTTTGGAGAAAGTGGTGGAGTCGTTGGAGTTTCCCTGCAGATATCAGAGTCTTGGGTGTCATGATTTATTTCCGTATTATGGGAAACTAAAGCATGAAAAATATTGTTCGTTTAGGCCATACAATTGTCCATATGCTAGCTCCGAGTGCTCTGTGACAGGCGATATTCCATTCCTTGTGGCTCACTTGAAGGAAGATCACTCGGTTGATATGCATGATGGCTGCACTTTTAACCATAGATACGTCAAATCAAATCCACATGAAGTCGAAAATGCTACATGGATGCTTACTGTAAGTTTCATCTATACTTTTATATTTCAGTGAAATGCAAAAATACCCCCTATGCTTTGCCTAATTAGTATAAGAAACCCTGTGTTACTTTAATTAGCAAAAAAAGAAAACTCTGTCTTATGTTTTTCTTGGCAAAAAACCCTCCCATGCTGAAATATTTATTTGTCAGGAAAATTGACGATTATATCCCCACAAAACATGCAAAAAAAAACCTCTAACCTAAAAAATTATCAATATTCACCTTGTTAACTTTGAAAACCTATAGAGGAATTTCAAATGGGGTATTTTGCTAATAAAAAAAGAACGCAAGGGCGTTTTGCTAATTAAAATAACACAGGGAGGTTCTATGCCAATTAGGCAAAACACAAGGGGTATTTTGCATTTAGCTCTTTATAATTCGAAACCCATATTCCATTTTCCAAAACTAATATCCTATGAGTAAAAACTTGGACACCTGATTAAACCGTAAACTACTTTTCTCCAATTACAGGTATTCAACTGTTTTAAAAGACAGTTTTGTTTGCACTTTGAGGCTTTCTTGCTTGGAACTGCACCCGTCTACATGGCATTTTTACGTTTCATGGGTGAAGATCGTGAGGCCAAAAAGTTTAACTACAGTTTGGAAATTAGTGGATTTGGCCGTAAGTTAATATGGCAAGGCATTCCGAGAAGCATCCATGAGAGTCATAGAAAAGTTCGAGATAGTCAAGATGGCCTCATAGTTCCAAGGAGCTTGGCGCTTTATTTCTCCGGTGGAGATGGTAACGAACTTAAGTTGAGGATTACAGGTCGAATATGGAAAGTGTAAGTTCATTGATGTTTTAGCTTGTTGAAAAAGTTTGCATCTTTAGGAACTGAACTTAAATGGTCAAAGATTATTTTGATGCATATATTGGTATGTTGGAACGTAGATATTGAAGTTCTTCTTGTGCTCTAGTTACATATTTTTCTTTGGTTAAGATCATAATGGTATGTTTGAGAAATTACACAAATCGCTCGGATCCATTGAGGTTACATTAATCTCACTAAAATAGAAGTATAAGATCTGCTCTGCTGCATACAAAGTTGATTAATATTAAGTTTGAGGATCTCTTATTACAAAATTATAATTAAATAATCAACAATTATAAAAGCAAGAACAAGCATATGAGCCAAAAACAGGTGAGGTACGGTGCATGCACCATTTCCATTAATTGTAAGATTTTATGCACTGCTCTTTGCATGTTGAAAGTTCACATCCATTTGGATTCAATA
The DNA here is from genome assembly GCA_038501285.1 of Penstemon eatonii. Classification (NCBI taxonomy): domain Eukaryota; kingdom Viridiplantae; phylum Streptophyta; class Magnoliopsida; order Lamiales; family Plantaginaceae; genus Penstemon; species Penstemon eatonii. The sequence continues at coordinate 86,863,298 of CM076710.1, read as the reverse complement.
GTACTTTGCATCTCTTTTGCCCATTCAATTCAACAACTGAAACAGCCAATGCAACTGTGAGAACAAGGAAAATAAGCCACACAAACTTACCCATTTCTTTTCTTGAGATAATTAATGTGATTGCTATTCTTTTTTTTTCTTTTTTTCTAATGTCTGAACCAGATGGATGCTTATATGGTGTATACAAGCTGCTCTAATTGATTAAATCTAGTATATTTATTAAAATCTGGTCACATATTTGTAATATTTAGTTGTGGAAATGCAATTGCATGTTTTATGAAATTCTCAAATTTCCAGCACCAATTATATATGCAGTTCTGATGAAAGTCAAAATTAAATAAATACAAAATTATTGTAATGGGTTTTCCTCCAATCAACTTGCCCAAAACAAGATAATTACTCATATATACTACATAACAATGAACTTATGATTTATGTCATTTAGTTTCCTCAAGGATTTAACCTATTTCGATGAGCGCCAGGGAATATTAAGTCAAGACAAAATATGCTGAGATAGAATACTCTAATAATCAGGAGAGGAGGAGATTAATGACAAGTGATATTCAAGATCACCCATGATATATTGATGTATGATGTTGACTTGTCAACTATTTGAAAAGCTATTTCTGATTATTTGAAAAGAACAAATTATTATATAGTTAATTTCTGGTACAAAGTTTTAGATTAGAACTTTAAGCTCTAAAAATGGTGGATGTTAATTAATGATGTCAAATAATCACATTATGTAAAAGACTAGTTTTGAGAAAAGTAATTTAATTTTAGGAAATAGAATATTGTATTTGTGCATTCGAAAAAAGAAATAGGATATGTTTTGGAATAATTATATCACCATGGAATAATTATTTATTGTGCATATATCCAACTATGGAATAATTATGTTTTGTTTTAAGGGTATGTTTGGTGGAATAATAATAAGTAACTAGCTAGCTTTTTAATTAGAACGTGCAACAAGAAGGCAGGCACGTAGACTTAGTGTTGTGATATCAGAGGTTAAAAGGAATTGCATGCGACTTTCCCGCTAACCAAAAACAAAAAAAACAAAAAAAACAAAAAGAAAAAGAAAAAAAGAGAGAGAGAGAGAGAAGAAATCGATCCAAATCCCTTGTGCATTTCTTGTTTTTTTGTTTCAGACAACAGAAAAAAGAGAGAGAAGAAAACAACATCTCCTCCATTTTCTTTTGTCATCATATGTATATATACATTTATATATATATATACGTTTCTGTACAGGTTCAACAATTTTTATTTAATAGTTATGTACATTTCTGATTAATTCATCATAGGATTTTGGGTTTAATTAATATTGTTCTTTTTCTTGATTATATATGTCATTTCATCATTTGTGTAGATCTTTTCTTTTTTTGGAATTTATTTATTATGTCCAATATCTTGTAGGAATTGTTTGTTTGATCACGATCGCATGTGGTTTGCCTAAAGTACCCCCCAAGGTTGGTCTGTGCCTTCAAATAATTTAATTTAAATCTAAAAGAATGTTGTGCTGTGGAGGTGCAGAAGAGGAAACTTACAATGGTCCTCCAGCAAACCAATACACTGCTCCGGCTAAGCCCGGTGGTAATCCATATAACGGAGGTATGTATATATGTTTGTATTTAATCAATGTTTTTTAATTAATGATATTAATCTCTTATTTAATTATGTTTAATATATCTGAATCATCAAATTTCTTTCCTATTAAATATATTATGATAATGTAAAAGAGTACTTATTGAATGATTAGGTAGTGAAAGAGGAGAGCCAAGGTCTTCTGCTGCAAGAAACGGAGCTCCGCAGAAAGTTTTGCCTATCGAGACACCAGCTCTTTCCTTAGACGAGCTAAACAGAATGACCGGTAATTTTGGTACTAAAGCTCTAATTGGAGAAGGCTCCTATGGCCGTGTATTCTACGCAAAGTTGAGCGATGGCACTCCAGCCGCTATCAAAAAGCTGGATACCGGCTCCTCACCCGAGCCAGACGACTTTGCAGCTCAGGTCAACTTCAAAATTGTCCTTTTTGCAAGCACCAAATTACATTCCTCATTTTTTTCCTCATACTAAATCATGTCATCAACACAGTTATCCATGGTTTCGAGGCTTAAAAACGAGCATTTCGTGGGATTACTTGGATACTGCCTCGAAGCAAACAACCGTATATTGGCTTACGAATATGCAGCAATGGGTTCTTTACATGATGTCTTACACGGTATGTATATATGTTTGATTAAAAATACTCTTGGTTTCTAGCTAAAATATATTATATATTATATTGTTTGCTGTTTTTATTTTGATAGGTAGGAAAGGGGTGCAGGGAGCAGAACCAGGTCCAGTTCTTACATGGAACCAAAGAGTGAAGATTGCTCATGGTGTAGCTAAAGGCCTTGAATTTTTGCATGAAAAATGTCAGCCCTCCATTGTTCACCGTGATGTTAGGTCCAGCAATGTACTTCTGTTTGATGATTTTCTAGCCAAAATTGCTGACTTTAGCTTGACAAATCAGTCTTCCGATACCGCAGCTCGACTGCATTCCACTCGTGTCCTTGGTACATTCGGCTACCATGCTCCAGAGTAAGTTAATTAACCACAGGGTGGTGGGGGTATTTTTGTCACTTTCAATACCAATACTCGACGGCCTAATTCTTGAAATCCTTTCTTAAGGTATGCCATGACGGGTCAAATAACTCAGAAAAGCGACGTTTATAGCTTTGGAGTTGTTCTTTTAGAACTTTTGACAGGGAGAAAGCCAGTAGACCACACTATGCCTAAAGGGCAACAAAGTTTGGTCACTTGGGTAAGTCATAAAATAAGACCATTTCTAATTTGTAGTTAGTATAAAACTTAATGAATCCAATTATTTCTACTATCTCCAGGCAACTCCACGGTTGAGCGAAGATAAAGTGAAGCAATGTGTTGATCCTAAGCTAAATAATGAGTACCCTCCTAAAGCTATTGCAAAGGTCCAGCTCTTTTTTCTCTTAAGAGCATTTAACTTATTTATGCAAGAAGCAATTTTTACGATCTATTCGGTTTTTCTATGTGCTTTTTTGTTTCTGACCAGATGGCTGCAGTGGCTGCACTTTGTGTGCAATATGAAGCAGATTTCAGGCCAAATATGACTATAGTTGTGAAGGCTTTGCAACCACTTCTTAACACGAAACCAGCGGGGCCCGATTCTCAAGCATGAAGTGTTTTTGTACTCTATTGTGAACTCTATACAAATTTATTTCAAATTATGTTCTTGATAGAAACCTATTGAAGTATAGTCAATCTTTCAGTTGTTTTTGTTTTTGCACTAGTATCGATTACTTGCTCTCTAGACGTAGAGTCTCTTGGTTATAGTTGTATTGCATTTCTCTTTTTTGACCCTTTATTTGAATCTATATACATATATATATCTTCTTGGTTTATTATATAAGTTTGAGAGAAGAATAAATTACATTACTTTTATAGAATTTTTAGAGAGGAATATAATAATATATCAATGCAAATAATTTTCCTCTATTTTGCTGGAACAAAGTGATAGCAGAATCCAAATGAGGAATCCTTCAATGGCTGCTTGTTGAATTCCTTTTACTTTGAACTTGTTGCTTGAGCTTGGTATAATGTCTGTAACAATCGACAAATAGGAAACGAGCGTGGTCGTAAATACGTCGATCAGGAGAATCAAGAATTGAAAAGAATAAAGATACAACCACCATTACTTCACTTACTGGCAATTCCTGTGGTGATGTTAAATTGCTCAAAAACCTGTGCCTCTGTAGAGTTCGGTGCTAGATGTAGAAGTTCTACGAAGAAAGAACAATAATTGATTAATTAGGGATGAAATCAAACTGAAGCTATATATATATTGAGCTCTGCTTGTTTTATTTTACAAATCAAATTTTTGGAAATCGATTAGCTAGTGAGCTAAAAATGGCTCAAAATATATGCAAATGTATCAAGCTACTTGAGCCTAACAAGTTTTCACATATTATCTTGTTTAACTCGACTCGACTCGACTAGTTTACATTCTACAAAAGACAAGGTTCTTGTTCTGAGTACTACCTGGACATTCAGAAGCATGTGATTGGCTGTGGCAAATGAGAGGTAGACTCAAAGCAAGAGTGGCATTGAGTTTGAATCCTAGACCAGGCTCATTCCTGTCTTTAACAAGGATGCAAAGGCAAAGTTTGAATTTGTTTGCATCTTTACTTATTTCACTACAGCAACTTAGAGTAGGAGCTTCAGCGTTTCCACCAACAAAAGTTAGACATGGTGAAAAACTGAGTAATTGTTCTTGGCACTCTTTTTTGTCTTCTGTGAAATCTGAACTCACACAAGAAAACATCATTAAGATCATCAAGAAAGAAGAAATCAGACTTTTCTCGTCCATGTCTTACAAAAGATACTCGTACAATCGTTGAATTTTATCTTGTTTATAGTAGTAGTGTGTGTTGTTTGAGAGTTTATAATAGTATTTAATAATCAGATTTTCTAGACATATCTTTCTTGAAAAAGGGAACAAGAAATTATTTGTGAGATGTTTCCAAAGGGTATTTTATAATTTGGGAAGGTTACAATGTGTTGCAAGTTAAGAGCTGATTTGTGGTTAATGAAATTTGAAGTAATATATGTCATGATCACTAGATATGGAGTTGATATGAGTAAATAAAGAGGCTTCATTAATAATAATATTAATATGAATGATGTTTCTTATAAGATTGAAATCCCCGGGAGCTATCTGTAATTGACATGTAGCTGACCCTTTCAAAAAAAGTCTACAATATAATACATACATACATACAAGTATATAGAAGTGTATTATTATCAATAAACGAATCGATTTGAATATCATTCAAAATTTGTATATTTATATAACTTGTTAGTCTGGAGAGCCAAATACTAATCATAACAGAATAGCCTCAATTCACATTTTGATATAGATTTCTTAACCATGGAAAGTCTTGAAAACTTAAAATCAATTATTATATTCAAACAATTATTATATTCAAACTTAAAATCAATTATTATATTCAAACAATTATTATATTCAAACTTAAAATCAATTATTATATTCAAACAAACCAAAGTCATATTTCAAATAACCTTGCTTAAGCTCATGGCCCATAATCCAATGAAAATTGTTGGAAGGAAAATAGGTTTATGGGGTAAACGAGACCACAAAAAATGCTTTTGTCACACTGAAGTTTACAATTATCTAAATTGTTCTTGAATGAAAAGTGCTACTATATAGACACCGAAGAAGTTGTTTAGAGCATTGCTAAGAAACTCATCACTTGTTCGCCACTCGTTTACAAAATCTTCTTACATATATTATTTCAATAAAGGTATAATACTTTCATTATATATCATATCATAGAATATTATTATTAACATAAATTTAAATAGAATTAGAATAGCAAAGAAAATTAGGAAAAAAAACTGGTAACCCCATACCTCTGCTGGTGTAGAGCAATTAAAACAGCGATAAATATTCCAACCTCATCACATTGGACAGCAGACATTACTTGACCTATATTTCTATTTCAAAGGGCAAAAAAGGAGTTCACTAAAATAAGACATTATCATAAAAACTTTATCTATGACACATGTGACATTGATATAAAGAAGCTCATAACTTAACAATCCCACAAAGATGGGAATTAAACCTAGAAAATAAACAGAAGATGATGAAGATGATGATCTATCAGTACAATTCACGTTTCTTTGTCCTTTCATAGTCCTGTTACTATCTTCGAAATTCTTCTTAGGACCAGACCTGCACATACAAGAGTATATAGGACAAGTTAATAGTTGGAAACTTTAGGGACACTACAAAAATAAGCAGAGAAATTAATACAATCCTTGTTGATATAATCCTTTTTACAACATTAAGTTGATTTTGCATCCAAAAAAAAAAAACCCGAGAAAACCAGGAAAGTAAAATAGTCGAAAACCAAAGAACACAAGGAAAAGCCCGAGCAATATCAAATTTATTCAATATTTGGGTAAATCTCAATTTCAATAATAGTACAGAATCATTACTTTCCTAAGGAAGCAATTGAAATCCATCCAAAATCAAAATTTCCAAAAATGTTCTAGGTATTTGTTATTATGGATTTGACTTGGAACAACTCTACCTAAAGAAATTTCGTAAAGAATATTTGATGGCAAGATATTTTGTAAGCAATATATGATAGCACGAAAAAAAAACATACCTGTGATCAACGTCTAGTTCTAGGTTTGCATCGGAATTCTGCTAAGAGTGCTATGTGATCGGAAGACCATTCTGGAGAAGGAAGAGCGGTATCTTTTCTCAATCCATCCTCATCCAAGAGCTCCAAAAGTGACTCCACAGTTAAGCAATCGGCTACAAGTACAGCAATTTTTTTGCTCTTAATTAAATCCGCAAAATGAGTAAATATAGTGTTACTCCTGAAAAGTATCTCAATGAAAAAAATGGTTCACACAAGTATACCTGAATAGAATATGTAATCATGAGTACCAATAAAATCTCTAGTGCAGTTTGTAAATAAGGGTTCATTTGTAGCAGGATCCATTCTTCTTCTATGCTCTAGACCAAGACCAAGCCCAGCTCTTGCAAAGGACGAGTACGCACTTACCTGGGGAGCAAAAACCACACAGATTAATGTGTTCAAACACGGTTAAGGGTATTTATTGTCATTGTAATAGAAGTAGAAAAAATTAATTAGGTTGTACCAATGGCAGCTGATGAGTTATTGAAGCAGGGCGAAGAATTCCAAGTGGGTCTATGGCTAAATCTGGATGATGAGGATCGACTTTGCCCATAGCCAGAAGGGAATGTGGAGGACTGAGAGAAAAATGAATAAATAAGTGCCACCCCAAGTTCCAGAGCTATTTTTAATGTGCAAAACTTTTAAAAAATATAATAAAAAGAAAAAGCCAAAGCACCTTCCAGGAACTGAATTGAAATCTCCACACACCAACATTGGGATATCTGCACTTGCGGCAATCTTTTCTAGTCCTTTTAACAGTGTGTGGACCTGATATCGACACAGATATATGAGCAATTTACTTAAACTATGATTGATTCTTATATTTTAGTGAGTAAACCACTAAACGAAAATGCGTCTTTTGGGGGAATTATGCGATCGGAAACAGAGCTTTATCTTATTATTTATTTACGATCTTTTAAAAGTTTTTTGTTCATTTTCAGTTTCCTTAACATTTTCCAACTAAAATTTTAAACATGATTTAGTAGAAGCAAACATGTTAAACAGAGCATAGCCTTAAAAACGAACCTGCCAAAGCTTGACATCCTTCAATTCTTGATGAATATTCACATGTGTGTTTGCCTGTAAAATAGATAGTGGTCATCAGGTTCCACCAGATTGCCATCCAATTTTATAGGTTTATTGAGAAAATAAACAAAAACAAGACGGAAATAAGTATAGTATGCTCTCTTTCATAGCAACGAAAAAATAAACTCTACATAAAGACAGCATGAACAGACCAATATGTTATGGTTTCTTCCATAGCAACGCAAAAAAAAAAAAAAAAAAAAAAAAAAACTATACATAAAGACCATGAACAGACCAATATAAGACATCCGCTTCGACAGTCAAGTTTGAAAATATTAAAAAGTAAAAGAATCCCGACAAGAGTTCTCTAATTCCGAGTGCTCACAAAAAACAAGCAAAAGCCTGTAATGCTTTATTAAAATAGTTGCAAATAGAATATTTGTAGCATAGGAAATAGTAACATGACCATTTTAAAATTTCAATTATTTGAATTCAAACACCAAAAGAAAGCTTTCACATATATATCAACACAGTTGTCACATGCGAACATTAAATCTCTAATTCTGTTCCAGGTACTTTGAGCCCGTGTGGACAATAAATAAAACTCTAATTCCATTCCATTTGCCCACATCCAAAATCAAAGAGTTTCACGGTGATTATTTTCATGTTGTCAAAAAATTGAGATTAAAGGACACTCCTTTAATTTTAACCTTCACTCTTCCAACTCATTTAACAAGTTAGCATGAACACACAGTCACACACTCTTCTAACTTTTAGCATTTGGAAACCTGAGTCGGCCCAAAGTGTTGGTTTGAAAATCGAACAATATATAATGTCATGATTGCCAATCTAAGTAAAACATACCACACAAACAAGTTGACGTTTTCCTGGATTTTCAATGCCCTGGTTACTGAACTTGGCTTCTAAAACTACAATTAATGCAACATTATCCTGTATGGAAAAAAAAGGATATACGATTATTTCATCCATAAATGAGGCAAACTAATAAACCAATTTATAGTTAACATTCCAGGAAATAAAATTTTAACATATGAAATTTGAATACCCAGTACCTTGACCAAACGATTCAAAGCATTTTTCTTCTGAGCACTGGGAACCAAAGCATCGGTTAGAGATTGTGCAGCTTTGTTAAACTCAACCTACATGTAACAACATCTATAATTAAAACCATATAAGGAGTCAGAGAGCAAATTTAACGAAAATGGAAATTTGTTTACCTCATATTTTTTGACATGTGAAAATCTATCACGGCGGAAGAAAGTAGCACAACCATCAACGGTATTACCAAAAACCTGCATAATGTAATAGCATTGTGCGTCAATAACAGCATGACTTTCTCATATAGATTCAATAGTCGAGTTAACCAACCTCTGCTGTTCTCCTCTTAAATAGAGCTTGATAGCCATGTTTATCCAGCTCAGGTGCAAAGAATTCTTCAAAATGACCACTTTGAACCTGACAGAAGAATATTAAGTGAAATAAACATGGCAAAAATTTCCACTTATAAAAGCCAACAAATTTGAATGAGAAGCCACTTCCACATTTCAGAATTCAGAGACAAAAAGGGGGAAAGGGTTATCGAAAGCCATTTACGAGGCTATGGAGATTGAAGTAGATTGCTATTAAATCTATCAAGGAGATGCTATACATTGGTTCTTTTGCAAATACCAAACACAATCAAATTCAACAGATTATAATATATCATTGCAAACAGATAAGGCCCAAAAGATTCTTTAATTTATAGCTTATAGCTTCTTTTAGCAGTGAAGATTTTTCCTAAGTTTGGCTCATCATTCATCCACCACTTTTTCAACCAAGAATATCCAATTTTACTAAAACATTCCCAAGTTTTAAATTTTCCGAGCATCTAAATCTTTCCTATGTTCTCGCCAATTATTAAACATAAAATTAAATCCAAAATTTGGGAAGGCATACAGCATTTTCCTATGTGGCTGCATACCTCTTGAAGACAGACAATGTCAGCACGATAGCCAACTATCTCTCGCAACAGGTTTTGCCTGCGATAAGTCCACGAGAGGGCCCAAGAGGGACAATAGCTGTATTGTTCACTTGTAGCATACGCATCAGACAATATGTTGTATGAGAGCACTGTAAAAGTCCCTGCAGACGAAATGCGACCATCCAAGTCTAAATGGCCAGGCACATCCATTCCACTCACAGAAATCAAGCGTCGTGGACTGGGTGATGGAGCTGGAATAACACGGGAAGTTAATAAGGTGCTGGCGGATCCCACAGATAATTTAGTCTCAGCATCAACAACAACACACTCAAATTTAAGGACATGACCAATGTCATCAGCTGTTGGTGTATACGTCTTAGAACGTCCAACTTCAAACCATGTTTCACCACCACTCCTCTGCGTGATTGTAGCAGGATACAAAGCACCGGTGCCGTTCGACAAGCTCGTATTTGACTGAGACGTACTTATATTGACCACACTGGATGTTGTACTACCAGTACTATTGAAGCGCCCGAAAATTTCTTCCTCCTCATTTCCATTTTCGTTCACAGCACTAGCAGCACGCTCATGCAGAACACGATGATGTTGCCAGGCAGCAGTAAAACACTTGGGAGAACAATGGTAACTCTTAGCAACAGGTATTTTGACCTTAACACATCCCAGGCATTGTATTGTAGCTTGCTCAGTTGGGTGAACACTACAAAGTGCAACTTTCTTATCACTTTGAATACGATACCTTCACAGAGAACCAAACACTTGTTAATGAAAAATATATTCACAAAAAACTAGGAACTGATAAATGCAATTGCCGACAGTTATATCAGAAACAAATATTCATTCAATATTAATTCAAAAAAAGGCAGAGAATAAAGGTAAACATGAATTATGAGACCAAGTGAAAGATAACCCACAGAATGTGAAGTACTAAGTACTACCACGGAATCAGATCCACCTACCTTAAACAACAGAAGGGTAAAAAATAGTCGCAAGATAAAAATGGATCAATTTTGACTGAAGCGATAAATAAAGGTGTATTTGCAAAACAAACAAACTTTTCAGAAGCAAAAAAGGTTGAAATAATTTCCCTCCCCATTAAATGTTTCAGACTGTCATCAATTCCAATATTTGCTGCCATAACCTATGATAATCAATGTGACTAGTGATTGTTTAAAAATGCTGTCACTAAATAATCTGAGGTTGATAAATATTCTAAAACAAAGATTTACAGTATTGATTCTTAGGAGTCCTCTTTCGAAAACATAAATGCATTGAAGTAATAAATATTGGCAAGATGGAAAGAAAACAAATAAAACCCTTACATTGTTCGCTGATAAGCTAACTAATGCTTCAAATGATATTTCTATAAAAGTCAAGTTAAACCTAAAAATATCCAGAAATCAACCGTGAAACACGTGGCACGAATGCAGCTGCACGTGGAAATATTTTAAGCTTTACCAGGAATCATTGTGTTTTTTTCCAAATTAGCATAACCTCCGTAAAGTAACATATAAATACAGGTCAACGGTGACCAAATCATAGCTTGAAGCCATACGTAAAAGACAAATTCCAATGTAATATGGCAAATATCATGCCACAAGTAGCTCTTAGCAGCAGGAAAAAACTATATGCCGACAACTAGCTTCAAAATCGAAAAGGTAACAGTTACAACATGAAATGGTAACTGGTAAGTGTATTGAAAAAGGTCCCACTCAGCATGCAATTAAAATGATATCATAAAATGGTTCGACACCGATATCCTGTTACCTCTTTTGAATTTTCTTAAAGTTCAAGATATTATATTCCAAGAATAGATATCCTCCACACCTTGAGACTCTGTCCTCTAATACATCAATGACTCAGAAAATAAACAAAATGAATGAAAAGTAAATAAACCAACTTATCTCCCATTCCTCAAACAAAATCTGCAACGTACAAGTAAAAAATCCACCCATAGAATTGCACAAAAAACAGCGTTAGAAAACACAACTTACAAAACCTCGCATTTCAGTGTTGTACATGCAAGACCACGACATTAAAATTTCACCAAATTTAAGTCAAGTTATAAAAAAAAAAAAGAACACTTCACTAATACCAAAGCAGATATATGTAGTGTAATAATAGTAAGTGAAAAGTCACCATTTATATCTTAAAAAATGACCATCAATGGGGTTGAGCTCAGTAACATCATCGGCAGTAACAGACTTATCAGGGCGCTTCAAAACAACATAGGGCGTCAACTCGCATCCTACGATTGGTATATCAGATGGAAGGTGCACCCGCAACACACTCAGCATTTTCCCCTAAACTCTCGCGAATTCAAATTTCCCCTCTCTTCTTCAACCCTAGAATCAAAATTGAAATACAAGATTCAAGTACCAAATGAAGGCGGACTTGTGGCGGATCCGCCATCACCTGTGCTCGGCGCCAATCGCCAGACTTGCGCTTCCGAAACCCTAATTAATTACACAGAGCAAGATCAATTTTAGTCAAATTAAAGATCTTCGCTGAATTGGAATGAGGAAAAATGGGTAATTCAAAGAGAATTGACTGATTGGAGGTTGAGTTCGTAAGTCTGCATGCGAATGAAGAGAGAGAAAATGGGGGATTTTAAGAGAGAGAGAAAGCAACGGAGAGGGGATCGATTGATTTGAAAGTTAGGGTTTTACAGAGAAGAAAGAGAAATGTGTAAGAGAGGAGAGAGAGGCAAGGAAGGGTTCTCTCAACACATATTAATACTAGGGGAAGGTCTCGTCCTTCTGATAAAAATCAAAAGATTATATTATTGGTATTTATTATTTAATTATATCTAATGATAAATACACACGCACACACATTTAAATCTTTTAATTTATAATATTGGTGTGTAATTGTGTATACATGATCTTTTTTTTTTTTTTTTTTTTTTTTTTGAGGGAGATCTTATTTGAATTATTAGAATGTATATTTCGGCATTTTTTCTATTACTATTATTATTATTAATAATAATACAGGGTCGATTAACATATGCATATGACGTAGTCATAAATTATATGAATTAGATATATTTTTAATTATGGAAAAAAACTAGCACATTGTTTGCTTTAAAAGGAAAAGTATTAAGATACAGACTACTCGATAGTGTATTTAATTCTATTTAAGATTGTAAATTGAAAAAATATTTTATACAAATGACTGAATTCAAATTTTAGGTGTAATAAGCTGAGCTTCACATTGTTTATCAAAAAAAAAAAAAAAGTTGAGCTTTACACACTAATTTTTTCATTTTTTTCTTTACTTAATCATAAAAATTCATTTTGATCGAGATTTCAATTGGTATTGATCGAATAACACAATGTCCGAGGCTTTCTTGATTTTCCATATAACTTAAAAGTGTATTTGATTTGTTTATTATTTGACAATGTTCGAGTTTTTTTCGATTTTTTATCTAACTTAAAATTGGTCGATGAGGCTAGTGTCAATAATTATCTTTTACACTGGTCTTTTTAATTAATTTATCTTTGTACTTTAATACTAATGAAATAGATTCGAATAGATTTTTTGATATACTGATTGATGTAGTATTCACCCTCTATAAAAAATCTAACTTAAAATTGTGTGTGATTTGTTTTAATTATTTAACAACCGAAATTATAAGCTTTTAATCAAATTGCGCATGAGTCGAGCTCGAATACTTTAATATTTTATATTTATATTTTTTCACTTTTTAAGTTACTGAATCGAGCTCAAGTCGAGACTCAAACAATCAAATGAAAACTTATACCATTTAATGAATTTGAAATAAATTGTAATGAAAAGTAATCTATATGGAACTTGTGACGCATTTATTTGTGTCAGAGGCCCTGGATATGTAACTGCTCAATATATTATCTTACCACCTTCCGTAGAAATCGTGGACAATACACAACATATAGCTAGCTTGATAGAACCAATTAATTTGTGTATTAGATTAGAAATCAAGAGAAATCGCAAATATCTTAAAAAAATACTAAATAACTTTCAAGATGTAAGTATTCATGCATGTTCGAATTGTAAATCGTAGTATTCATTCCTATTGGAATGGGAATGACAAACAAAAGATACAGTTTCTCGAAATATGGACAAATGGGAGTTTAACTTCGATAGAAGCACTTCATGAAGCATCTCAGAATTTGATTGATTTATTTATTTCCTTTTTACATGAGGAAGAAGAAAACTTACCTTTAGAGGACAATCAACGAATGATTCCTTAATATGCCTTTCCTTTTCACAATAAGTAAGATAAACTCAGGAAAAAAATAAAAACATCATTGGAATCCATTTTTCTTAACCAATCCGAATTGTGTCTGAGGGTCTATAATTGTCTCAAAAGGTTCAATATATAATTTTGTATACATATTTGGATAAGAGTCAAGAAAAGATCTTATGAAAACTGAACATTTTTCACCTAAAAGATGTAAAACAGATATTGGGCATTCTTGAAAAACATTTCACAGTCGATTTACCAAAAAAGATGTTTTAAATCTATTGCTATTAGATTAATTTTCGTCTTTTTTATTAGGGTGAAATACAGTTTCTCCCCTTAAAGTATAGGGGTGGTATCAGTTGTCCTCATAAAGTATCAATTGTAACAATTACCCCCCTCTGTTATAGTATTAAACATTTTATTCCAAAACTACCCCGCCTATTTTATAACAAATAAATTGTTTCTTTATTAATTTAAAAAAAAAAGATATTCATAAATTATGAATTGATCAATCTATCAACCAAACTATATTATATTTCAATTTATTCATTTCTTGTGTTTTATTCGATTTTATATCTCACATTTTTTCTTTATTTTCATCTCACTTTTTTTCTTTATTTATGTTTCATTTCGTTTTCTTTATTTTATGTTTCAATTTTTTTATTTATATTTTTCTGAGTTTTTATTTGATGATAATTATCTCATTATTTACGAATTATTATTCAGAATGTTGAGTAATTCTCCTTTAAATTTTTCTCGCAAAATTCAAGTTTAACATCAAACAATATTATGTTTCAATTTCTTCATTTCTTGATAAAAAAAAATGAGATAAAAATGAGGGAAACTACAAAACTTTAATATCAAATAAAGAAAAAATGTGAGATATAAACTTAGATTGCCTTTAATTACTTATGAAAAGGGCGGGGATATTTTTGGAATAAAAACTACAAAACTATAATATAGGAGGTAAGTGTTAGGTGATTGATACCATCCCAATACTTTAAGGGGAAAACTGTATTTCACCCTTTTTATTATATTATAATTAATTTTAAAAGATCAAGATGAAAATAAATTTTCGATATGTAGCACAATTAATATATTCGAAAGAAATTCTGAATTTTATTGAATAGATGTATCTAAAGACATTTCGCTTTGAAACGATTATTCCCTAGATACACACGTCGTATTATTTCACAATTAAAACAAGTTAGAAAAGACCTAAAGTTAGGAATTTATCACTAGGAATTAAGTCTCAACAAACTTTTACTAAATATACTCAAGTCGGATATTAAAGAAATTAATGAAGAAAAAAAATAGCCCGTTATGATCGAATAAAAAGTAAAATTGATGTTAATCATGTGAACGTTTAATCCATGAAGGCAAACTAATGATTCAAAGTATTTTAATGTCAAGCAAATATTAAACTTCGTGAATATTATGGTAATCTATACTATTAAAAAAAAAGTCTGTTTTTACTCATAAAATGGAAGTTATGACATCATGCTATACCAAAAAAATGTCAATTTTTAAAAATACCCCCAACTCATCCGTCTATTATTATCTATTACACTTATTTCACCTCTTCCCACTAACTCATAAACCCACTACCCGAAAATTTTGCATTGATCATTATCTATTAGTATAATAATTAAGCATGATAAGTATTTTATTTATAGTCAGTTAGTCACACTTGCATTCCATCTTTCCATTCATGTATGTATTCCTCAATTTTAATTTTGAAAGAGATATATGAAGCTCTGCAATTTCATCTTTTGAGTGAGTTTTGATGGTCTAAAAGTTACTTTTTTAAATACCTTAATTTTTATTCCTTAAAATTAATTACCTATTCCTTATTTTATTTTGCTCAGGTATATTACTGAATATGGCAAAATCCACGGCGATAATTTACTCTGAACATGTAAATAGAAATTTCGTTATACCATAAATAGTCATGCACACAAGTATTGCGTGCCACTGTTGCTAGTTCATCAAAAGGGAAAGGTAAGGGAAAAGTTTATTACCATGAATTAAAGGTTTCATTTCCAATACCCGTTTAAATCAGTTAATAGAAATTTTTCTTCAGACACTTTCGGAAGTTTTTGAAAATTTTTAACAAAAATGTAAATCAAAGACTTATGAAAAGAAAAATTACTACCAATAAGTAGGGCTGAGCATGGTTCGGTTAACCGACCGAACCAATCTGGAACCGAAATTTCGGTTCGGACCATTTACCGAACTGAAATTTCGGTTCGGTATTCGGTTTTTGCTCAAGAACCGACTTAGGTTACCTATCGGTTTTCGGTATTACCGGTCGGTTTACCGAACTGAACCGATAATATCGGATATTTTACTTTTTGTTTTAACTTATTTTTTTACATAGTTGACAACCCTAATTCTCTTCCATTTCTCTTCTTCAAGCCACCGCTCACACTTCTTCCCTTCTTCTCAGTTGAGAATTTTTTTAATCTTTGGAATATCATCGACAAAAGATGCGGCCAACACCTACTACCTCCGCTGGAGTTACATCTCCGTCATTCGTTATTGGTTGCGTCATCACGGCGGTGTCGTTCATCATGGATCTGCACTCAAGATCTGAATTTTTTAATTTTCTATATATATAAAGTAGAGTACTGGACTTTGTGTATATGAGAATATGAGAGTATTTTAGGGATTTATTGGAGCTTATTTGTGTTTGTGTGAGAGTACTGGACTTTGTGTATATGAGAATATGAGAGTATTTTAGGGATTTATTGGAGCTTATTTGTGTTTGTGTGCAGATCTGTGTTTGTTCTTGCTTCTCTTATTATTTGTTTGATGTTTTGTTATAGATAGGGGTGCACATGGTACGGTTCTACGATATTTTTAACAAAATTTGTACCATACCAATTAGTGCGATTTTTAAAAACTCAAAATCAAACTAGAGTTTTATGAACCATACCAACAAACTCGATTTTGTGCGGTTCCGTCATGGTACGGTACGATTTTGCGGTTTTTTAGAACAAACTTTTTTCGTGCAATTTTTCTTATATAATTGATTACATAGTTGACAATTATATAAAAATTAATAATATAATATCTAACAAACTTTTTTTTTTTTACATTAAATAAAGCATTGGAAAAAAAATGTTCACAAATTTGACGCTATAGTTTGACCTAATTGAATAAAATTAATTGGTTAATTATTTGATCATTGTTTTTATTATGTGAAGAAACTTACTATTTGGTATTTGTTCTCCATAATTTTTGCATTTTAAGTTTTCAACATATAACAAATTCTAAATTAGAGCATATATATTTTTTTAATTGAATGCTAGCAATGTTGTAATTATAAACTATGATGGACTATAATATAAATTATAAATAATATAGTATTCAATAATATTTGAATTATAATTTAAAACTATAAATTTATAAAATTTAGTTGTAAATATATAAAAAAAATGAATAGTTAATTCATGTTTCTTTTCAATTTCGGTACGGTACAAGGTACGAGAAGTCTAAAACCAAAATATTTGGTACGTTTTTCATCCATACAAAGACCTTCGATTTTGAGAAAGAAAAAAAAAGCTAACATTCAGTATAATTCGGTACGGTACGATTTTGAAAACCATGTGCATCACTAGTTATAGAAAAGGAAAACACATCCACTGGCCTTCCTGAATTTTGGAGTTTGGACCAACAAGTAATTTTCAGAAATCACTAAAGTAAATTTTAATTTTTGGTTTTTTTACCGAATCAGATCGTTCGATTTTTTACCGAATTGAACCAAATCGAAAATTTCGGTTCGGCAAACAGTCCAAAAAGTACCGAACGGTCCGAACCAAATAAATACCGAAATTCGATCCAGCTCGGTTCGAATTTTACCGAATGCTCAGCCCTACCAATAAGTTATTAGCCCAACGAAAAGGACTAATCAAACAAAGTAACAAACTCAAGTTCGAATCCATGTTAAAAGAAATTTCCACTAAATGTGCTCAACGAGTTTCGAAATAAATTAAACCCTTAGAAAGAAATACCAGTATGAGTGTTTTTAACAATTAAACACTTACCCATTAACTCAAAAACAATAAGACTTCATCGAAATTTTGATCCATATTTTATAGATCTCTTTATTCCGTCGGTCAGGTGATAATAAGTCTACAACAGAGCATGACAAATTAAACTATTGACTCTCATTTTTCCAGCGACAACTTAAAATTCACTGTGGTGCTTAAACAAAACAGATAAAGACCATTAACACATCATTGAAGAAGTTCTATCATACCATATTAACTGGAATGCTTGAATAAATAAGGTAAGACTTGATTCTGTCCCAAAATAGGTCCACATAATCAATTGCCAATTCTTTGTTCATCACATACGCAAAGTAGAAGAGAAAGATAATATCTAATGCAACAAAACGAAAAATAACGGGCAAAAAACACGGAAAGACACAGCTTGTAGCTATGCCTTAGTAACCACCCTTGAGATCATTGACCACATCATATGGAATTGGAGTGACAGTCTCAAGTGTAGCGCCTTCAACCATGAAACCGGGTTTTGGTCCTTCTGGCTGCCTCTTGGTGCTAATGATTTTCCCTTGTGCCTTTGCTTCAGCTTTCAATTTGTCATTCTTCTTAATCCTTTCAAGAATCTCCTCATGGCACCTGGAGGGCTGGACATGTTCCACACGAACATGGATCCTCTTTCTTATGATTCTGTTACCAACCTTAAATAACAATATAAAAAAAATATTTCGGTTTAATCAAAATGTGAACAGGGAAAATGGTAAAATCTTCAAGTCCTAAAATAAAAATTGATCAACCAATATCAGAGGAACAAATAAGTGATCTTGCTATTAAAAACAAAGAAGCTTGATAACAGGATGTTCTATACAATAGATGTAGGACTGAAAAAAAATACCTCATATTCAAGCTTTAGCATTTTCTGGACAATATAGATGTAGCAGTAAATACAAAAATTAAAGTTCATTTGATAATAGCTCAATGGAGTTCAGATAATCATAATGTCAAACAAGCTTGAACAAAAAAATTCAGTCGATATCAAACTATACTAGTTAACAAAATACATGTGCAAATATCAAGCTGCTAGAGATTTTTTGATATTTAAACTCAGTTCATTAAACAAATAAAACCAAAGTCAAACATAAATTTAAACTATATATTAGATTTAAACTATGCATATTACTCAGCTAGTTAACACAACTAATATAAAACACATCAAAGAAGAAATACAATGCTCAAAATGAAATTATTCACTAGACATGATAGTTAAGTCTTGATATCTCACAGTGACAGAGATCTCAAATTATCTATTACTCCATATCAAGACTAACCAAATAGAACAATTGCGAAAAATGCAGAAAATTAGGTTATTGCATAAATGCAGCAGAAGAATAAGGTTATACGCAGAAAAAGCTTCACCTGCTTGTTGACTTCGACGCCGATGGCTCTCTTGGTTACGTTCCAGACCCGACCTGTGCGGCCGTGGTAGAACTTGTGGGGCATACCTTTGTGAATTGACCCGTTAACCTTCACATCGACATAGTCACCGATTTTGAAGATCCGAAGGTAGGTTGTGAGATGGGTCGGACCCTTCTTCCTGAAGCCTCGGGCGAAGAGATCCCTTGTGCGCGCTCTCACACCGTGCCCCGCCGGCATATTTCGGTTTTTTTCAGCTGTTTTGGGGTTTGTGAAGTGTGTGAAAAAGGGCGATGGGAGAAGAGGGAAGGGTTTCGTTTGGTTTTATATATGTTACAGACAAAGTAGGGTTTTGTGCTCGGGTTGGGCCTGAATATATGGGCTTGGACTTGGGCCCCATGATTAAATTTAAGTTTAAAACATACTTATTAATTGTCAATTTTATCAACGTCTCTGTGAAATTCTTTTGTACTCCGTAAATTTTTTTTTTTTTTTTTTTTGATGAATATGTACTCCCTAATTGAGACCACACAATTCAGTATATGGTTTAATCTTTACGAAAAAATCTTGATTTTCTTCTTTGCCTCTTTTTATTGACAAAAAAAGATTTGTTGGTGCATAAGTAGTAGATGAAGTGGGAGGCGACCTAGTTGATAATTAGTGGGCTGAAATGTACATTAAATAATATGTTGATTTAGATTTAAGGGGAGTTTGATATGATGATCATTGTTTATCATGATTTTGAGAAGGTATATTCTCTTGAGAAAATAACTTCAAAGATTTATCGTGATTTTTATGCGGTATTAAATTCTCAATATCATACTTGGTTATGGGATTTACGAACATAAAAAAATCTTGATTTTGCAATACCAACTAATTGTAGGATCTATATGGCTCTGGTTATATTAAGTTTAGCACCATTAAGACAATTAATTTTCCTCTCAAGTCAAATTCAATCTCGATTTTAATTCATCTACACCAATAAACTTAATAGAACAAACATTGAATATTAGACGTCTACCACCTACGATTTCTCTAATAAACTCATTTATTTAAGATCTATCATACACTAATCCCTTCTCAAAGCTCAATACCCGAATATAATTCTTCAAAATCACAACTAAATTAATATGAGTCAACACCAAATTATATAAACTCGTAATATTTGGCTATTTTGCTATTCGATGGAATCAAGTTTTATAAAATCAACTTTTATGATAATCAATCATTGTAAAAATTCATCCAAAAAATAGTGATTGTGAAATATTAACTTAAACCTGTCTAACCCGTCCTTAAACATATCTCAGTTTTTCAATCTATAAAAGCTAGTTTAGCTAAATTCTAGTATATAAGTAATATAGCTGGCATCCATCCATCCTAAAAAACTCTAAACACTGAGGGCCTATTCGTTTGGCGTCTTCCAAAAAAATTCGTGTTTGAAAGAAGTGAGACAATCCGACAAACAAAATCTTTACTTTATGAAATAAATTTATTGTCTCTCAATTTTTCCAAATAATTCTCCCAAAAGTCAAACAAACAAAAAAATTTCTTATCTCCAAAAAATACATAGACCAAGAGCATCTCCAACAAAGTCATCTATAAATGGTCATCTATATTGTAAAGACCTTGTACCACTTCTAGCCTTGTCAACATTGTTGGGCTCTAGTCCACTAGCCCAAAATGCTTAAGCCCATGTTGACAAGTAGAAGTAGATCAAGTCTTTATTAACCGTTCAAACAATTCATCCACAATCAATGTAGGATTGGGGTGTTACAATCTCCCCAACTCAAATACTCGACGTCCTCGTCGAGTCCAGATCAATAGCCCAAGACCGCCCTCATGGATAACACCACGAAGTCGGCTCTGATACCATTTGTAAAGACCTTGTACCACTTCTAGCCTTGTCAACATTGTTGGGCTCTAGTCCACTAGCCCAAAATGCTTAAGCCCATGTTGACAAGTAGAAGTAGATCAAGTCTTTATTAACCGTTCAAACAATTCATCCACAATCAATGTAGGATTGGGGTGTTACATATATCAAATTATACATGATGAACATTGTTTTAACTACTCAGTTTTAGCTACTCAATCCAGCAGTCACTATCTAAAATTTCAGAATTATTATACTTTATTCTTCTTCCAATATTAAACTATAAATAACATTATAAATAATATTTTATTACATTATATACATCAAATATAAATAATAAAAAATATTTTAATGATTTTCTTTAAATAAAATAAATTAATAAATATTTTTTATGTGAAATAAACGTCTTTAAAACTTAACGAATAAACATTTAACTCAAATCGATAATTAAACATAAAAATTTAGTAATAATATTTATAATTAAAATACAAATCACAAATTTTAAGAAATTCAATAAGATATTTATAAATTTAAATATATAGCATTTTACAAAATCTGATTTTAAAATTAATTTCTTCACAATTTTATACACAAATAAATATTGGTGGTGGTTGGAACATAAATTTGATGACATGGATGTCCTCTATAAAGATACAAGGACATTCATATATGCATGTCCAAACTTGCATTATACATAGTATTGTATTTATACAAGTCACTCTAGAACACAAAAAATTAAATTTGTCATGTGTCATTGAGTTTTTAGCTCTTGAAAGAGCTAAAAAGGGGACCGCTGTGGATGCTCTAACTCTGCTTTAATTTGACATAAAGTAATACATCTCTTACACAATTTATCTCACATAACAAATATGATTTAACATAAAGTCTTACATATTTTACATCTACAAACTAAACTCTTAAATAAAAAAAAAAAAAAAACCACGCCCACCTTATTTTCCAAACCACTATTCCAAAATTCAAACAAACAACATTAGACAAATCGAGATTATTTTACAAACTTCCACCACTGACAAACTATTCTCGCAAATGCCAAATAAACACACCCTGAACCTTCATTTTCAATAAAAAATTATTCCTACTTTCCATCATGTCCAACATTATTTCTCCTCTCAAAACTTACATTTTCATATTCTTCATTTTATTGTTTTTCATCCCTACAAATTCGCAAGAAATGTCTCCAAGAAATAAATGGGCCACAAAAGAGAAAAACTAAGCAACCTCACTTCTACTTCGATAGCATTATTATCAGTATTGATAAATTTAATAAATTCAATCTACACGGAGAAAGATTCTAGGTCTATTTCATTACTAACAATTGCAGGCCCACATCCATGGTCCAAGTGTCCAACTATACAGCATTCAAAGATAGTAAAATGTTGGGCTTAAGCCCAATTAGTTTGATCAGACTAAAAGCCCGTATTTAATTCCTTTCTGAATTTCCCATTTTTTTTTCTGGAGAACTCAAAAATACATACGGCATTGCACAAAAGAAAACTGTATTAATAATTTAAATATATTCTGAGAAAGAATGGGGACTCGAGAAGTGTACGAACAAAAACTTCGAAGAGGGAATCTCCACCATGATCCCACCATGAAACCTGGCCTCGGCACCGCCCGTTGCCCCCGCTGCCTCTCTACCGTAAACCCAACGAAAGTATGTTGTAAGAAATTATGATGCCTTTTAGCTGTTTGATAATATGTTTGTGAGACCTATTTGAACTAATTTCGCCTTTTCTCTTTCTATTTATTATTTTGTATCAGGAGAATTCTGAATGGGAATTCAACCCAGTTATTCACGACGCCACCGCCGTGGTATGTACACGTGAATATGTAGATGTAAATTTTGGTGATTCTGGAAATATTTTATTAGTTTATTTAGGAATTTTTGTTGTGATTTTGACTTGGTTTGGGCTATAAGTCACCTGAATTGGGGCATTAGGAGACTTTTCCTCAAAATCCGTACTTTGTTGCAAATTCCAATAGTTCTAGTGGCTTTTGCTTCCACACGCAAGAAAATATCCCGATTGTACCAACGTTCCTATTTGGAAAATGGAATAGGATTAAGATCAAGCTTTATTATGTAGTATTTACACGAGATTCCTTGTTATCCTCTTTGTAAGATTAGTTTCAATCAAGATTATTATAAAATCCAGTGTGATGAAACTCTTAGCTCATAAGGTCTATTGAATTAATTGTCATGTCGCACTGCCTTCATATTGCAATGTCACCGCTTCTTTTTCGTGATCATCAAGTCACTTTTCCAAATTATGGAAGATTTTCGAGAGTGCTTTATAATTAGCTCGAATAATTAACATGAGATAAAGGGGTCACAGCTCCATCTGCAGGGAAAATTCTTTCTGTTTCTTATGTTTCTTTTGTTGAATAGGCTGGCTCTGCATTAGGTGCGATGCTTAGTTCAATTCATGCTTTCAACACAGGTATAATAATATACCTATTAACCTTCCTAGTCCAAGCTTATTTCATGGTTGTGTTTAATCATGTTCGCTTCTCGTTGTATAATTTTTTTTTCAGGATTTCCTTATGTACAAAAACGTGTAAAAGGGCCAAAGTGGCTTCCTTTTGTTGTCGGGGTATGAGTTTAGTTCATCCGGTTTCTTCTTTAAGTTTCTCATGGAGCACATAGTGTCTACTCTTAAAAAGTTGATTCATGTTATTTATCATTTCTTTCACGTCTCTAAGTCCTTAACGAATTCCCATTTTGTAGATTCCTCCTTTGGTAATGTTTTCTGCTGCTAGTGCTTCTTTTGGAGGTATGCATCACCTGTACTCAAATTATTGAACTTTATTTTAAGTGACGTTAACTATAATAAATGCTTAATATAACTACACCAATTAGCAATCTATATTAGTACACATATGAACCAATGACACCTTATTTTACAGGCTATGCATTTCCAAAGTTTGCTCAATTCACCGTGAGATCCTATTATGCTACTTCAAGTGCATCCCATTATGGCATTTCATTGCTCACTAGACACATTGAAGACCGCCATATCTCTAGAGTTCAACAGAAAGAGCTTAGATGATTGGTTGCAGGTGCGCTAAACCATACTTGTTCCTTCGTCACTTGTTTCAGTTTTGTTCTGTAACTTGAAACTGACGTGTAAAATTTGAAACTGCATTCTCTTTTACTTTCAAGTCTAAGATATTATACGTGCTTCGACCTTGAATATTTTCCTTTTTGAAAGCTTCTGCTGGTTTTCTCCCACATTGTTAAATATATGAAAAATTTACTCAATGGAAGTTTGAGATGGATTTTCATATCTTTTTCCTCATGCGGGATGTGCAATTTTTTATGCTTTTATTTATATTAGCATATTAATTGTTAATTAAAATGTTTGTGTGTTAATGTCCAAGTTAACAGAGTACATTACATTAGCAGAGCTTTGAAAGTGGGTCAACATGGCTCTCACCAAATCAGGTTTTTGGGTTTCCTGCTACGATACTATAAGAAATTCATTTGACGCAAGCCCAGTTTACTTGTGACCCGGACCATATATCTTTTTTGACCCAGAAAAATGACCATATTTGACTTTGTTTAGACTTGCTCAAATTCACCCGTATGTCGGGTAAAATTTTATGGCGCTTATCCGCAATATATTGAATTGTAGAACTTGTAATCTATTTGGTTTCACAGTTTTATGAGGAGCGTGAGAGCGTGACATATTAAAATTTTAGAATATAAGAGTGTCTATAGAGCATCTATTAAACTAATTATTAATAATTTAGAATAATTAATTTATGGTATTAAAATAAGAAATATATAATAAAGAGATAAGTTACAACTATATTTTTAAAAGATTCAAGAGCAAAATGTATGTCATTCAACTAATAAGTATAGTTTATGATGACTAAATATGAATCTAATTATCTAAAATGACTTAATATTATGAACAAATGTGGGGTAAACACTACTAGTGGTCATCCTTATTATTAATTTTTTACAGAGTGACACCTCTTGTATTTTTTTTCCCACGTTAGTCTCCACTATGAATTATTTGTTTCACTTTGGTCATTTACAAGTTGGTCATTTACAAGGGTTCTTTTTCTTATAGTGTTATATTTTAATCCCTCATAAAATTATTTTGTATCAATTTGGTCCCTCGTAAAACTATTTATTTATCAATTTAATCCCTCATAAAACTATTTTGGAACTTTAGATCACATTTGACCACCTGAAAATGACCATATTGAAACAAATAATTCATAATAGGAACTAACGTGGGAAAAAAAACACAAGAGGGATCACTCTGTAAAAAGTTAATGATAAGGACAACCATTAGTGGTGTTTACCCGCAAATGTATTTTCATTGAAATAGACATATGTTTTCTCAATTAAATAGCTTGACATGGACACTGATATCTACTATTTAGCTCTTTATCAGTTTAGTGCATCAAAATAACCTGTAAAAGTACAAAGTCCAAACATTTACAATTTCACTATGTTTTCCCAAAAGTGCCACGCTATGGTGGTATCTAAATTCTAACATCTAGCACTTAAGTGCGTCAAATAACTAACAAACATTTGCAACTTAATTTGTTTGGGTTGTCGGCAAATCAAAAGATAGTTTGACATGGATGAGCAGTTGTCAAAAAGCTAATGCATCAATTTTAGTGTATGCATGGATTCATTATACTATTATTCTCTAGTCTACTCTCTCATAAAGTTACAAGTATTATTTGTGTTATTTTTTTGTATGGTTGTAAATTGATTAGCTTCCAAATTAAAAGTATTTATAAATGACAAAATAAACCAATAAATTATTAAACTTTACAAAATTTATGTAAAAGTTATTTTTTTTGTTAAAATTCGTGAATTTCAATTGTGTAGTGCATGTTCTTTATAAAGATAATACACGCTCTACATATAAATAATTCGCGCTTTTTTTGCGAATTTTGCAAATGCTCTCCGATTCGCGAATTCGGAGATCGTCGACACCCTGGATGCTCGAATTTAGTTATCTAGTTTAACTTATAAGTGACGTCCCTTTTTTATTTTTATCTTTTTTTGATTTTCGAGAATATTGAGGACCAGTTTGTTTATTTTTATCAAAATGCGCCAAACCCTCCTAGCTTTTGGTCACTTATAATAGATTAGACCAGACAAGATGTAAATCAAATTTGTAAATGATTTGAGCATTTAGTTTTAAGCTCCTTAGAATTGAATTCATTATATAGTATATGACAAATTAACTGGAGCTGATTTATATTTTAAAAGTTTTTGAAGTCCTAAATGACTTCAACTTAGTATAAGTTAGTAGTAAAATATAAGTAACAAATTAAAAATCTGAATTATTACACACACTATTGCATAATTTGCATCGGAACTTGTTTGAATTGAACATAATAAATTCAAATTTAAACAGATTCAATAATATTAATTACTACTGTTCAAACTGTCAACCTCGTTTGCAAGCTTTTTATAGGGGGCGTTGTTACTTAAATGAAATTCCCCACTGGGTCCGTGTCTTTGAATTTGCATTGTATTTTGTGGTCCTCCTAGGCTACTACGTACTGTATATAAGAAGTTGCAGAATATATGTACTGTACTGTTCATATAAATGTGTTTCGTCTCTGTCCCCACCTGACCAGATTGTATTCAATTAATTAATTCGTGGGCACACTCATTTCATTAGGTAACCTTATTTTTTTCTTTTTGGGTCTGTAATATAATTGACTTTTACCCATTTATATATTCTCGATCTGTTCAAATATATATCTCTACTCTAAGAAATTAAGTAATTCTAGATGAATGGATTTGCCCATAAAAGAGATTCATGTCTAATTAATGTATGTTTTTTTTTTACAGCACAAAGAGATTTATGTCTAATGTAAATATTCAAATTAAATAAGCATATATGTGATGTGATTATATGCATGTGTTTTTCACATTATTGTGGCCAACATGCACGAAATGTCACTGTACGCATGCATTTATTGTATGGAGGAATTGCAGTCCTTTTTTAAGGACACACATCTTAAATGTGAAATGAAAATGGCCTTTTTCGTATTTCCCCATTTGATGCCTTCAATCAGAGAATGTCACTGTTAAAATTCAAATAATTAAATATATGTGTTAATTTCTTGAAATAGTATATCCTAATTTTGTTTTCTAATTCTTTCTTGGTACGGTGCTATTAATTAATTAAAATAGTGGATCATTTACCTGCTTCTATATATTGATGCCTGCACTTTGTAATTAATATTTTTATTATGCATGAGTATTTAATGAGGAGATATATATACCTAGCTAATTCACGCATGCGTATTCAGTACCTTCTTTAGACTTATTATATATTAATTATTACATTTAGGATCAATTATAAGTTAAAGAATCCTTCACAATAATTCATTATTTAGTACGTTTATATATATTACAACTGAATTTTAATTATTTTTCTAATTATAGTATAGAGTATATATACTTCTATAGTGCTACAACAATCTTTTTTTTTTTTTTTTTTGTTTCTCAAGGGTTTAATTCCCTTTCGAGGCGCGTCGAGCACATAAAATGGAACCTCTCCTTCAGTTTGATACTATATTAAGTTCAAAGAATTGTTAGTGCTTGATAATAATATTTTATTGAAATGGTTCAAATTATGATATCAAATTTATTTTTTCAGAAAAAGGCATGACATAAATTAGGTTAAACTGTATATGTAAAGTGTAATTATTTCGTAGTTAAACCTGCAACTACCTTGAAAGATATCATTTTCTTGCAGGTATTTAAGGTTAAATGTTGTGAAGCTGGTTTTTCAAAAGTCAAACCAAATTTAAAAAACAAGAAGCCTAAACTCAGATAAGA
The DNA here is from genome assembly GCA_038501285.1 of Penstemon eatonii. Classification (NCBI taxonomy): domain Eukaryota; kingdom Viridiplantae; phylum Streptophyta; class Magnoliopsida; order Lamiales; family Plantaginaceae; genus Penstemon; species Penstemon eatonii. The sequence continues at coordinate 86,835,660 of CM076710.1, read as the reverse complement.
AAATCAAACAAAACTTAAAAAAAAAGACTGTTAATTAATCTAATCTTGCTATAGCTAGATCTACAGAGTCTAAATGTCTAATGATTTAATTAACTTGTTTTTTCTTTTTACATACATATATATATACACAAATAAAGAAGAAGCTAGAAATCTTCATCAACATATATATATCTGCATCAACAATTCTTAAAAGTATATATATATATATATATATATATATATATATATATATATATATATATATATATATATATATATATATATATATGAATATGATCGATCTACTGTTAGAAAAATTAAATGGAGGAATAATTTGGGGAAATGATGTAAAATGGAGTATATTGTAATTGAAGAAATTAATGGATCGATCGAGTAAAGATTGGAGTGATGAAGTCAGTTACATATGAAATTAATTAATTTCCTCATGATCATATATAAAATAAGAATAAGAATATATAGGAAAGGCAGCGCAGGCGCGCATGCATATTGCAGCCTAGCTAGGTAGCTAATTAAAATGAAATGAGTTATATAAAAAAATAAAATTAAAGATGTAAATCCAAACTCACATGATCCAGCTGCTGCATCGACGTCCTACTAGGGTTGGGAGTCTGAGAAGTAAAGCTGGTACTTGTACTGAATGGAATTTGAATCTGGATTTGGGGTAGTGATGCAGAAGAAGAAATATGAGAAGAAGACGATGACGGGATTCGCCACAAACCCAAAGGGCTTCCATTAATAGGCTGTTGTGGCTGTCGTGGACGATTATTATTATTGTAATAATTATAAGAAGAAGCAGAAGCAGCATTAGTAGTAGTAGTAGTAGTATTGTTCCATGAATAATTATTATAATTATTATGATAAGGAATTAATGGAACTGATGATGATGAAGATCCATGAATTAATCGATGATGATGAGTGGTACTATAATTCATTAGTCCGCCATAATCAGATAACCCTGCAGCATGCACCATTGCGGACTGCAAGTGTGCTCTTTTCGCGTGTTGGCGTTCCCTTTTGTGCGCATTTTGATGGCCTCCTAGTGCTTGTGAAGTGGGGAAGTTTCTACAACAGTAATGGCACTCGAATTTCCTACTGCTACTGCTACTGTTAATATTATCATTATTGTTTTCTTGAAGAAGAATATCATGAATATCGGTCTGATCGGTCCTAGTAGTAGCACTAGTACCTCCTCCTTCTTCTTCTTCGGATGATTTTGTATTAATATTAATGTTTTTATCACCATCTAATTCATCTTCATTATTGTTGGTGTTGATTCGGAAGAATTCTTTGCCGAAAAGCCTAATGGCAGCTCCATTCTTTTCTAATTTGACTACTGGCGGTGGCAGTGGTGGTGGTGGTGGTGGTGCCGGGCGGATGAAGGGTAGCTGAGAGAATGACTCAACATTCATCAACTCTTGACTTTCTCTCTCTTGATGAGTAATTTTCATGTCCATTCAACAAGAAATCAAATTAACTATATAATTTTAGGTAGGAGAATTATTATTATTATTATTATTTTTTTTTTTATATATATATCGGATGAGGGGATCCGCGCGAGTTCTTCCTGCCTAGCTACCTTGTATATATATATATATAGGGCCGTGGGACCTCAAAATGGAGTAGTGGTCACTGGTCAGTCAGATTAATTAGATATACATACTATACTCCATTCACTATTAATTGGATTGGAGCTAGAGCTAGCTAGGTAAATTAACCTTATTCAATTCTTTCTTTTCATCAAAAAAAAAAAAAAATATATATATATATATATATATATATATATATATATATATATATATATAATTTTATGTTATTTAATTATATGGATGATTAATTAATGTGGTCATGAGAGACAAGATCAAGAGCAAGAGTAGTACTAGTAATGGTAATGGATCAGGCCAATGCCAATGCCAATGCCAATGCCAGTACAAGTACTTGGAGCTAGTTCTTAATAGCTACTTGGCTGTTGTGTAAGTTCCATTCTGCTATGTGGTCCTATCAATATTACTATTACTACATGATCAATTAATTAATTAATGGTGAAAATTAATATGATTTAGTATTAATTCCTATTAGCTAATCCATTCAAATTTTATTTGATTTTTCTTAACTATCAGATCGATCGAGTTTGAAATTATATAGTCTGTTTGATATATATAATGGGACACAAGTAAAATTGATTTTTTTTTATATATCTATTATCTAGTCATGTTTAATATCTGAATACTAAAACATTGATATTGTTTTTACTTTATTAAATCGAAATTGGACATTCATACAAATAAAATTGAGCTGAAGCGATATATATTTCATCGATGAAATCAAATTTGGTTCGAATTCCAAAAAGAAAGAAAAAAAAATCATGTGTAGTGTGAGAGATTGTTTATATAATAATTTTCCTTAATTGCTTACCAATAAAATCATGACATATATATAGTACTTTATAATACTCCATATATTGTTTTGAGAGCTAGTATATATGAAAGTGGAATATATATGAACCACGATGCCTTTTCTAGTAATTAAAGAACTGCATTTCAGTAGCTAGTGTTGTGGATGGATCAGTTCTATCATTCTTCGTGTAATAATTATTAGCTGACGAATATATATATATATATCTATATATATATGGATGACAATTTTATCTATATATTTTAAATAAATATTATATATCCTTTTGTAACTAAAAATTTCAAGATCAATACTTCCTTGTATCTCTATCATATATACGAATATTCCTAATTATATATATATATATATATATGAAGTTCCCTTAAAATTTCTAACCTAGCTAGGGAGGCTTTTTTTTCTTTTTCTTCTTCTTTCTTTTTTTAATCAAAATTTGAAATATGACAGTTTGAAAATGATACTATATATACAAATTATTCGATCTGTATGTACTATATAGTTCAGCCACCTAAAAGTGTCTAAATTTAATTATATGCATGTCCTCTTCACACGGAACAACTTTAATTTCACTACTTTCAAGGATCCAACTACTTGCAACAAAGGTTCATGCTTCTTCATCACTTGTACCTAACTCTATGCAAATATATACTTATGTTCAACTTACTAATTTTCTTCTGAATTAATTAATTTAACTGTTCTCAGCTTCTCTTCAAGTTCTCATTAATTTAATTTGTTGGTATATGTATATATATTATAGGAAGTGCACATGCATTATTTTTTGATTTTTTTTTTTAAGTACTCCTTGTGCAGAAGAGGCCGGTAAAGTCATGATTAATTGATCAAATTTTGGTGTTATTATTCTCCTTAGCTAGCTAGTAATAAATAATAATACTAATAATTCTACTTACATTTTTCTATATATAATTTGCATTTCCAAGACAAGTCACTATCTTATTTCTTTCCTCTTCATGGGATTTTACCTTTTTAGTTTTTGTGTTTTTAATGGAAGTAAACTTTAATGAGATAACCCCATTTCAATGAAGTGGGGTCTTAATTTTCCATTCAAAATATATTTATTTATTTATATATATAAATGTATAATTGTATCTCTCATGTACAACAGCTAACCCTTCACTCATGCAAAACCCTTTCTTTGCCATTAATGTCACTGCAGAGCCTTTGAGGGGGACCAATATTAATATATATATATATATATATACATATGATGTATATATATAAATTGAAACATTATTAATATTTGCTAATATATATTATTTACAAAAAGAAAAAAAATTCCTTAAAAATAAGTTATTGTCGTGGGTCTTTTGGAACTCTAATTCTCTTAAACAATAAAAGAAAGTGTTTAATTAATTAATTTTTCATTTTGGCTATGTTATAGTTTTGTATATATATAGAGGGAATTGCATTTTTCATATCAAATTTTTACCTATTTTATATATTTGGTATCAAATCTTTGAAAAAGACACAATTAATATCAAAATTGAAGAATTTTTCACATTTGCTTGAGTTTTTTGATATGCTTAAAATTATGTTCCAATTTTCTTACCATAGCATGCTTATGTGCCCTATATCATATTTAAAAATTATTGTGGCATGATTCCTTGTAGACTATGATCCGAAGTGTTTTAATTTTAATATTCCGAAGCTTTATTAATTTTCTGCAGATTATTTATAGCGTTTCATGAACTGAAACTTATACCATTCGAAGCTTTCGTCAAGAGACATAAAATTTGGCCTTGTAAATTGACGCAAAATAAAATGTGCAAAAAATCCTTCAATTTTAAAATTAAATGTGTCTTTTTCAATTCCCTCTATATATATGTTTGTTATTATTAATTAATTGAAAGGTCACCATCTCGTTGTTCTCTCCTTTCTCTTTCAAACAAGGTGGATTCAGTGAGATGTTGCCAATGAAGAACTCATGTCTTGGGACCGCTCAAACTGACATTACACTTATATATAAAATTAATCCTCTTGAATTATGAACAAAGAAACTATATATTACTCATGTTATTAAACTTTACATTTTCATTTCGTGTTATTTAATGTTTGAGTTTACACAAATTAAATAATGCCTTTTTAGACTAGTATACATATGAATAAGTGTCGGTACATTATTATTTATTACATACATATACTTGAATGCTGTGGACATGTAGTATACCTAGCTTCTTTCTATTGGTATATATATAGTTACGTACATTGAGTTGTCAATTTCTTATATTTATTTTGACTTAAATAATTTGGAATTTTAAATCTTTAGATTTTTAAAATTAAGGAATCTACAAATACACTGAAAAAATGAAAAATATATGCACCGTGCTTTTTTTTCCAAAATAAAAAACATATTAAAATTTCAGTTGACCTGATGCTTGCATTTTTTTAATTCTTTAATCCAAATTTAAGTTTTTAATGTTTAATCATTAATCTCAACTCATGAACGAAAGTAAATCATAACGAATGAACGTCGTTAGTGTCTATCGACGCTATACTATTCTATACAATAATTATACGTACCCCTCTATTTAATTTTACAAGACACATTTAGTTGATAATTGTGCTAATGAAAGAGAATCTTTTGTCACATTAATAAATAAATTACCATTTTAGCTAACTAGTCAAATATGTTTATACAAGTTCTATGATCGATCGATTGGTTTAGGTCCTCAACAATAACATACAATGTACTTATAATGTTCCGCTCATGTTCATTATTTTATTTGTCCCAAATATCTTACTCATATTTGAGATATTTCAAAACTATACTCAATTTTCCATAATTGAATATCTGTCTTAAAATACCTTCTCACATAAAATAAGTAATTCATCTTGGAACATTATCGTAAATGTATTACATTTGTTTTGATTATTCTCCTAGAAGTTTTATCCTATTTGCTTAGCATTCGGCCAAACTTGATTTTGATGAGAATTTCCCATGGAGCAAGGTAGATGGAACTATGGATCAAAATTTTCATCTTTTTTATTTTTTAATCAAGCGACACGAAAAAACAAGATGTAATACTGAAATTATTTATTTACCTTAAACTCTGTTATTTTTCTAAATTTAGTAACTTTTTTCTTTTACAAATTTTCCTTAGTTTTTTCGAAATATTTCCGAAAAGTCTCGAAATTTTTTCAATATTTGATTGAACGAAACATACACTCGAAATGAAATTTTGATCCATGAATGAAACGGAGGCAGCATGATTAAATGACGTATGTTGGATTTTAATAGATCCAATTTTAATTTGTATAGGCGTTGACCCTTTAGAATCCTTTTCCTTTTCTTGATTTGAAATTTTGCAATTGCATGCATGATGCATCATCTATAGGCAAACTCAAGTTTTGAAAGTTGGAATTAACCTTTTTTGCAAATAAAATCATCAAGAAGCTTGCCAGCCAGCAAGAATATTGTATGTGGATGCAAGAAAAGGGTGTGTGATGAGTCGATGGAGCAAACAACATGGGAGCCCACCATATATACACATATGTGAATTAAATTCCCTCAAGTGTCCAAATATGAACGACCCATTGAACTCTCTTTTTTTAGAAGCTTGATATATATATATATATATATATATATATATATATATATTTATATATATTTATGATGATGATGATGATCCATCATACATCACTATTTTGTGTTCTGGAACTGAAATTACTTGGACCACCAAATTAAAGCATCTTTTCAGATGATGCATGTATATTTAACAAACCCTTTCATTGAATCATTACCAATTCAGCAATATACTCAATTAATCTCTTTCTTTGTTTTCTTGTATATTTATTGAAATAACTTTACCTAAAATTCATAGAAAATAAATAATGCCAATTTTCAAATTTTTGGACCACACTAACTTCATATATATTATAGTACCTAGTAGTAATAATATATATATGATCAATCCATCTTAATCTCACCTGCATCAGACAATTAATTGACTTTTATGTAAACACCGATGGATTATATATAGCAAACGTTGGCTGTGGGGAAAAAATGTACTTGTACAACAGCTTAAGAGAGGTTCTTTTTAATCTGGTTTATATTAATATATATAATGGCTAAGTGGGCTGTAGTATTTTATTTTCAAATAATTAATACTATATATAAGCCGATAAATATTAATACAAACAATTTTGGTAACTTCGAATTTTTATGAAAAAATGTACTAGTAATTTATTATCTACTCCCTCTGTTCCACAAATGGATCAAAATTTTCATTTTTTCCGTCGAAAACATCAAAAAGTTTTTCTTTTTTAATCACCCGAAACGAAAATTAGGTATTATTCTAAACTATTTGTTTGCCTTGAACTCTGTTACTTTTCTTAATTTAGTAACTTTTTCTTTTATAATTTTTCCTAATATTTTAAAAACTTTTCTAAGAAATTCTCAAACAGTTTCCAATATGTAGCTGACAGAAACATATACTCGAAACAAATTTTTTGATCCATGGTTCCACAATATCTGTTGTTTTAGTGTTTTGCACGGGTATTTTATAAGGAACCTAATAAAAATCATGGATTTTTGGTATAAAATAATATTGCATTGGAATAAATAAGATAAAGTTTTTACGTATAATAAATAATGGCTAAATTAGAAAAGGGGTAATTAACATTGCATTGGAATCCTAAAGCGACAACTATTTTTTTTTTTTTTTTTTTTTTTGAGAGAAAAAAGATAGGTTTATTCAGAAATCATATCAGAAGTTACAATGTCATGGATATACTCCGGTAAAACACAAGAATCAAACGTTTCTCTAATTGACAATTTTGCAACCTCATGAGCTACTTTGTTTCCTTCGCGTCGGATGTGGCAGGCTTTAAACAAGTCAAAGAGTTGTCCTAATTCCTTAATCTCATCAATAATTCCTCCAAAATCTGCTCTTGAAGCACCCTCACTTTCAATTGCTGCAATGATCACACTCGAATTGCCTTCGATCATGATTTTCCTTCAATTTTGGCCAACCGCATAATTCACTGCAAATAACACAACCTTTGCTTCTGCCGCCAAAGGATCTAACAGTTGCTTAATGCAAATTGACGACCAGCCAACACATGCACCTGTGTTCGATCTGGCAACCAATCCCAATGCTCACGAGCCATCTTGCACATTTATAGCATCAGGTGGAATCCATCTCACATGACTTCGATTCCCAAATATTTGTGCTCTAAGAACCTCAGATGTAGCTTTTTTCAATTCTTCCACATAATTCTTTGCAAAATTTACAGTTATTTTGAAACAAAAAAAGTTTCTATAAAAGGACAAATACTGTGAAACAGATGGAGTATATTATAAATCAATTGAAAGGCGCATACACTTCACCTTTTCCTAAAAAATCAATAACACTAGAAACTTGCAAATATTCATTAAAAGAAATTATTAGTACTGCAGACCTTACCAAGAAAATGCAAGTTTTGTTGTTTGCTAGAAAAAACATGTATTAGTAGTAAATTAACCCCAATATGCATGGTGTATTACCTAGGTGTTATTGATAATGTTACATACATGAGTACTCTTAGAAAGATACCAAAACAAAAAACGATCGATTTTTATCGTCACTTTTAAAGAAAAATATATCATATAGGAATTGAATTTAATGGATGAGTTTTATCATGTATTAATTCATTCTACCAAATCCTAGTAGTTAGATCCGAATTAAATATCTACATGGGAATGAATGAGCTTTGCAAGTACATATCAATTTGTGGAACCTACTACTTCATTGAATTTGAGCAAAAATGCTGTTGAAATTTCATTTTCCCTGGATCTTCAAAAGATCTTGATGTTGAATCTTACATACATTGTTTTTCTTATTTTTTATCACATATGACAATTACTATATATATATAATATTCGTACCAATATAGCATCTATATATTATTCGACTGAAGGTGCATATTAGGAAATATTCACAATTTAACATAAAATTTATTTTTTTCCAAAAAGCAAAACTTGAAAAATTGTATAGTTTAATGATATCTAAAATTCAATTTGAGCTCGATCGGTTGGATAAACTTATAAAACAACAAAATATATGCTAGATAAAAAAAAAAACTAAAGCTTGAGTCGTGTTCGACTACAGAAAGCTCATTCATATTTCATTAAGTAGACAATCAAGCTCAAACAAAATTTTAAAATTGAATAGAAAACAATCCAAAGCTAATTAAAATATATATTGTTCGAATAGCTCATCGATCCTTTGCACCTATATATATATATATATACTTGCAAGACAACGACGTTCACATGAAAATGTCACTCATTTACTTCATAAATAATTATTTAGAAACGGTCCACACTCTTTGATTTCAGATGTTGACACTACATTTCATAAGTAGTTGTTAAGTTTTGATATTACTATAGAAAAATGTTTAGGGCAGAATTGGAGTACGTACGTTTAAACTGTACATGAAAAAGTTTGGACCTAGCTAGCTAATCTGTACAGATAAAGACATTAATATATACAAACCTCTGTAGTGTTAATTACAAGTATATTTAATTTTTTTTTCTTTTCAAATATATAGTTATAGTACTTCCTAGTGATCATTTCAAACAGTAGGTGAATTTATTTTATATATATATAATTTAGTAAGTTGCTGTGTAAAAATGTGACTTGACATTTGCACCATATATTTTCCAAATTGCAATTAAATTTGCTAAAGTCTGTACATGTTGAAAGAAAAGTGTGAAATGTCCAGTTCATGCACTTAGCAGTGGGCCTTTGGTACTTTTCTTATTCATTTAAACACCAACACCACTCCCTTTCATTTGGCATCAATATATTAGAATGTGGTCCTTAATTAAACCAAAGTACATGGAACTATATATATATATTGTCCTTCAAATGTTAAATCTATCTTCTTTAGCTCTTACTTCCTCCACACAAAAAATATACCCCTTCTTCAACTTTATCTGCCACTATGGACCCTAATTTCGGCACTGTTTAATGAAAAGCATTGCAACCACTAGAGATAGTGACACAATTTTTTTTACTTTTTACTTCCAAGTTTTAATTTGTTACCTCTAAATTAATACCTACTAATGAATTCAACTTGCATTGAGTTCAATCCATAATTAAATATAAACTTCAATTGCTGGATTACCTTTTCCATCTATATTTGACAAATTATTTTTGGAAAATATATAATTGAGTACATGATTTCATATACGGTTATGAAAAATGTCAAATTCTACAATTTTTTTTTTTTGAGAATATATATTATTCTACAATTTTGTTCTCTATTTGTGTATGGATTCATGATTTGACCCCTGTCCTCAAAAGTTTGCGTCAATAATTTGATGAGATCTTCTTGGGGCCGAATCTTACCAGATTTCCGAGTCTTTTTTCAGTTTAGTATTAGCTTTGTTAGTGAGTTTTTTGTATTTGATAGTTGGACACTAATATTTGTATATTACAAGTGATTAAATAGACTTTGACGATGTAATTATGTAATTACTTTTTCATTCAAAATATATAAATTAACTTACAACTTAAATTAATAAAATTTATGTAATAAACAATTGGTTGCACAATTTCATTCGTCTTACTAGTACTTATGCCATATATGTAAGTACTTATGCCATATATGAAAATAATTAACTTAAACCAAAATTATCCTTCGTAAGAATTTGAGATTATTTCTATATTAATGCAGTTAGCAACACAAATATTCCTTCTACATTCTCAAATTCGGTTATGTAACGTCATAATAATGATTTAATTCAGCAAACATATTTATAGTCTGAGATATTAAAGTTCATTATTTAATAACGTTGATACAAGTCGATAAAGCATTTACCTCAGAAATTTTATTATTGAAACAATCAAAGAAGAAACCCAAAACTTATTTATTATTGGTTCGGGCCGAAATGACCCATTTGTCTTCTTTATCGAAAATTAAGTTAATATTGTAAGATCCATATTACTACCCGAAAGGCTCAATTCAGTTATTTCATTGATACTTAAGTGGCCCGCCTTTTATATTTCAAAAGTAGGTCAAATCCATATAATATAAATATACCCAACTCAGAAGCTCAAACGCAAAAGGCCCATATATGATTATATATTAGTCCAAACCCATACAAAGCGCGTGAATTTGGGGTTTTCTCTGATTTCCGATTTAAATTAGATTTTGATTTTCCCTATTCAGAAGTATTATTCAAGTACGTTCTTTAAAAAAAAATGTAGTACTATTTAAATGCATGTAGAGTTTTGATTACTCGGAATTTGGACGATAGATCGTCTTACATATCTCACACCACATCTTAAACTCTTCCAAAAAAATATACACTTACCTTATTCTCAAATTATTCTACGAAAATTCTAACAAACAACATTCTAGAAATTGAGATTATTTCACAAATTAAATCTCACTATTTTCCCAAATATCAAACAAACAAACTCTTAGTTCTAGAGGAGGGCACTGATAAATTATTTGTTGGCATCATGCAATCATTTTCTTATCATTGATTACGATGTTGCACTAGTCTTTTTCTTACTCATGCTTATAAAATGTTGATAATGAATTATGCAAAAAGTATTGCGTATTAATTATATGAATTGTAGGTCCACTAGCTCCATTGTATGTACTACGTGGATTTTTTCGGACAACTGTATTTTGTTTTTGCATCGATCATACTCTAATTAGTGAGATTAATTTTCACAATATTGTAAACCATATAGCTAGAATCTTTGTTTGTTAAATAAATTTGTTTACTATGCTACAATTCGTACGTAGAGGTGTAATATATAATCTATATTTACGTATAATTAAGAACAGGTGGATGTCATATAAATAGATTAAACTTTGGCAAGAGAAACTAACATCAATATCAATAAAGTTCCTGGAGTTGGTATTATATTTTTAGTATTCTAAATTTGGGCCACTAAAGTTGGATTTAGTGATGCCTGCCTAATAATTTTTTTGGCATATTAGATCATTGATAAAGATGGATTTTGTACAGTTGACAAAGAAGGTTGGGTGAGAAAAATACCCACACAATGTGCTTGTGTGTATTTTTTAGATATACATTAATTTGCATTATTCCAATTATATATATGTACTGTATTTTACTATTCATATAAAATAAATAAAATTATATGTATTGTGCCAGGGTGTGACTTGCAGTTGTTCCATCGTTTTCTTGCTTTTTAATTGGATGATTATAAATGAATTGTATAAAGCAACTATATAATATGGTCCCAATTATTAATTAATTAGGTCTCTTAATTCTAATTATTGACTACCTACTAAAATGGGACAACTTCATTAATATTAAGAGTTTTCAGTATTGATATATGGCCAATATAGGTGTAAACAAATTAAGTTGATTTTAACAATATAATGATCAAGTTTGGTCCGAGTGTTTTATTGAATTTGAGAACGAACGTATTTCACAGTAGTTTATTTGTTACGCATTTATTATTAAAGTTTGACGACATATATGATTTTTGAATTTGACTTGTTGTGTGGATTTTTAAAATTATCAAACGATAAATAATAATACTAATAAATTGCAACCCTCATACTAATTTTTTGTTGGATTTCAAGGAAGTGTAATATGTTTAATTTCCAGGTAGTTAGCATGCCTTTATTAAGAGCTGATCATTTAATTATGATTTGGCATATTTTAAGCAATGTTGATTGAACCCACAAAGAGAATAATCAGTTTAGTTTTGTTAACTGTAGAGTAGAGAAATGGTTATGTACATACCTTGTTTGTAATTGTAAGTGATGATGAAAATTCATCTACTAATTTTTGGTCACTCCCCCATATATCCATATCCATATGGGGATGATGTGTTGGAGTGTAACTTTCAGTGTCAGATTCAGTTAAGCATATTTCCTTTCATGTGTTTAAAGTTGTACTGAATTACACACATGCTCTTCATTTCTTCTATACTTAATGTACACAAATGTTATTTAGTTCCTTGTTTTTAATGTATGAAAAAATGGACCAATTAATTACATTGTCTTGTCCTTTTTAGTTGTAATAAGTTGTAGTAAATTGCTTTTGCATATCTAACTAAATTATATTGTGTATGTTTTGCATGACCATATCAATAAAGAAAGTCCTTTCCTTTAGGACGAAAAGCAGAGAATAAGGTCGAAATATAATGTGAAACGGGGCATTGAAAAACCATTTCATTGAACATAACCGACCATTTAGTAAAGCCATTCAGTTGGAATTAATTTATCCATAATTTAGGGAAGAAATAGTACAATTTTAGGAATTAATATTTCCAAAACAATCTTACACTCAGCAGAAGCAATAAATTTTGAGAGAGAGAAAGAAGAAATTTTAATTGACCATCATTATAAGTATCCGGGCAATTAAGTAGTCATACACTTCTAAAACTTCGTTCTTGGTTAGATTTCTCAAAATTTCTCTCAATATTTACCACATTTATCGTAGAGCAGGTCATCATTCCAAGTATCGGGGCCGGCAATGAAAAATTTCCTCGTGGTGAAAGAGGAATAGTAGAAGAGAAACCGCAAAAAATAATATAATAAACAACATCGATTGTTTCATTGCAGTTGTTGGACTTGGGGCAAATAGTATAGTTGCACGTCGTCGATGCACCACCAACGAAATCAGAAACCAAAATTCCCAAATTAAGCCAACCCCATGACATGAGCGAAGTCGGACAACAAAAATCAGGGCTGAAATTAAAGATCAGAGGAAAGCAAATTCTAGAGAGAAATGCAGAATTCGACGACGCTTAGGCATTAAATGGGGTGAATTAAACGGAAGAGAAAATGAATTTTACTGTAGAGGAAGCCATTGCTTCTTATATGTATATATGTATAATAATAAATAAATATAATCTGCTAATTTTTCGATCAATGAAAAAATAAAACAAAATCATACTATAATTTTTTAATTTTTCAATTAACGATAGGTTGTATTTTACATGAAGTTGATAATTATTCCCATGCCCTCATGTCAATCTTATGTCCCGACTCTTCTACTTTTTTCTAACTTTCTGGCTTTCTTATCAATTGCTATATTAATTTGTTATCTGTTTCGACTTGACTCACAGTTTTTCTTAATACTTTTTACTCTAATTTTTCACAATTTTTTTCCCGACTCAATATATATTGCTTTTAATCAAAATACATCTAATATTTTTGTCAATATATATTATAGTTATCCAATCGCCAAAAAATGTTTAAGTTTTATTAGTTAGATATTAAAATAAACTCATACCCCATTTACTATCTTACCAAATACATGCACCAAATGTATACACACATTTTTGCCTTATAAAATAAACTTTAAGAAAAAAAATTATCAACAATCATCATGACTTTTTTAGTGTAAAAAGTTATAAATAACACTATCAAATACTAGTATTAACCCATATTAGAAACCTTTCATTAAAAAAAAACATTAATACAAGTCAAATCCAGAACCAAGTTTTGTGAGTGTACCCGTACCAGTGCCACTACTTAATTGGTCAATTTAGTCACGCCCACAATGTCCTCTTTCTGTCCCGTCTTTTATCGCTAAAAAAGAATTACTCACTCTCTCTTTTTCTTCAAGCTTATTAGTAGTAGTATTAACAAAAATAAAAAATGAATTAATTTTGACAAAATGGGAGTCAGAAGTTCAACTGCTTCAACACCCAGATGCCTTGCCTTTAATAAAAGGGCATCTCTTCCAAGGCAAGCAATAAATAAATAAATATCCTCTTCACCTACTAAAATCAGTTTTTGCTCAACTTTTTTTTCTCCACGCACGGAGCCAGAGAAAAAAAGTATATATGAATATTCGTCGCTGATGATAAAGATAATGATGATGTTTTTTCAGCACTCCACCTGATCCTTTAAGAAGATCTAGATATACCGGTTCGTAATTCAATGCTTGAGTTTTGATTGGTATGAATTGACAGTTGTATTTGTTTTTCTATGTAATGTAAATGCTTGGTTGTGACCTGAAGTAAAATGTTGTTTAAAATTCAGGTAATTCTTTCAATATTTGTTCAAATGTGTGGTGTTAATATGAACATCGCTGCTGATGCTCTGTGTAGGGTTTTATGAAGAAATGAGGAATTATTTTTGCTCTGTAGAATTACTACGGGTTTTTTTTGGTTGATATAAGACTGATAGTCATTTTATTTGTTGAGGTAAATCAATAGCTAGCTAGTAGTCAAGGATTAAAATAAAATTCCTAGTCCGAGAAATGAGGATTTTTTTTTGTTTTGTAGAATTAGTACCAATTTATTTTTTGATTAATACTGATAGTTATTTTTATTTGTTAAAGGTAAATCAATGGCTAGTAGACAAGGATTAAAACAAAAAGTTCCTAGTCCAAGAGCAGCAGTCACTAACCTTTCACATACGTCATCAACCACGTCATCGTCTCGGCAGTTTATTGAACCTTCTGTCGACGGCTTGAGTTCGCCGGTTTCATCTTCTGCTCGAAGTAAACCTCAGTACTTTTACTCAGAAAGTGTGTCTTTGGATGTTGAGAGATCTGATAAAGAGAATGTCTCAGTCACAGTGCGGTTTCGTCCACTCAGGTAATAATATAAACAATTTGGGGAAAAAATTGGATTTATTTTTGTGGTGATTTATTGGTTTCTTTTTGTGCAGCCCGAGGGAAATACGGCAAGGAGAGGAGATTGCGTGGTACGCAGATGGGGATACTATTGTGAGGAATGAGCATAATCCATCAATTGCCTATGCATATGGTATGGTTTTTGGAATTAGGGTCAAATTGCTGGATTACATTTTTAGTAAGGCAAAAATATAGGCATGAAAAAAGAAACAGACGGGGGTATGCTAAGCAAACCTGTTAAAGAAAATTGCAGTCGACACTATCTGTTGAAATAAAGAACATTATGACTAATTTAAGTTGTTTGAATGAATTTGGGTTGTCTTATGCTAATGGGTCAATTTACTGCTGCAGCAAGTAGTTTTTGCAATTTTTATTGTGTTCCTCATGATATCATTAGTGTTCTATTTTGACATTAAACTCCATTGAAGATATTCAATTATGTGTAACAATGTCCAGATCGAGTGTTTGGCCCAACGACCACAACGAGGCATGTCTATGATGCTGCTGCACAACATGTTATTAGTGGTGCAATGGAAGGAATTAATGGTATGTAGTTTTTATCTGGACCAAGCTCTTTCACCTTTTGCTTATTAACTTTCTCGGAGAACTACCTTTAAAAGCTACTGGAATCAAGTTATCTGGCTGAGATTCATTAAAAGAGTAATACTATTTTTCATTAGCAGGATTGTGTTTGCTCATTATGTATTTTCTCCACAAGTTCAGGATGAATTTGTTAACTGCTCATTGACAGCTTCTTAGTAACTGACTTTGAAATGTGCCACATAGCTCGCACTCGAATTCCTTGCAAAAGAGCTTAAATGTCCTTGATCATTATTTTACACGTGTTGTTCTTCTTCCAAAGTAGCATATTGTTTTTCTTTAGGCATTTTCATTTTCTTTGCTTTCTAAATGAAGGTACAATATTTGCATATGGCGTTACCAGCAGTGGGAAGACTCACACCATGCATGTAAGAGAACTTTCTTTCTAGTGTTTTCTTGTAATCACTTGATTTTTATGCATGTTTTTACTCCTTTTGTTGGTAGTATTTATGACATTTGTATATCTTCAAAATGAAAGTTGTCAGTCACCTTTCCTTGCAAAGAAACGAGCATATAGTACAAAAGTCTAATTATCTAACTTTTTTTCAAATATTTGTTCGTGATATCCGATGTATTCAGAAACAATTTTTTTAGCAATGTGTCTGTTTGTTATGCTTATCCATACAGTTTAAAGCATTCTTAAGCTTAATCATACTCTTATTAAGTATTTGTTGTTGCTTGCTTGTTTCCTTGAGGAGCTTCCTTGTTAGAATTCATATTATCTTTTCTCTTCCTTGTCTCATGTCTACCCATGATAAATTATATGTTTAATTCCTAATAGTGCAACATTACTTGCAGAAACTTAGTAATTTAATATGGTTACATTTTTTGCATTATAGGGTGATCAAAGGTCTCCAGGAATTATCCCATTGGCTGTAAAAGATGCTTTCAGTATTATTCAAGAGGTACTTGATATGACTGAATTTTGTGTTATATCCTCAAAAGTATTATGTTATGAATATATATGTTCATTAATTATCATAACTGTTTCAGACTCCAAGTCGGGAATTTCTCCTTCAAGTCTCGTATTTGGAAATCTACAATGAGGTTCATCTCTAGCCAAATCCCGCTTCTCCTACTATTAAATCTGTTTGTTTTTGGTTGATTAACAAGTTTTGCTTTGAATTAAACTTATTTGCGTAGAACGTATTATTTCACACCAGAATTTAACAGGAGTGGTGAAGTTCCAACCCATCCATCTCCAGCCAACAATTATAAGAACGCAATGTTTTGTGGTCTCAATTTGGCAGCACACCTGGTTATCCTTATTAAATAAATCCATATATGCAGCCTCCGAATAAAAGAAGGAAACTTTCTTCTTATTTATTTAGTTAATTTATTTATTCTATTCTTTGTATTCTGTTATATAAGTTAGAATCTTGTAGAAAAGTAGATTATATTTTGATTTGTTATAATTAAGGGCTCATCAATCAAATAAATAAATGGATCATTCCTTTGCTTTGTGGAATGAGCCAAAGTTTCCCATTTTTCCATCTCTTTCTACCATTCCAACTTAGTTAAACACAGTATACCCATCAGCACTCCTTTCAAGCATAACCTTGATGTGAGGTTTGTGGGCTCCATTCCTACATGCATTGCTTCTCTTGTACTATTGTATGTTGTCAATGCGTAGTATTTTTTTATATTAGTGTTCTCCAACTCTGGATAGATAAATATTATTTCGGATGCTAGTACTTGTTTCTCTCCTTTTGCATTTAGATTTGTTTTTCAAGATTAAAAAGTGAAATTGTCTTTATTGCTCTCTAAGGCTTTTCTGGTTTCAGGTTGTTAATGATTTGTTGAATCCAGCGGGACAAAATTTGAGAATCAGAGAAGATGCCCAGGTGATCCTTCTATTCATTTGAATTAATCATCTTTTCTAATAAAATTCCTAAACTATTAGTATACTCTCACCCAATTGATGAGTAACATTGTTCTACTGACACTTTTTTCAGAAGGAACCAATTGAAAGTAGATGTGATTATTGAGGAACATTTTATTGTGTGCAACTTCCACAGTCGTGTTAATTATAACCAATTATGCTTCGATTTTAGTCATGTTAATTACTAGTGCAATGTCCTATCCTATCAGACTAGAATAATTTGGAGACCTGAAGTTTATGTTGGTTTCATAAAGTTCAATTTGGTGACTTTTCTGTTTTCAATATTTTTGGAGTACTCTCCAGCTACAAATAATAAACTTTGATTAATCTGTTCAGGGCCAGGTGAAACATAAGCATAATTTTTAATCCACACTTTGATTTCTACTCCAGAATGAAATTATCTCTTTGTGAAATGAGTGTTTCTGTGTCTTGCATATGAAGACTTTTGCCTACTCAGAACTGCAAAAAATGTTCATCCTTTTCAATTTTTTTCTTTGAGTCTGATCTTGTCTGAAGTTGAAATAACTATATTCTTTCTAAGGACTTGGAACAATGTAGCTGTATCTATGTGAGGGCATAAGACATGCTGACAAATCCTAATTCGAAATACTTGGTATTAAAGTAAAATAATAGACAAAATGACTAAATTGAACTTCAAGGTTGCACTGCATGCATCTAATAAGAGTGAATTGAGTTTTTTTTTTTTTTTTTTTTAATGCAATCAACTTTCTATTTTGAAGATTTTGCCAGCACAAACAGTTACTGTTCCCGTTGCATATTGATTGCAGGGAACCTTTGTTGAAGGAGTCAAGGAGGAAGTCATATTATCCCCAGCTCATGCCCTCTCCCTTATTGCGGCAGGAGAAGGTAAAACTTTGCCCTCTTTGGTTTATAAAATGAATATCCTTTGAAATTGATGCATACATAGAGAATTGTTGGAGTCTGCACTTTGCATTTTCGAACAAGTTTCATGCATCACATCTGTGAATCCATACAACATGACATTAAATTCTAATTTTTGGAAAAAAGGTTCTTCTTCCCTAGCAAACTCTATGTCCTTACAAATCCATGCTGTAATTTTGTTATGGATGCACATGCCTTCCTGGCTAAATGAAGACTAAGTTCTTGTTCAGTTCTTTTTTTACAAAGCTATAAGTTTTAATCCCGAAGCAGCTTAACTGGGCTCAAAGATGTATATAAAACGTGTTTATCTTGTTGCTGTTACAAAAACCATAACCTCCATTGTTTTTAGTTGTGGGCCTTGTGGCATGTGTAGCCATCCCAACTCCATCATTGTGGTTGCTTATGTTTAGAGTAAACTGTAGTTAATGGATGTAATTAACATATAGCAGTAGTTATTTTGCTGTATTATGCTTATTTTGCCAAATATTTGATGGCTTTGTTGCTTAACCTCAGAGCACAGACATGTGGGCTCGACAAACTTCAATATACTCAGTAGCAGAAGTCATACAATCTTCACACTGGTATTTAGTTATTTGATAAACTGAAAATTATGTTAAGTACGATATTTTTGTTATCCCGTTGCTTGTATGCATTCTATGTTTCTACTTGAAGTATTGTTTGATATTTTTCGCTCTACAGACCATAGAGAGTAGCCCTTGTGGTGACAACTCTGAAGGCGAGGCTGTTACCCTGTCACAACTGGTATAAATGTTGCCCTCTTGAAAATTCTATTTTCCTTCACTGAGCAATATTATTTTTCTATGATTTCATCACATTCAATCTTTGACTTGATCAAGTTGGTTATTAAGATAAATCTTAACTTTCATGTTTTATATTCATACCTGCAGAACCTCATTGACTTGGCAGGTTCTGAGAGCTCAAAGGCTGAAACCATAGGAGTGCGCCGCAAAGAGGGATCCTATATCAACAAAAGTTTGCTAACACTTGGAACTGTGAGGGCCGAAATCACTGTGCTTGTGTAGTTAATGTAGTAGCTTGCTCTCCTCCACCCCACCCCACATGCACGTGTGACTATCCACTTTGCACCAACAAAGAAAATATGAACATCTATTTCCTTTAATCTAGCACAGCATGTTTTTGTCATACCAAGTTTTTCAAGCTTTTTTAGGCAATAATTGTCAATATGCTTATGTGATTACAGAGCACTTATTCATTGGAAAGCCATTTCAGGCTTTAATCTTCTTTAATTCCTTTTTTTGGCAATTGAGATAGTGTTTTCTAACAATCATGTAATTTATTGTGTCAATAGGTTATTTCAAAATTAACAGATGGAAAATCCACGCATATACCTTACAGGGACTCCAAATTGACAAGGCTTCTCCAGTCCTCACTTAGTGGTCATGGACGTGTATCTGTAAGAGTTCGAACCATTTTATGTTTATATATCTATGTTGTGTCTATTAACCATAAATGTTGTGTATATGTCGTCAAATTGAATATATTCACAAAACACAATTTAATATATTCAATTTATGTGAACGAACACACAATGTTAGTTTGATAAATTAATATCTTAATTATCTTTTTTCTATGTTGCTATGCACAGAAGTATTTAATTTTATTTTCTGTACGTGTTTCTTGAAATTAGCTGATCTGCACTGTTACACCTTCATCAAGCAACTCTGAGGAGACACATAACACATTGAAATTTGCTCACCGGGCAAAACATATTGAAATTCAAGCAGCGCAAAACAAGGTATGATCACTAGAGATATATGTAATGAAATGCCTTTTGTTGTGACGATTTAGCTGAAGTAAGGCCGTGAACATGCAGATAATCGATGAGAAATCACTTATCAAAAAGTACCAAAATGAAATTCGGTCTCTTAAGGGAGAATTGGAACAACTGAAAAGAGGCATGGTTACTAATTCACAAACAAAAGATGGTGGAGACGATATTCTGCTCCTAAAACAGAAGGTGAGTTTTCTATACTGTTAATTTTTCATGTAACCAAAATATATTATTGAAAATACGGGAAAACAATTTTAAATAGTCTTTTGGATAGCTAAAGTCTCAAAAGAAAACTGCAAAGCCATATAAAATTGAAGCTTTCTTTACAAAATGAAACTCAAATGCTTTTAACTAGATCAATTAAACATTCTATAGTTCATTTCTCCAATAACTACACATTTGGTCTTCATTCGCCTGTAAACTTATTCAGCTCTTGAAGGGGTTTTCCCTGTGGCAAGAGTTTCATAAAGTAATATGTGAGTTAAAGTTGCCTTCTTAAAATTTATGTTTAAGAAGGCAATTTTACCTTTCACTTTACCGATGATCTAATCGTAAATTCAAAATTTTACTGTTTCTTTCCTATTTCAAATAATTATGTTTGGATTATCAAAATTCAATTTTGTTAAGAAAATGACTTTTTTATTAACTTGAATGTAATGCTTTGTGGTGGTCTGACTTCTAAAGCTAGAAGATGGTCAAGTGCGACTGCGATCAAGGTTGGAACAAGAAGAAGAAGCGAAAGCTGCTTTAATGGGTAGAATACAGCGTCTGACAAAACTAATTCTTGTGTCTACAAAATCTTCACAATCAGTAAGATTTCCTCACCGACCAGGACTGAGGAGAAGACATTCCTTTGGTGAAGAAGAGGTGTTGTGTTCTTTATAACCCCTTCCCTGTCTCCTCGTGATAAACTTCGTCTAAATTTCCTGTTTTCATTTGATGTGATGGCAGCTTGCTTATCTTCCACATAGAAGACGCGACCTTGTATTGGATGATGAAAATGTGGAATTATATGTTTCTCTCGATGACAATGCTGAAACTGTAAATGAGACATTGAAAGGAGATAAAAAGACCAAGAAAAATGGATTGATGAACTGGTTAAAGTTAAAGGTGTGTGAGCTATCATTATTTTTCTTGGTTTCACCTCTTCATTTATTTAAAGTTTAATTTATGTTTTCTTTCTATGTTCCTTGGTTTAATGTTCACAAGTTTATGTGCATTACTAGAAACGAGATAGTGGCACAGGGAATTTTGGAAGCTCTAGTGACAGATCAAGTGGAATCAAATCAACAAGTAATCCTTCAACTCCTCAAGCTGATAGCACAAATATTCACATGGAAGCAAGACATTCTTTACTTTCAGAAGGCACTCCAGCTGATCATTTATCTGATACAAGACATAGTAAAGAAGTGCTCGAGTCCGAGGATAATTATTTAGGACAAGAGACTCCACTGGTATGAAATTGGGAAATTCCATATGTTCCTCTGAATTCTCGTAGTTGTGTTGTAGTGAAAGCTGTGCAAATGAACTCATGAGTTATACTTTTACGGTTATAAAGGTTTTTTTGCCTTGTTAGATGCATAGTTGGAGTACTAAGTATCATTAATCTATGTTTTGCTTCATTTTTATCAGACAAGTGAAAAGACTATGGATCAAATTGACCTTCTGAGAGAGCAGCATAAGATTCTTTCTGGTGAAGTGGCACTTCAGATGAGTGGTTTAAAAAGATTATTTGAGGAGGCTCCACAAAATCCTAAGGTGCATACTTGAGTTAATATATTTAAATCGTTTCACTCATATTTAAAAGTTCTCCTATGATATTCTAAAGATATATTCTTTTTAGATTGAGGTGGAGATGAGAAATTTGAAGGAAGAAATTCAGATAAAGAACAATCAAATAGCTTCACTGGAAAAGCAAATTACTAATTCCCTCATTCTTCATGACGAAAAGGATAAAATGGATGAATCCCAAGTAATTTAAGAATTTCTCCATTTTTCCTGATTGATTTGGTGTTTAAACTCATCTTTTGACTATTGTCTAATACTGCAGTCTGTAGCTGAACTAATAGCACAGTTAAATGAGAAGTCGTTTGAACTTGAGGTATGTAACTTGTAAATCTTCTATACTAATATTCTTAATAAATTCATCATGATTTTTTCTCGTTTCCAGGTCAAAGCTGCTGACAACCGTATAATTCAGGAGCAGCTAAACCAAAAGGTGCCACACTATTTTTTCCTACACACCATTCACTCACTTTTTCATCATTGGATTAAACATATACTAATAGACTAATCATTATCAGATCTCAGAATGTGATGAGTTGCAAGAAACTGTTGTGTCCTTAAGACAACAGCTCTCTGATACTTTTGAACAGAGAAACTCAACTCTGCAAGGAGAATTTGATAGGGTTGAAGAACATGCATTGCTCAAATATTCAGACGATTTGTTGCTTCAACAAACTCAGGTTGCAACACATTTAATCCATTTCATGAAATTTGTTCTTTGTGAAATCTATGAACTTACGCATTTAAACCCATTAGGCAAGTGAGTGTGAAGAACTAAGAAGAAAACTAGCTGAATTAATCGAGTCAAAAGAGGAGGTAGAGCTAAGAAACAAGAAACTTGCGGAGGAAAGTTCATATGCAAAGGGATTAGCATCAGCTGCAGCAGTTGAATTAAAGGCTTTATCTGAAGAAGTTACTAAGCTAATGAACCAAAACGGAAGATTATCTGCTGAGCTGGAAGCGCAAAAGAAGTCGCCAGCTCAGCGCCGGACAACCATTCCCATAAAAAATGGGCGCAAGGACAGTAACAGTAATACAAACGTCAAAAGAAACGATCAAAGTGTCTTAAATTCGGATCTTAAGAGAGAATTAGCTTTGAGCCGCGAAAGGGAGCATTCATATGAAGCTGCACTGGCCGAAAAGGATGAAAAAGAAGCTGAGTTGCAGAGGAAAGTCGAAGAATCAAAACAAAGAGAAGCCTACTTAGAGAATGAACTCGCTAATATGTGGATACTTGTGTCAAAGCTCAAAAAGTCGCAAGGAGTTGACAATGGTGATTGATTAACTACCAAATAGTTCAGTTCAAAAGAAAGGATTTGAGGTAGTATTTGTAACTGGTAGCAAAAGAGAATTTTTGGTTTTGTAGTGCTAGTTGGGGTGGTTTCGGATGCACATTGTGAGATTGCTTGGCTTCTTTTGTTTAATTTCTTGAAATGCTTGTAAGAATCGTAGTTTCAAATGTTAACCAGTGATGTATATGTACAGCACCATATATGTTTTGTTCTAACTTGATCCAGTGGAGCAAAGGTGGCACGAGGGTTGGGTTGGATTCTTGTTGGTTTACAACGGGGTTGATCTGGACTAGGTTTGACTGGAAAGTCGGTACAAAAGTGTTCTTTCCTTTTTTCCTTTTTGGGGGTGGCTTAATGATCATGTTGAGTTACCCTCAAACATATTATGGACAGAGCCGGGGTTTGAGCATGTGTTCATCTCATTATGAGAAGTTGTCTCCTCCAATAGATCAAAATCTCATTCGTCATGAGTTAACTTTTTTTTATATTGATTTTAACCGTACAAGCGCTAGGAAAGAGCAGATCCAACTTCGATTAGTCTCAAACTTGTTAGCATTGATAGTACATATTTTCATTTTGTATGTAAGGTTATATTAAAAAAATTATTAATATACCAAAAAAAAATAAAACCTCTTAATCCAAATGAATAGAATTTATTTTTAGACTACTCGCATTTTGATTTATTCCTCTTCATACTCTAGAAATCAAGAAGTAACACCGACTATGCTCTGATTAAATTTGAATCTATTATTTATAATCAAACTAGCCTTAAAATTTTGAAGTTAAGAAAAAAAAATGTTTGAACTTATTGAGACCTTGTATGTTTAAAAATTTCATGTAAATTCAAGTCAAGCGTGAATGCAATATCGACTCACTCAAATCGATTGACAAATGACAACTCGGATAAGACTATTCTCCGCAATTTTTGCATATATTTACTATTTTCAACGTCCGCAATAAATTTCACGAAAATCTACTCGCCCGACTTTCAAACAAATGTCACATGCACATTAGAGAAGTAATTTGGTTGGTAATTTTCAAACCTTTTCATTAACTAGTTCCAACGTCCGTAATAAATTTTGTGAAACCTGTTAGACGTTATGAGAAATGTCTCATATATACTTTACAAAAGTAATTTGATTGTTGATTTATGGGACGTAATATTGCGAAATGACGATTGAAGATTACTAGTATGAGATGCAGTAACAGTTGACGACAATGATGATTTCGTTTTAATCGTGTGTATTGTCATTACTGAATGTCACTATATTATTGGATCGTTGATTTCTATATGACTAGCTATAGCTAGGTCGGGCAAAAAGGAACATATATACATACATATTAATTTTATTTAACATGAAAAAAGAAAATACACAATCATATATATATATATATACATGATAAAGATAACATAGACTATATCTTATTATTACTTTCCATAAGCAAACTCTTAATTTATTGATATATTATACATAACTTAATTTTAATTGCATGGCATAGATGTATTAATTAATTAATTAATTACTCCAACTTAATTAACTCATACATTATTAAAAAAACTTAATTAGAGTTTCAGAGTCAAATCCAGTTTTTCGAAATTGATTCCATCATAGCCTGATCCATTGTCGAACTCAGCCGCCTTGGCCTTGCCTTTCACATCCGCATGGATCCCAACATTATCTGCAAGGCTAAGTTCTTTTGGAGGCAAGAAATTCATCACAAGCATTTTTTTCAAATTATTTTCACCACTAGTATCAAGAACTGCAAGTGAATCTTTACCATTATTAAAATCACCTGATGAGAAAGCGGGCCTTTTAAGGTTTTTTGGTGGGCCATTAATAATGTTGGTTAGGTCATGTTTAACCATTTTCGAGGTTGCATGCAGATTGATGCCGGAACCGGAAGATTCCGCGGAGGAGTTCATGGCTTTCATTGCTCGAAGATAAGCACGCTTCCGGTACCCAATTGGGTCCCGCACAAAGAGTCGTTTCTCCTCCAAACGCTCGCTCCGATGGGCGTTTTGATGACCCCCCATGGCTTGAGCGGAAGGGAATTTTTTGAAGCAAAATGAACAAGTAAATTCCCATGACTTGGCAACTTCTGTTAACTTCATTATCTCATTTCTCTCAACAAAAATTCTTGGATTATCATTTATGTTTGAGATCTCAAGATCGATAACCTCCTTTCGTTTTTTCGCCATCTCCCCAGTATATAGCTAGATGATTTTTTTTTTCCTTCTTCTTCTTCTTCTTCTTATTGTAATATAAGAAGAAGAGGCAAACAAATCAAAATTAAGAAGTGGTTGAGAAGCAGGCAGGTAAAGGGGGTTTTATAGCAAATTTTTGTTTGATTCAATTCATGGATTATAATGTCATAAAATGTACGTGTTGCTTTCTACAATATATATTATGATAAAGAAAAGAAAAGAAAAGCAAGGACTTCTAATTGAAAAAATTACAGAAAATCGATATTGATGAGTTAATAAATGTGCAAGAGAATTTTTGCAATCTGCATGCAGCTTGGGGTTGTGTTGTAAAGACACGTAAGATGGAAAGTTAACTGTAAGTTGGAGGTCTATTATTATGCCAGAGTAAGCAATGTAGATGAAGCCAAAATTAATTTGGATTGAATCACTTTCACTTAATGTCAAATTAACTATACTATTTCTTCTTCAATATATGATTATATATATATATATATATATATATATATACACGTACATGCATATATAGATGCAAGCTACTCTCGTTTGGGTAGTTTTGTGTAGATTTTGCATAACATACATACATTATGGAGTATATAATTATTCCATCATATAGTAATAAATGCACTTTAATTTGCTTATCTGTGGTTTTGACAATAACTATTTTTTGTATTTGATAATTAAACTGTAGATTATTAAAATAATGATTTTCTGAATCTATAACTAGAATATAATTGATGAATTACAATGTAATTTAATTATGACTACTTGCTGGTTTAAAATGACTGGATTCATATGACCAGATTTTTTTGTGTGGATTTTCTATTATAACAAGTTTAAGAGTTTGACATATATATATATATATACATACATTATACATATCATGACTTTCATGTTGGATTCTATGTATGTATAAACCTTATTCTTTTAATAGGTATTTAATTACTCCTTTTATTGCCACATAGAGCCGAAAACTCATAAACTTAGAAGCTTCACAACGCGTAATATTGGCAAAAATAAAAATTAATAATACTATTCATGTGACACTTATTTGGATAATCTCAAGGGCAAGTTCTTGTATAGTAAATACACTACTAGAATAAAATGAAATTTCAACGGAAATTTCAACAGATTTCAAAATTTCGACGGAATTTTCGACAGAAAAAATCTGTCGCAGAAACGCTTGTCGAAATCAAGATTTCGACAGAAAAAATTTCAACAGAAATTGCGACAGAAATTTCAACAGAAAAAATTTCGACAGAAAAATTTTCCGTTGAAATATCAAAATTTCGACAGAAATATTTATGTTGAAATTTCAGAATTTCAACAGAATTTTTCCGTCGAAATTTAGGATTGTTTCTACAATTTCAATATTGGTCCGAATCTTTAATTTGATTTGTGTTTACACTAATTATCGATTTTCCACACAATCCAAATTGACGACAATTGTAAATTCTAATTAAGCATTAATCCATCATTCATCGAAATAAAAAATCCCCAAATATCAAATACAATCTAAATAAACATCAAACAACATTCAAAATACCCAAAATATGCTAAAATCCCTAAACATCCAACAAAAGTACCAAAATATGCTAAAAAAAGCCTTCAACGCATCATACTCCTCTTCATTTATATAACCGGGCCTCTTCTTTGTCTTTCGAACGTTGAATAATTTATAAGAAAATGCTCTTGAAACCCTTCTTTTATGGATTTTCTTAATAACCCCCTCATCAGCGACATTCCACCGAAAGCATCCTTTAGTTCAAGATTTACCACTCAGTTCAAGATTAACCACTCATATGTGTTGCAGACCTTGAGATGTATCATATCCTTCAGTTCCTGGACCAGTTAATTTGTACCCTGTTTGATGCATATGCCTTGGGTGTGCCCATCTCATTTTCAGCAAAACTCGATATAGAGTCCTTAGAGATCCCAACACACTGAGAAGACCCTGCAGTGACATTACATCAGTCAAAGTTAATCACCACACTAGCGCTGTGGTGCACAATACTGAATTGCTTGTATTATTTATTTCACTAAACATGAATGTTCATTTACCAGCTAACTGAGAAGATGTGGAATCTCCTGTTTGAGTCTCAGCTGCCAGAGGAAGGCATGATGACATTAAAGTGTCAATATCAACATTGTGTCATGAAAGAAGTTGTATTTAACATGAACATTAAAGTGTCAACATGAACATTGTGTAAATAAAATATAGACTTTCATATTACTCATACCTAATAAATTGAATAAGTTGTATTTTATTTGCTCACTTTATTGTTCATGTTAGCCTAAAGAACTTTACAATTGTTACACCCTACGAATTTACATACTATGAGGTACGAAGGCGTAATGTCCATCAGGCTTTATAAATCGAGTTTAAGGTGGGCTATACATAATCATTTTGATGTTGATAACTCGCATAAAAGAAATCGAGAGAATTGCAATTTTAGTCCCGTATTTTTGATCAATTTTTACTTTTAGTACATCGATTTATGTGTCCAACATATTTAGTACGGAGCTTCTACCAGCAGTTCAACTTGTGGAAAACTGCTGGCAGTTTTCCTCAAAATTGAACTGCTGGAATTTTTTAATAGTAAAAAAGTGACCTGCTAACCCGGTTGAATATAGCAGGTCACATTTGTTTAATTTACACATTTGCCCCTTTGAAATTAAACCTGCTATATATATATATATATAAATGAATTGTCACATGGTTAAATAATAAATTAAACCTGCTATAAATTTTCTATACATTGTTTATGACATTTTTAATAAACTTACATTTGAAATTAAACCTGCTGCTAATAAATTTTTTTTAATAACATTGAAATTTAGTAAAACCTTCTCTATTGTACTCAAACATGGAAGAATTTACTAAAACCTTCACTGTTGATTATGCTCAAACATTGAAGAATTTCAAACAGCAAACAGCAAACATAGACCACATTTGCTAATATAATTTTCGCAAAACCTGATTTAATAGAATTGAAATTAACATAATATCTTTAATTGCAAAATCCATTTTATATTAACAACCTGCTGCTATGTTCTTCCGAAAGTGAAATTAAAAGAATATAAAATTGTCTTTAACGAAATTGCAATTAAAAATCATATAAAATCTTTCGACAATTAAAATTCTTCACATAGAGACAATTGCTGCTCGTTTACTCTTCTCTAAGGCCTGTGTAGAGTGTTTCCGAAGTTAATTTCGCATTACATACACTAATTGAGCTGGAATTTAATCGGGCCGAGAAGAACTTGAACGGGCCGTGAGATTTCTGTTCGATTTTGATTGGAAAACACTCCTGGAGTGTTTAATTGCTGTTTGCCGGGTTCATTTAAGTGATTCATAGGTTCGGGCCCTCAAGAACTTAAACGGGCCGTGAATTCCATTCAAAATTGGTTCGGATTTCTTGAGGAATCTTCTTCTTTTTGTTCGAAGGTTTGATTACAGCCTATTTCCTATGCAATTAACAACAGTTCTTGTTGAATTTTGCAAATTGGGCTTCAAATCAGATTTCGGGATCTTCGATTCTAGCGATTTTTTAAGTGTTTTTGTTCTTGATTCTTGTTCTACATTGCTTTTTTTGGTTCGTAGTATTTAATTTCAGGTGTTTTTTTACTTAAATTTGATGATTGATTAATTGATAACTCCTCTGTTTTAAGAAGAAAGTGTTTTAAGAAGAAGGGAAGAAAAAGAAGAGGGTATTTAAGTAATTTCGTATTTGGTGTAGTATAAATATATATCAGGTAATAGGTAAATTATTTGCCACATGGCACTCAATAAATGGAGAATTGTCCGCAGTTCCGCCAAAGGCGAACTGCGGTTAGCAAGGCCGTATTTAGTATCACGTTTTAATAAATTCTGACACGGCATTAAAAATCACCATTAAATGTTGACGTGGCAGTTAAGTCTTAATGCAAAATTGATGTTATTACTTATGTTGACTGATAATTTTACCCCATAACATTTCAAATTATCAAAATAGCTACACATCTCCAAATTTAGTGATGATTTTAGTCCACATTATTGCCAAATTTCAAAATTGACTCGAATAACACCACATGCGGATCAATTTGGAGATTTTGCTTATTATATCTAAATAACTAATTTGATTTATTAATAATATTGATAAGTTAAATAATACTTTAATATAGATCAAAAAAATTTACATTCAAATTTATGATTTTTTTAATAGAGATTTTGGTATTCGAGATAATCATAATTTTATTTTTAAGTGTATGTATAATATCAAACAAAATCAAATATTTTACAGTGGTCGTCTTTAATTAATTCAAATTACAATATATTATTTTTATTTTATAATTAATTTGAGTCATACTAATAGTCAATAGAGAAACTTTATCTAGATACTTTAGTCATTTTCATCTTCATCTTTATTCCCACAAAAACCCCCACTAAAAATTGATGCAACAGAAAAAATAAAAATAAAATACAAAAAGATTTTGATTTGGTGTTTCGATTAAAAGAAAAATTATTGATTCATGAAAGGACACCCATTAGTAAATTTAAATAATTCAAATCATGAAAGATTTCATTGCACAACGAGTTGATATAGTCACTTGTAAAAAAACCTCAATTCTAACTAACTAATATTTGAGTTTGAATTGATTTTATTCAAGTTTTTATTTTTTTGATTTTAAAAAATGAGTAATTTGTATCATTAATAGTCTCTATGGCCATCTCCTATGTATGAAGGGGAAAGTGGATTTTGGGGGTTTTTGGATTAGGGGGGAAAATTTATCAAGTAAAATGTATAAAGGGGAAAAAATGCAAAATGCCCTTGAATCCATGGATGACCGATTCAAGGTGTGAGGCAAGTGAACCTTCACTTGCCTCACACCTCTCAATCGGTCAGACGCCAGCGGGCGAGTGCGTTGTACTCGCCCGCCCAGCCAGCAGGTGGCCGACACTTGTCGGCCACCTGTTCATTCTACTTTTTTTTTTTTTGTTTTTCTTTATTTTATATAATTAAAAACCCTCTTAATTTAAAAAAAAAATTTCAAATACCTTATTTAATAAAATGTAAATCTTATTTAATCTTAGTTTTATTTAATTTGTGTACTATTTTTAAAAAGTTACTTTTAGTATAAAAGTGTAACTTCTATTTAATAAAATCAAATTTAATGTAACTATTATGTTGGAAAATTTAATGTGAATATAAAATTATTTTTATTATTTTCAAATCATGTCAATTAAGTATTTAATTGGTGTATTATTGTGCACCAATTTTAAAATCCCTTTAAAAGTTAATTATTAGAAACTCAAATTTAATTTAATTAAAAAAATTGAAACCTTAAACGAACTTTTTTTTTATAATAAACCTTAAAAGAACTTAATGAACGTTACATATGACTCGTTAAATAAAAAACAACATAACCTTAACAATTAGACATCTAAAATAAATACGATTACATATGATCGTCATTTGGACCGTGTATTGCCCACACATGTTCAACTAGGTGGCGACGGTAGCAACAACGGTGATAATGACGGTGGCGGGGAGGGTGGCTTTCCTTATATGAATTATTAGTTGTTATATTATTATGTAATTTTAAAAAAAATATTGGTTGTCAACTATTTAATTATTGTATTGTTGTGTTTTTTTTTTTTTTAAATATTGGTTGTTATTGTTATTATTATTGTCAATCTTAAATTATATCTTATTGTTATTAATTATTTATTTATTTAACATACGAGTTAATTTTTATTATTATTAGTATTGCTATTATTATTATTATTATTATTATTATTAAGTGAGAGTGGGGGAATTGAGAATTTTAATTAAATGGAATTGATAGATTGATACATTTTAGATGACTTATGAAAATGAAAGGGGAAGCTGGACTGAGTGAGGGGAAGCTGGACTTGGACTGAAGGGAACATAGGAGATGCCCTATAGTTTTATTGAGAGGGACCCCATTGAACTTTTTTTATGGCTACACCATTGAATTCAAGAGCTGGAGAAATTGAACATCAAAAGCATTCCATCTTGGTTAATGACGAAAGGTTAAATTTGATGCAATAGAATAGAAGATTCTGAAAACGCTTTTTCATATTCAATTATGTTTAATTAGTATATGCTCCAATATTATAGCTAGTTCTTCAACTGCTCGTCCATATCAACTATTATCCGAACCTAGTTTACATCGGTCGATCGGTACCACTAGGCCGTCGAGTCACTTGAAATGACAAATGAGTGAAAAATGATAGATAAACACAAATTGCCATACATGTGTGCCCTACTTGAACGAACTGAAAAATGTATTTGATATTAGTGGACTATTTTGAAGGTGTGTGTCCACTTGAATCCAGAGCTGAAGATTGCTATACTACAATATTTAGGTTTTCGAGTATCGAATTCATTGAGATGATGATTTTAGATAGATTGAGATCTTTAGAAAGTGTGAATCCGTTTGAAGTTGACGGTCCTATATCATTAGTTTCATGGATTCAATGCTCTTTGTTAAAGGATTTGATTAAGTTTCTATGTTTTTTGGTGTTTAACTTCTTAGATTCTACTTTCAAAAGATCCAATGAAGTCATCGCCGAGTTTAGTCGAAACTTGGAAGCAATAAGAATACATTCGACCATTTACTCGATCTTCTACGGATGAGTTTGATTCCATCTTTATTACATGATCCTATTATGCAAAATTCTTCCACTAAACATGATATGATTCAATGTGTTTTTAACCTTCGAAGGTCAGGAACCATGTTGAAGTCGATATCTAGACTCAAATTTGATAACCCTATCTCCTGGTGGATTGTAATATTTATGTGAACTTTGTATTTCCAAATAGTTTTTTTTTACATGGTACTTTTATCATCTTTACTAATTTAAAAAATAATTATAACATTGTAATTTTGATCCACACTCAAATACTAAACATTAGAGTAATTTGTGCTTTAGTAAATTCTCATTATCTTTTCATTTCACATTTAATTGTTCTTACTTCTTGTTCCTCTAAGTAACATATTTGGCTTACATTTGTTCTTGATATAATTTATTTCTTTTTACAATTTAAAATAAATCAAATTTAAATTGGCCAAACAATTTATTGTATTCTAGTATACTTACCATAACTTGACATAAATAGTACAAATCATCCATGATATCCTTTATGATGACTGAGATAAGACCAAATACTTGTAGAATCACATATTTGTGTTTGAGTTGATTCAATCACATTAGGGTTGTTACACGAAAGATTGATGATTAACAAACAAAGGGTGAGTTTGGCACAGCGGTGGAACTCTTAAAAACACTTCTAGACATTCATTGTGATTTTTGAAGTATTTGGCCCCAATTATAGAAATTGTTTTTAGTCAATCGTGATTTTAATGGTGTTTGGCCCTCATTATTATAATCACTTTTGGGATCTTCAGAAGCTAAAAATCAACTTATTTTAGAAGTAACTAAAGTGTTACTTTTGCAAAAGCTATTATCCAAAAGCAATTATTTTATAATTGAATTTTATCATAATCAATTATTGCCAAAATTCATTTTAATAAAATTAAGGGTGAGTTTGACCAAGCGGTTGAAGCTCTTAAAATCACTTATAGATCTCTATTGTGATTTTTGAAGTGTTTGGCCTCGATTATAAAAATAACTTCTGCTCAATCGTGATTTTCATGGTGTTTGGCCCAGATCATAATCACTTTTGGAATCTCGAGAAGCAAAAAATCAACATATTTTAGAAACTACTAAAGTGTTACTTTTGCAAAAGCTATTATACAAAAGCAATTATTCTATAATTAATTTTTATTATAATTAATTATTACCAAAATTAATTATACTAAAATTAATTCTCCTATAATTGCTTCTCGTATCGCTAGGCCAAACTCACACAAAGTGATTATATATTAAACTTGTTTCTTGAAGACTATCTTAAACAAGGATAAACATTCGAAGGTCCAATTGTGAAGTAAAGACCGTTTATAAAGTTAAACACATTATTTGAAGAATGACCATTTACGATGAAAAGGCCCCTTGACGAATAGAAGTATATTTATCAAAGAAGGCCCAATTACGATTGAAGGACCAAATTTGAACGAAGGCCCTAATTGAAGGAATAACATATTGAAGACATAGCACCACCTGAAGGATTTAATTTTCGACACAAGAAAATTGTGGTATCATTAAGAGCAAGGTTTTCAAATTAATTATTTTGCCCCTATATTTTTTAATTAAAGTCTTTACATAATTTTAAATCATTTTGAAGCTAAAATAAGCTCCTACACACTTTTGGAAGACAATTTGAATTCTTTCATTTTTATTGTTTGTCGATTTTTTACGTGTGAGTAAATTAATTGATTTTTTTTATAATAAGGCAAAATTTACCCTCTTGATCTTAAGTAGGGCTGAGCACAATTGACCGAACCGGAACCGAATTTTCGGTCCGGACCGTTTACCGTACCGAATTTTCGGTTTGGGATTCAGTTCTTACCCAAAAACCGACCCTTGAGAGCTCTCAGTTTTCGGTAATACTGGTCGATGTATCAAACCGAACCCATATACCGATTTTTTTTATTTTTTTTTAAATCCAAGGTTAAAACTAATTTCACTTCTCACTCCACATCTCATACCTGACCCGCCGCTCCTCTTCTCACTTCCCACTTCTTAATCGATAATGATTTGGAAAGAAAGTACCTTATTGTTGGGAGTCTTGGAATGGCTAAAGTGAGGGAGAAGAGTTGCCAAGGGGAAATCAAGAATGAAGGAGGTGGAGGGATGGGAGACTAAAAAGTAAAAGAAGGGGAGGTTGAGAAGAAGAGTGAGGCGGAGGTGGAGGAGCAGACGGTGGCGGAGTTGGTGGTGGGAATGGGTCATGAATTTTTGAGACCCAATGTAAAAATGATGTGCGTATTGATGAAGGGAATTGGATAAGGTTGGAGTTTTTGAGATAAAGAATTGATGTTGAAAACTCTTGAAAGAGGTGGTGGGCTTGAAGGTGAAAAGGGTAATTTTTCTCCTACTGCTATTAGGGCAGAGAAGGAAAAAGAAGGTCAGCAGAAATTATAAATTTATTTGATTTTTGGTTTTTTTTACCGAATTAGAACTGGATCGGACCGATCGGATTTTACCGAACCGAACCGAAATTTTCGGTTCGGCAAACGATCCAATGTCTGGAAATTACCGAATCGGATGAATACCGAAATTCGATCCGGTTCGGTCCAAATACTCAGCTCTAATCTTAAGCCTTATTTAAAACTTAACATGTGTTTAATAAATCATTCCATATCCATTTGAACTATAATGTAAAGGTTGGTAAGATTCATTAAAGATTGGACTTGTTTTAATGGTTTATTAATAGAACAGTGTCCAAGTTCATTTTGCCTTGTTAAGCACACAAATTTTTTGTCTCGAAATCTTACACTTATTGGATCCGAAATACTTACCTATAAATTCAGCTCTTCATAGTCGATTTTAATACCCAACTTATACGAGAAAATTGAGTTTTCAACTTGCAAATTTTCGTAAATTGTGAAAGATTTTTGTCCTGAAATCTTAAACTTATTGGATCCGAAATACTCACCTATAAATTGAGCTCTTCGTAGACGATTTTAATACCAACTTTTATGAGAAAATTGAGCTTTCATCTTGTAAAATTTATTCTTAAAAATTGGTTTTTGAACTTACTCTTGCAAATTATTTTTACTCTGCTCTTAAGAACTTTGATATATCTAAGAGGTAAAAAGAATTCGAGTGATCTACATAGTTTACCAATTCTACTCATTAAGGAGTTTTCGTATCTTGGTTGAAAAATAAACTTTATCATTGAACGAAAGTATTTGTTAGTTGTATGCATAGTCGTTGAGCAATAGGATAGCATTCCTAGCAAGTTGTTTAAGTAAAGAGCGAAAAGCAAGACCTTGCAAGCTTTGTTCAACTATAGGATAATGTTCCTAGCAAGCTGTTTTTTTGTAAAAAGTCAAAGGCGTGGCCTTGCAACCTTTGGAGAGAAAGATAAGATGTCTTGTAATCTCATTTGTGGCGAAGGATGTGTCCTGCAAGCCATTTCTTAGTGAAAGGGGTGTTGGAAGAGTGGAAGTAGGCCATTCATGCATGAACCACCATAAAACGGTGATTTTGCTCATTTCATTTTACTTGCTTGATTTTATTTTCGTACTTCCTTAAACTTGCTGGAACATTGTACTTAAGTATATCGGAACAATAAGCTGATCTTTATTGGAACAATCAACGTAAGGTTAAAACTTTTTGGAATTTATATCTGAGTATTACTTAAACGAAGTACTAAACTCTTTGAAATAATTAACTTTGTGAAAAAATTTACAACCTAATTCAACAAGGGTATAACATAACTTGTCTTAACACCAATACTATAATAATTAATAAGTACCCCATATATGAATATATATATAGATCTACTAATTTATGAATATATATATATATATATATATATATATATATATATATATATAATATACAGTATATATTAGGTTATAATAAAATTTTACAAATTTTCAATATGAATCGTTTGTGAATAAAACAAAGACTTACATAAAGTTTTATATTTGTTTCTCGATATTTTTTACGACATCACTTAAATAATAGTTGAATGACAATAAATTGTAAAGTTTAATTTGTTTACTAAGAGATTAATCCATAACAATAAAATATATATGATGAGATTATTCTATGTACTAAGAGATTAATCCAAACAATAAAATATATATGATGAGATTATTCTATACAAAGGTGAATGTGAATCTTTTTCTCCGTAAAGATATAAATGTAAGGTGCATTGAATTTGAATTACATTACTGCAATCTAATTAGTATGACACAAAATGACAACATTGGAATTGCAAGTATCCTAATTGACAAAATTGCCTACATCAAAATTTAAAATGACAACATAATTACGCCACCAACTATAGTATTCGTTATAATGGGTAGATTTGAAAACTTCCTACTGATACATATATTTTAAAGTAGAAATTTGCATCCAATATCCCAATAGAACATAGAGATGAAACGCAATGTGCCCCTAACACATATTCCTACTAATATAGAATAGTTCTTGCTTAAATTGAATTTGGTTGCACCCATTTGATCATAAGATATATGAAATACATTATCTTTGAAATTGTATAATATTCTTCAATCACAAGATATGTAAGTTTGTTTTGTAAATGACTTACACGCCCCTCTCACCCAACCTACAAATGTCCCAAAAAGAAAAAAAAATTATTTTTTTAAATGAAAGACATAAAAAAATACTTGACAATAGTAAAGAACAATTTGCACACGGTCAAAAGATTATTTCATAAATGTGACAATTGAACAAGTTGAATATGTTGGATAAAACAATTGCTAAAATTTGAGGAGCATATCCTTAAGCCATTCTGGATTGAAAGAACCCGGTATCGGGCCGTTATATTTGTTTTCCAACTTGATCGATGAATTGTGTGTTTACGTGATTGAATTATAATATTCTTTAATTTTAAAAATGTTAGAACCTTGTTGATTCGACCTATGAACCATGACCCTTCTACGATCACTAACCTACATGCATTAAATATTAATATAATCATAAATATTCACATACATATACGCCCGTTAACGGGCGCCGACACACACAATTATAATAAATGACCCTAAACTCAATCGATGAGTAGGCTAGGTTGATTTTATTCACCTAAGTCTTGTATCTCAAATAGAAATCATATTTATGGTTGTTACGTAAATGCACATGCGCTTAATACCATATATTTGAGAATTTTAACTACTAGGTCACTATAAACTAAGATCAAAAGATATTTTTACTCAAAACTATTGTCATCACAATTTCATTTAAGCATTGAAATGTAATCATAGAGTGTGTATATAAATATTAGTATAACCTAACCAATGGGACAATATACAATCTCAATTCATTTTTTTTCAAAGAAAAAAACATTAGCAAACATGGTCTACCAAAATGAAATCATATGCATATAATCCTCTATTCACTCCCTAAAACCTAAAAAAAAAAAAAAAAAAAATTCTAGAAAATTGTCTAGAAAAACACACACTTATTATTTACCACACACTCATATGTTCCTTTATCGTGTGTGTATATATATTGCAACAGTTTTAACAGCGCTATCCAGTAACATTTCATTTCATTTTACTGATTAGCTGTCTATGCTCCTCAAATCTTCTCTCTACATATTAAACCTATAAGAGGCGATGTTTCCTTGGAACAGTGTTCCTATTTTCATTCTGATTTTCTTTTTTCACTTTTAATGCAGAAACGACATCGTTTCATCCTATTTATTACATTCTTGTGTGTATTCTGATTTTAGTTTCCACTTAAATTTTGCGTCCCTTTTTTTCTGTTGTCCATGTTGGGGGGGCCCATCTCATTTTCTCCCGTTTAATGTTTTCTTTCCTTCTCAAAATAATCAATTTCCTTCTCCAGCTTCTTCCCAATCGACTTCTTCAATTTCAGTTCTAATGTCCTCTGTTTTTCTTCAGTTTCATAAATTCTTGGTTTCTTCTTCATATTTCGAACATTTTCAAACAAAATCAAAATGCCCATTTTTTCCCCAATTTCATAAATTCTTAATATATCATAACATCACAATTGGAATTATTTCCTCCATTTATTCTTCTACTATCCAGCTTCTTCCCAATCGACTTCTTCAATTTCAGTTCTTGTGCCCTCTGTTTTTCTTCAATTTCAGAAATTGTTGGTTTCTTCTTAATATTTCGAACACATTCAAACAAAAAGCCATTTTTTCCCCAATTTCATAAATTCGGAATCTATCATACAATTCGGTCTAATTTGGAAATCTGCTTTTGTGATGTTGGACAATTGGATTATTTCGTCCATTTATTCTTTCCCTATCTTGTATGCAATTTGATAATTCATTCTCGGGTTAGTGGGGTGATTATTTTATTTAGGCGGCTGCTTCTATATTATCTCCGTCCAACCTTTAATTTGGTGAGTATTGACTTATTTTCTCCAATTCTAAGGCGGTGTTCTTCAGGGGTGAATATTTTATTGCTTTTATTGCTTCATACAGTTTGGCG
The DNA here is from genome assembly GCA_038501285.1 of Penstemon eatonii. Taxonomy (NCBI): domain Eukaryota; kingdom Viridiplantae; phylum Streptophyta; class Magnoliopsida; order Lamiales; family Plantaginaceae; genus Penstemon; species Penstemon eatonii. The sequence continues at coordinate 86,797,113 of CM076710.1, read as the reverse complement.
TATACGGCTTTTATTCTCTTCCAATTACAAATTCTCCTTCTTTTGCTGATTTTCATAATTCACTTGACGCTTTGTGGGGGTGAATATTTTATTTGGGCATACATGTTGACTGTTGGGATTAAGATGTTCCTGCCTTTTTCTAATTTGATGTAGCCATGTGATTTTTAATGAGTGGTTTTCCCGAAGCTATGCATTGTTTATTTGATACACACGTATTTTGCTATGGAGTTTGCCTTGGAGGCTGCTGCTTCGGAGTTATTCCTTCGACTGTGTATACTGGTTTTGAGGTTATCTTGCTTTTTCCACTTTTATATAGACTTCTACACAGTTCGTTCATTTGGTTTATATTTACTTCACGCAGGTTGCTCTCTTTTTCGGTTTTCTTTGTGTTCTATTGTATTTCCTACTTTTTTTGCTCTACTTAGTTTTGATGTGTCTACACCAACAAAGTATGTGTTCTATTGTGTCCTGCTTTCTTATGTTTAAGCAATTCATATTTCCTGCATTTGCTGATCACCATCTTACCTTTTGTTCTTCTTGATTTATGCAGGTGTCATCGTAAAAAGCCACTGATTTGCTGTTCTAGAATATAGGTCTTTATTTATTCTACTAAATATTATATTTGAATTTCTTATTTACTCTATATTTCTTTCACGCAGGTATCTCTTTAAATATCTTTTTTCCCTTGTGTTCTATTATTATCCCCCCTCCCTTTTTTTAACTCGGTTCATTTGTCTTGTATGCCTGCAGTTTGGTTATTCAGCCTGTTTTGAGTTAGTACTCCATATATTTCAAGGGATAAGGTATGTGCAGAGGCCAAGTTAACTTATGTTATGATCTTCATTTTTAAATACTATTATGGCAGATATTGACTTAGGGATGATGGAATTTCCTTATTCAAAATTTCTTGTTGGGGGAATATTTATATAGGTTCAAAATTTTTTTTGGGGGGTATTTATATAGGATAGCTTTTGAATGTGTTAACTTATTAATATTGCAGTTGGCTGGAGTGTAAAGAAACTATCTTATAATTTTTTGTTGTTGTAGACACGAATATGTGTACGAATGTTAGTTTTATTTGACAAATAGATTCCTGCTTTATTTTTATTAACAAATACCCCTTGTATTCATGAAAATGTAGAAATAGGAACCCCTTTATACACTAAAAGTCAGGTATGTGTAGTTTGAAATCATACTTACTTCATAAATGTTTCAGTTGTATATCTTTCAAGTACGTCTTCCCTCTGATCATGTATGCTGAACAATCTGGACAAGATCAACAATTCTTATGAGCTTCATCTACAATATGGCTTATAATAAGAAAACAAGCATTATTAAACTTAGGCTATATAAGTTGAGGTTTACTTGCAATGGGTTAGATATAAATAGGCTTAGCTGTGAAATATTGGTTATATTGTGCAGAGGGAGTGCATTGGTTCTTGATGATTTTTAACACGTTTCTCTATAATTTCTTTCATTCTTTCTTTTTATTCTCTTTTTTTGGCTGAGATAACTTTTCTTTGTAGATACCCCCCCCTCCCCCCAATTTGACAACTACCTGTCTGTAAATCACATATACAAGGATTGCTGCTAATTAATTTGGCGCATTAGTATGAACTTTAGGAATAGAATGATTGGATTAAATTGTTATGCCTATACTTTTTCTCAACCTCTCACATCTTTAATCATGAGCCTAAGTTGTTTTATTCAGCCTTCTCCTTTCCTATTACACGGAGGACTTCGATGCTTTCTTTTTTCTGCTCTATTTAGAACTTTGCTACATAGAAATTTGATTGTAAAACTAATTCTAGAATGTCAGTTTCTTACAGTAACCTGTCATGAAAAGTTGTCTTCTTTGCAATGTTGAGCATAGTTTCTATTCTGAAAAAATGTAGATGGTTAATTCCACAGAACAAAAAAAGTTTTACGAGGTACAGATGCATTTAGATATACGGTGGGTTAGTTCGGATATGATGTAATTTTATTTCTTTCCATTTTTTGTGTAGTTTTGATAAGATTTGGCTCTTCATACCCTTTACAACTCATTGCATTATGCAAAAGTAGTGACAATGAGTTTAGGATGATCCTAGATGTTGCCCTATATAAGGAATGCTATAAATGCAATAGAATTTGAGCTTTGGTCTAGCTTTTGAAATAGATTCTGATGGGGAGAGCAGAAGAGGACGATCCTTGTAGCCTATCCCAAATAATTCGGATATTATAAGCTTTTCTGGGTGAACTTGAGTTTATATTTGTATCATGCAGCATATTAATTTTCTGTGGAAACAGAAAGGAAATTTGGATGTAGTTCTGCTGTAATTGCTCGAGTTAATATATAGAAAATTACATTCTTGTATCTTGACATTACTTGCCATTGTTTTGATACTTCTGCTATAAGGGCTTAATTTTAGCTAATATAAAAAAGGGCTTAATTTAGCTCAAGCATTCAGCATTGAAACTGCTGCATTTTACTCATCGCTCTTCTCCACATAATTAACTGAAGTTTCTGGTATTATTTATTTTGATGATCCATTTGGGTGCCTCCTTAGTCTACTGTTCACCAGATTTGAAACTGAAATATTTTGGATCAAGATACGCTTAGAGGTATGCTTTAATAAGATAAGCATATTTGCTTTAGTGCCTTTATCGAGGTTAGCTTGCCATTCATTTTAGCTATGACCTACAGAATATTAAAAGGCTGATATTTCAATGAAAATGCGTAGTACTGTATGTAACGTATTCAACAAAATCGTGTAGTTTGCCATTGAGCACCTTTGATTCCCTTTGAACACTGAATTCTCTGGTGGCCTTCTTTTGTTGACATGTTTCTACCATTATCATTCCCAGACGTCAGCAGGAGGCAGAATTAAAATTAATAGAAGAAGAAACTACAAAAGAGAATTGAATAAGCAATTCAGAGGAAAGTTGAAGTGAGCTTGAATTGTGAGGAGATCAAGCTTGAAATAGAGAAGCGATTAGATGAAGGCAGAAAGAAACTTGTTGCTCAAGTCGCATCTCAACTTGAAAAGGAAAAGGAAGCTGCTCGTATAGAGGCTCGGCTGAAAGAGGCAAGTATCGACTTTACTATTAATTTTTAATGCTTGGACTTAATTTACAATGTAATTATATAATTTGATATTTTGATTCATGAATATGTTCAGGAACAAGCCCAGAGAGAGAAAGAAGAGTTGGAAAGACTGCTCGAAGAGAATAAAAGGAAAGTGGAAGAAGCTCAAAGAAGAGAAGCTTTAGAACAACAAAGACGAGAAGAGGAACAATACAGAGAATTGGAAGAGCTTCAAAGACAAAAAGAAGAGGCTTTACGAAGGAAAAAACAACAAGAGGAGGAAGAAAAAGCAAACCAGATGAAGTTGTTGGGCAAAAATAAACCAAGACCTAAGTTGTCATTTGCCTTGAGTTTAAAATGAATGATGAAATAAGGTAAAATATGGTAATTGTTATCCTGTTTCTTTGTTGTGTATTTGTGCTTGCTTTTTGGTAAACATTTAGAAATTCAATTCAGACCTCATAAAGGAAATGTAATTACTGGAGCACTGTTTTGTAATTGGCATCAAATTCATTTCAGCATAATAACTTTCTTTTTATTTAATAATAATTATCTTGTTTAGTTTTTTCAAATTCTTATAGAATTTCAAATTCATTTCAGCATAATTTGTTTTCTTTTGTTCTTTTTCATGATTACTTAAGATTGGTTGATTCATTTGTATCTATTTGTTCTACTCAATTACATTTTATTAAGCTCAACTAATTTTTTAAGATAGTGCAAATTACCAAAACTTTTAAGCCCGCTTTTGAATTTTCTATCATTAAATTTTATATTAAAAAACATACAGTAAGATGCAAAGTGCAAACTAATTTATATTTTCAAGATACAAATTATCAAAACTTTTAAGCCTTTATGCTTATGAAAAATACCAAATTCCCACAAAACACTTATTCAAAAATTTAAATGTGCATCGCTTCGAACTTCTTATTGAAGGATTAATCAAACCAAAATAATAATCAATTATCGATTAAACCGAGTCAAACTCACATCAAGATACTTTTAAATTTAAATATAAATAAATTCTACATTACTACGTGAAAACTAAAAAACTTACCAATATTTCTTAATAATGCAGCTCACAATTATTCTTGTTAAATAGGATCTCACTTCTAATTGTAATGGATTAATCTCCTAAAGCTTACAATAGAAAACCATTGGCTCAAATTCTAATCTGGGCACAGACACCGCGCACCGAGCGGTGCCACACCCCTAGTATACATATAAATAAATATATACAGTACCAAATCTCATCAGCGAAAACCCTTCCTCCCACCTCATACCCCTACCAGCCCCCCCCTTTCTCTAAATTCTCGATTTCGTCCAACTAAAATTCACCCTCAGGTTCTCAATCTCATTTCATCCACTGAATCGGACACGCACGCACACCCTCTCTCGGTTACATATAGTATATTTCAATTATTTTTGGATCATTTGTTTTTTTTGATCTGGAATTAATTTGTTCACGATCTCTGAATTACGTTTATTTATTTTTGTGTTCTGTGGAATTGTTAATTAATCGGTTGTTTGTGAATCGGACGGTGGAGATTACGGGAGTTTCTATTTTTCGGGGATGAGGATTGAATACAAGTGAATTTGAAATTAGGGAAATAAAAAATGCCAGGGTTAGCGCAGAGGATTAATGATACTAGTGACGATAATAATGATACTAATATCAGCTATCAGAATTCATTGGTGAGGAACGGAACAATACCGTTTCATTCCTATAATCCATCGTCCGTCTCTAGTAATGGGTTCTGGTCGAAGCACCGCGATGATATGAGCTACAATCAGTTGCAGAAGGTATTATTATTTTTCAGTTTGATTGGAATTATTTTGTAAACGTGAAATGATGGGATTTGTGTGGTTGCTCGATAAGATGGTTTTAATCTGGATCTTGAGTCTTGGATGGTTGTATATACTAGTTATTAAGATTGTTAATACAATAGAACTGATATTGATTGTGTTTGTATTGATAAAAAAAATAGGTCACGAGGAAATTAGATGTTGGAAGTATATTGTTTTATATGTAGTTAGTTCTCAGAATACCAGGTTTCACACAATTCGGTCAGCCACATGTGGTGTATTATTAGTTCTGTCGCCCGGAATCTGTAACTTAAAACAAATTTGATATTCGTCTTTGCATTAGATAAAGGAAGTATCTGCACTTGTATTCTCTAGAAATGCCAATTTTTGGAATTCTGTTAATCTAGTAGTCTGCTCGATCATCACTTGATTTCTCAATCAATGCCATTTCAACTGACATGTTATTGATTGAGTACATCTCTTATGATGCTCCTAATATTAGTTTTCAACGATTGTGTTGAACTAGTGGGAGCATGTTGGATGCATAGTTAGTTAAACAAGATTATTGATGGAAAATTTTCTTGGCTGTGTTGCAGTTTTGGTGTGAGCTGACACTGCAAGCTCGGCAGAAACTTCTGAGGATAGACAAGCAGACGCTCTTTGAGCATGCGCGTAAGAACATGTATTGCTCTAGGTGCAACGGTTTGCTGCTTGAAGGTTTTTTGCAGATTGTCATGTATGGAAAGTCTTTACAGCAGGATGCCGGTGGCCACTATAATGTACGAGCCATAAACACTCAATATGATGGCGAATTATGTATAGAAAATGGATGCCAAGTTGATGCTCAAGATCCATCGGTCCATCCGTGGGGTGGATTAACGACAGCCAGGGATGGGACACTCACACTTTTGGACTGTTATCTTCATTCAAAATCTCTAAAGGGGCTCCAAAATGTATATCTCTTTTGATGTTGCACATCCTATGTATATATGTTTTCTTCAAGGGACACATTTGGTAAACCTGCTTTGATTTGAATCAGGTCTTTGACAGTGCACGTGCAAGGGAAAGGGAGCGTGAATTGCTTTATCCTGATGCATGTGGGGGAGGTGGTAGAGGGTGGATAAGCCAAGGAATGGCAGGATATGGTAGAGGACATGGAACAAGAGAAACATGCGCTCTTCATACTGCCAGATTATCTGTGGAGACATTAGTGGACTTCTGGTCTGCACTTGGAGAGGAAACTAGACAATCACTTTTAAGGATGAAGGAAGAGGATTTCATTGAAAGGCTCATGTATAGGTGTGCATCCCTTTTCCGGTCACTTTTTCTTACCTCTCAAATTTCTAAATAATAGTGTAATTAAGTGGATGAGTTTCTTGGTTTTGATTACAGTCCTAAATAACAATCTGGTTTAGAATGAAAAGGTTTAGATCCTGGAAAAGGAGTCAATTTTTGTTTTATTGTGCTTATTTTTTCAGTATTCACATGTCTAATTTGTTGGACTATGATGAAGTAAAAGATTTTGAGGAAGTTCGAGCAGAGAGTGCACAAAATGACTTGCATGTAATTGTTTAACTTTCATAATGGTGACATCTGATAATCTATCAGTGCACATAAGTTATCAACATGTGTTGTGATAATTGGCAGTATGCTGATCTTCAGAGCCTATGCTGATTTGTTTTATCATCACCACCATGATCCCTATTATTATCGCCGTTGTTTATATGTGTGCTACTTGGATCAGTGAAGAAATTGCGTTTTAATTTAATAAATCTTGGAGAGCCCCCATGTTTATGCTATATCTAGGACTTGGGTACATGCTCATTTTTAAAATTAACACTACCTAATCTGATCAACTTGACTTAATGGGGATAAATGTATGGATGTTGTCATTCTCTATCTGCTATTGAAGGTTGAACATATACTCACCCTGTCCCATTATTTTTATTTCGTTAGCTACAGTACCCGGTCAAACTTTTCATTATAAGTGACTTATCATGTTAAATTATTCACATTTGTGGTGTATTAAACCTTTTAAATATTAATATACATGGTGTCTTATGATATTATCTAATTATTACTGAAAATATATTAATTAAATTATTTATTATAATTTTTATAAATTTGGTGAAGTTGACTTGTCAGTAATATGGGACGGAGGAAGTATTAAGTTAAGTTGGTTTTTACCAGTGACACGTGTTAAACAATTTACTTGCTTATGTTCATGTAGTTTTTCAGTCATACTTAGCTAAGTCGCATGACATTTTCTGGTTTGCCTATGGTCTGCTTGGGGTTTTACTCACTAAGGCAAGATGAACATCATTTACCTCAACTAAAATTTCAGTTATCTACATTTCATTTGTTAACATCAGAATGATTTGTTAACATACTGCATATAAACTATTATTTGGAGGACTTGTAGTAGATTATGGAGTAATTTCTTTTGATCATTAGTAATATGATTCTTTTTCCAAGGAAAGTTCAATTTGAATTTTAGTTAGGGAAGACCAGACTATGGGATTTTCAAGCTTTGATCACCATAGAGGGAATTTTTATATTTTTAATTGTAATTCTTATCATGTTAACTTAACTACACTTCTTACTTTCCGTCATCGAGATATATATCACTTTATGCATTAAGGTTTGTGGGGGATCATAACTGCTATTGTTCAACCAATGTGCAGTTCTGTATTCAATGGGAAGTAACTCAAAACTGTTATTTGTTATTTGCTTTCCAATGGGAAAAATACTTATCTTGTTTGGAAATGGTCGTTCTACTTGTGGAATTTCACTAATATCACAGATGATATAGAGTTCCTAACTTCCGATTTCTCTTCCATGTGGAGATCTTACTTTTGAATGTACTTTGGTTGATTGTTTCTTGTTTGCAGATTTGACAGCAAAAGATTTTGTAGAGATTGCAGAAGAAATGTTATACGTGAGTTTAAGGAGCTCAAAGAACTGAAGCGCATGCGCAAGGATCCTCGCTGCACTAGTTGGTTTTGTGTAGCAGACACAGCTTTCCAATATGAGGTGTGTATATTTGGACTTTATTGCTGATTTTTCTTTTTCTAGACGTACAGCTCGTGTATCTTTACACTGCATTGATGATGCTTCGAATCCCATGTGATGTCAGCTCGTAACTTCTGTCCAAATTATCAGGTTTCTCGTGATACTGTTCAAGCTGATTGGCATCAAACATTTTCGGATGCTTTCGGAACATACCACCACTTTGAATGGGCTATTGGAACTGGCGAAGGAAAATCTGATATCTTGAAGTTTGAAAATGTCGGCTTGAGTGTACGAGTTCAAGTGAATGGTCTGGATCTAAGTGACCTGAGTGCTTGCTATATAACTCTTCGGGCCTGGAAAATGGATGGACGTTGCAATGAGCTGTGTGTGAAAGCTCATGCTTTAAGAGGGCAACAATGCGTTCATTGCAGGCTTGTGGTCGGTGATGGGTTTGTGACAATTACAAGAGGGGAAAGCATTAGAAGGTTCTTTGAACATGCGGAGGAAGCTGAAGAAGAAGAGGTAATTTCTTCTTGTGAGGCATGCCTAGTTCTCCCATTGTACTTCTCTCGTTCATTTCATGGTATTATGATATTGATTCCATTTTCATTTTCAGGATGATGATTCCATGGACAAGGATGGAAATGAGCTTGATGGTGAATGCTCCCGTCCCCAGAAACATGCGAAGAGTCCTGAACTTGCCCGAGAATTTCTCCTAGATGCTGCAACGGTCATTTTCAAGGAACAGGCATGTTTGCTTTCTCCTCCTCTCCCAATTGATTCTCCTTTTCTGGGTTTTTATGTTATTTCGACTGTTAATTTGGCAATAGTTTCTTTTTGTTTAAGTGCAAATTTTTTTTTATGATACAGTATATATCATCATTGATACTTTAAACAGTAAATTATTTCATAGATTTAAAAACATTAATGCTGCCATTCCTACTCTGATCAACTAGCCATATCAAAATAGAGATTGCACAGCAAGAATCCTAAGAAAACTAGAGTATTTTGTCTCACATGAAGTCAGGTTGTTGTACTAATTATAAATTGAAGGCTTGTGTGATTGGTTTACGTTTCCATCAGCACATGGATTTGTCAGCTGTAGAAGTTCTCTAACTTGGCAGGGCATTTCTGCAGGTTGAAAAAGCTTTTAGAGAAGGAACAGCTCGGCAAAATGCACACAGTATTTTTGTGTGTCTTGCTCTGAAGTTGCTAGAAGAACGTGTGCACGTGGCTTGCAAGGAAATCATTACTTTAGAAAAACAGGTGCTTAACATGTGATGTTGTGAAGTTCTGGTTCACCTATTGGCCTTCTTAGGATCTCAGTTCTAAATAGCAATACATCTCTGATTTCCAACTGAATTTTGGTTGTACAGACAAAACTTCTTGAAGAAGAAGAAAAAGAAAAGCGTGAAGAAGAAGAACGCAAGGAACGCAAGGAGCGCAGGAGAACAAAAGAAAAGGAAAAAAAGCTCCGAAGGAAAGAGAGATTAAAAGAAAAGGAAAACAGGGAAAATAAATGTGCTGAATCAAATATTGATTCCGGGGTTACTGATGTTTCAAAAGAGGAATCAACTCCCTGTGATGACGAGGGCGCCATTGTTGTCAGCAGTAGAGATTCGGTCAGTGAAACAGGAGAAGCTACTCCAGTAAGTCCTTTGTCCCCCGATATTGAAGATGACCAGCAATTAAATGAGTACATTTTCTCAAATACAGAAAATCACTCTGAAGATAGTCCTGATGGGGAATTCGGCAACAGTAGAGACTGGAACACCTCTTTCCCATATGATCACTTAAAGTATTCACGCAGGAGGTTGAAGTTTCACAAATATCCCCAACAAGATTTGAGCTTAAAATGGTCTGGTAGGAGAAAAAGTACAGCTTTGTCAGAAAATGGGACTTTCTTTAGCAAATATGAAGCAAGGTATAATGCTGATGGTTATGAATCTACAAGGAACATTAATGGCTTTAATAAGCAACTAAGAACTAATGCTGCAAAGTCGAACATTAGAAATGGCGGTCCAAAGTTGGGTGATAAATGTCAGTGCATCAATAGTAAAACAGGTGATAGATATCATTCCCATGGTTGCACATGTAACCATCCTCATGAGTATAGATCAAGGCCAGAGTCACATATTACAAGACGTGTTCCATTGGATGTAACAAACCCTTCTTATCGTGGGAATAAATTTATTGAAGTGGAAAACGCACGCGAGATCAATGGTCGACCTAAAAGCAAGATTACCATTGGCAACCCTCCTAATACAAAGAAAGTTTGGGAACCATTGGATTCACAAAAGAAATATATCCGAAGCAACTCAGATTCTGATGTAACCTTAAGATCCACACCCAAAATCGAAGTTTCTGAATCTGATCAACTCCCTGTATCTTCTACCACTAGTTGTGATGAGGTGGTAGATACTTCAGTTCCAACCAAGCACGATAATATTGATGCAATAGATTCAACAATATATAGCTCGGAGAAATGCAGACACATTGAGAATGGGTTTCATGCACTAGAGAAGTCCCAAAAATACTCAAAAGCTCCCTCGACGTGCACCTCTTCTAACTCAGACAACTGCTCCTCCTGCCTCAGCGAAGGTGACAGCAATGCCTCCTCAAATCCCACAAACCTAGAATCGAAATCCACATCTGATTCAGAAGAATCTAGCCAAAATTCAGAGATAAGAGAAACTTCTCATTGCCTTGAAAATGGGTTAACAACAAAGGGCCAGGACACTAAGATTGAGGAAAGTGCATATTCTCCAAGCAGTTTGCCTACCGAAGCTGCTCCACTTTGTGAAAATGGAAGAGGAAATGTCAGTATAGCTGCTCATCAGCCTCAAAATGTGCTTCCTCAAATGCATAATCAAAACATACACTACCCTGTCTTTCGAGCTCCTACAATCGGTTATTACCATCAGAGTCCCGTATCTTGGCCAGCTTCTCCTGCAAATGGATTGATGTCCTATCCCCACTCCAATCACTATATATTTCCCAACACTTATGGATATGGTTTGAATGGAAATGCACGGTTTATGCAGTATGGGACCTTACAGCATCTTGCCCCTCCATTGCTCAACCCTGCCCATCTGCCCGTTTTCCAGCCAGTCGCTCAGGTTAGCACCAAGGAGCAAGCCAAGGTTGCCAATCTAGGTGGGCCTAAAGAAGTTGCAGAAACACCGATAGTTGTGGACACTGAGCCAAATGTGCAGCCCGATAAAATGGGTACATGCAACAATGAATTCTCTCTTTTCCATTTTGGTGGTCCTGTAGCTCTTTCAACAGGAAAAGAAGGTATAATTACAGGGGATAATTCTCCAAACTTCATGGAAAGCTGCACCAGTGGTGATCATCCATGCAATAAGGATTCAGTTGAAGAGTATAACTTGTTTGCTGCTAGTAATGGTATAAAGTTTTCTATCTTCTGAGATGGTTATATTGAGTGAGACTGTTTCAGTTTTTTGTTCTCGAATTCGTTACTAAATGATGGATAATTTTCTTCTTAACGAGTACTGAGTCATGGAGGGTGCAGAATAATCCTCATCTGAGAGAACTTTTTTTTGTCTTTTAAGTTTTAGTGAGTATATTACTTTGATTGGTTTTTATTTGTTTTTTTCCCTTATGTGAGGTATAATTGAAAATTTCATTATATTTATATTTATGAAATTCATTTGCACTCTTTTGATATGGTAATTATATTCTGCTTTGTCAAACGGATGCCTTTTATTTTTCCATATTTTGTCTAGAGGATGATATGCTTATTGAGTTTTGATCTATACTTTCATAACTAATCCTTCTAGGATTCTTGCTGTATGGTCTAGTTTTTTACTAGTAAGCTGTTATTTTTGGGTATGCTGTTTCTCTTTCGTGTCATTTGGCTATAATTTGAACCAAAACTTAAAAATCATATATTTCATTTTTCAAAAAAAAAAATCCAAAATTTTCAGGCTATACTTGACTTTTAATAAAATAAAATAAGGTAACCAAGAATTTTTATATTTATAATATATTTTGACATCAATATCAATAAAAAAGGTATGATTCATCTTCAACACCACCAACTATTACAAAAAACTATGGGTCTATTTAGCTGGGTTTTGGTTCAATCTCATGACTCATCTGTTTTGTGAAATTGAATCAGAACTCTTTCAAATTGAAGTTTGGGAAAATTCACGAAACTCATCACAAATTTATTCAGAAATCCATATCCAAACTCTTAAAACTTATAAAATATTAATTTGATACATACCATCAACTTTACCCTCAAACTCTACAATAAAGACCTTAATTTGACGGGTGTAGATCCTATGTACCACTTTTAGTGTACCACTCTTGTGTATCACTACTAATTAATTGACACATGTACATGTGACAATTATTATGTACATGTGTCAATTAATTAGTAGTGATACACAAGAGTGCTACACTAAAAGTGGTACATAGGATCTTGAACCTAATTTGACACGTACCATCTACTTTTTTTAAACCTCAATATTCTAACTCAATCCAAGTGGGATTTTAACTTTTTCAAAACCACAAAACTCAACATCCAATACCTAAGCAAAATTAAATGAGGTTTCAACGAAACTACCCAAACCATTTTTTTAAAGCCGAGTCAAAACCTTTTCAAATAGGCCCGTAAATTTCTGTTTCTATTGATTTACACCAATAACAATTAAAAACATAAAAAACATTATCTTAGAAACAGAAAATGATGGATATATGTTGCTAATAAAAGGTGCAGAAACATGAAAATTCTTATAATCTGAACACACAATTTTAAAAGACCATAAAACTACATCTAAGGAACACAAAAGAACTCATAAAATCCCAAAAGGATAAGAATTTAATTCAAGAACAATATCCCATACATCAATTACAAAAACCTTTATTTATTTGTTTTCACTATTTCACATTAAATCTCAAAACAGCAAGGTAAAATCCAGGTTCATCCACAAATTCTACCACTTCAAAAGAACATTCCTCTGCAATCTTTTGTAAATTAATTTTCTCCGGCAAATCAGAAACCACTACATCCGGATATTGATCCCGTTGCTCTTCAACCGTTTTCCTACCACATGGATGACTTATCACAATTCTTGCACCTACAAATAATTTTAAAAAGAAATCAGAAAATCAAAATTAAATAAAAACCTAAGAAATAATTTCAATACCATTATTACCCGGCAAACAACGTTCGGCAATAGCTGCAAGAACCTGATCAAGCTCAAAGGGTAAAGCAGGGAGAAAGTATAGAAACACAACATTGAAACCTGCCCACTTCTCAGGTACATTTATCAAATCACCTTGCCAACATTTAACCTTATCGTATTTTTCTTTAATACATGCCAAGACGAAAAGAGAATCATGAACAATTAATAACTGTTCACAAGGCGATGAATAAACCACCCTATCCACAAATGCTTCAGAACCAATTGAAACAAGAACCTTAGAGCTTTCTACAATCTCTCCTGCAGAAATAATTCTATCAATCTTCTCTATATGCTCTGCATCGATATCAAGAAACGACCAATCTTTCTCCACAAAATCTTCAAAACAAACTTCCGAAACTGCCCCCTCGTTTGAAGGTATTGTAGCACAAACAGAAGATAGAATTGCGTGTGAGGGATTGTGGGAAATGACTGGGAATATAGTTGGATGTGAAAAAACAAGAGTAGTGTTTGGATAACAAGAAAGGGTATGATGGTTTGGTGTAATTAAACGAGGGGGCTGAGAGGATGGTTTAAGTGAGAGGAAAGATGAAGTTGAATTTATAAAGTTCATCACAAAATTAATAGTATTTCGCGATTGAACTCTCTGCATTGACATTTAATACCAACTGTAAATATTCCATGCAACTAGGATAAAATTCATAAGATGCAAAATCAGGGACGGCCTCACATATTACGGGGCCGTAGACGATGTTTAAAATTGGGGCCTCTTTTTAGATTCAATCGTAATATCTTTTTATGGCATTTCATTCTTAAACTTTCTCTTAACAAAAGCAAATACTACAGGTATCGTGTATGTATATATATATTGAAAATTCAAGTATCGTGAATATAGTTATATAACAAATGTAAGTTATCAAATATAATTTTTTACTTGTCAAAATCAGTATATAGATAAAATATGAAAGTTGAATATTTCTGCTCACGCTACTATCTTAGCCTGTAGGGCTGTGCAAACGGTAAACGGAACCGAACTGTACCAAATTTCGTTATACCGGCTGGTTCGGTATTCCGATATCTGGTACCGTTTGCCAACCAAAATTTTCAGTTTGGTTCGGTAATTAAACAATTCGGTGCGGTTCGATTTGATTCAGTACAAAAATTCCGAAAAATTATTGAATCAAAAATAATTTGTCTTGAATACATATGTAAATAATAATATGCTTCCTACCACTCTAACCATGAAGTTGAATAGAAATTATAAAGAATACATCAGAGACCCACTAGCTTCAGTACCCTCTCCAAAAATTACTTCAGCATCATTCATATTTTGGTTTTAAATATAATCAGAACCCAATTTATTAAGAGAAAATCAGAAAAAGTACAAAATTGGGCACTTAGAATTTGGACTTTACCTCTGTAATTCACAAATCTGGGCCGAGAGAGAGATGGTGGAGGCGCGGTGGGATTTTGAATTGAAGAAGAAGATTTGGGTTTTGCTCCAGGGCAGTCCGTAGAAGAAGTGAGAAGAGTGAAGTGAAGCTTGGATTGGAAATTTGGAACGCTGACTTTAGTACTTTACTTGGGAATTGGAATTAGGGTTTCGGTTTGGGTCGGATATTCAATATGGCGGGTATTGAAAAATTCGACCGATATATTCGTAATTTTTGGATTTCGGGTACACGAAATTTTACCTTTTATTTTAATCTATATATATATATATCTAGTTGAACGGGGCTTACATAACAGAGAAAAAATTTCAATAGAATGTGTAGTGTTATTCGAAAAAAATAAAACAGGAAGGACAAAGAAAAATAATAAGAATAGAATCCTTGCCTACCAAGAGATGAAAGACCGACGAAAGGAGAAGCCGACTGACAACGACAGACTTTGTGTGAACTTCATTTCAGCGCAAGTTTGAGGGGTTGGGGTTTTACTGAGGAGGAGGAGATAGAATTTGAAATTAAGAGACGATTTTTAATTTTTACGAAAGTCGTTGGTTCTTTTTTAGTTAAAACACACAAGTCGTTAAATACACAACTTTAAAGAAAAATAAGTTTCATATTTCGGTACCCTACCAAAATTAAAATGATTAGGGCTTGTTTGTTTGGTGTTTGGGAAAGTAGTTTGGGAGAGTAGTGGATGTTTGTAAAATAATCTCGGTTTGCGTAATGTTGTTTATCTGAGTTGAGAAATAAAATAGGTGGAGTTTTTTTCCAAGAGTTGGGTTGTATGTGTATGATGTGTAAGACTTTATGTCAAATTATGTTTGTTATGTGAGATAAATTATATAAGAGATATATTTAGAGATTAAAAATGGATTTATTTATATAGGTTTTGTTTAGAGATAAGAGATATTTTATATAGGTTTTGTTTAGAGATAAGAAAATTGTTGTTTGTTTGACTTCTAAGAAAGTAGTTTGAAAAAATTGAGAAGTGGAAAATTTATTTCAAAAGGTATAAAATATATTTGTTTGGTAATGAAGTTTCAGAAAACCTTTGTGATACGCCTCATTGATTTCAGCTCAGTATGAATTGAACATTCGATTCTAAATGGTTTAGCTGATTTATCGAGTCGCATGCACAATCATACTTATCATGATTGTAAGATAACAAACAATTATTCTTAGATCAAAATTCAAATAGAATTAATTAGTATTCGGTTCAAGTTAATTTGATAGTTAAATCTAGTTTAATTTCATGTTTCGACTATGTGCCCGATAGTCGGCACATTTGAACCAACACATGGCGCAACCATTAAAGTGTTTGGTATTGAAAAAAAACTTATTCTATAAGTATATATTATAATCAATTATCGTATAATTAGTTTTCCCAAACTCGTCCTTAATCATCACCTTAGAAAAACTGGAGCTGGAAGCCTGAAATAACCAGACATATCTGTCGATGAGAAAATTAAGGTTTGCCCTACCCCCTCTCAAAATTCTGCATTCTCCAGCATAATTTTTTTTTTTTTATGCATTCATATTAGATAGATAGAAACATGAAAGCAGAAACAATTAGAAAGAGTCCCAATCTCTAAACATTCAAACAGGCGACAAATTAAATTGAGAGGACAAGCCATAAAATTATACATGCAATTGCAATGCCAAAAATAGTACTATTACTTTGCATTTCTACATTTTAAACCTTGAATGATTGGTTGATTGATTCATTGTACGTACAAGTATTACAACAACATTAGTCTGAGTCATGAGAAAAAGTGTACTTAATTTTATGGGTCACTACTATTTGGGAGTTTACTGAGGATAGTGTGTTCAGGTTTATGATCACATTCGTAATCAAGATGGACAAATGCCCTTTCGACTTCAGAAAGTTGTTCGATCTTTATCTGTAGCGACTCTCCAATAGCATGTGCTTCCTTCAGTGCCAAATCCTCGGGTAACTCAATATCAACCTGTCATTAATACAAACAAATTAGTTACAATATAATAATTTCATAACAATAACAATAATGATATATATCTATATATCATTATATGTTCTAGAAAAAAACAGAAAACATGAAAAGGTTTACCTCGACAAAGTAAAGAACACCAAATGTGTAAGCACGGACAGTGTCAACACGTTTGATTTGAGGATCGTGTCTTAAAACAAGATAAGTAAGCTTTTGGAGTACTTCTGGAGAAGCCGATTGTCCCACCAGTGAAACTGCAAAACAACACAACCAACAACTTATCTAGATATTATATACATTCATACATTCGAGAAACTATATAAGTTTGATTTTGTTATCCTTACAATCCTAAACTTCTTAATACATGTCGATTTTTTTCCTTAATTTGTTAACTAAAACTCTATAGAACGAACCTGCATTTTCGAGCACAGTTCCTGACCAATTGGTGATAGTATAAACAGCTAGAACTATAGCACCCGAAGGATCAATCCACCAATACAATTTGTCTCCAAGAACAGCAGCTATCAATCCCACAACGTTTGTCACCACATCAAAATAATGGTCCTGGTTAATCATAGTTATATTTAAAAACACAAAAGTATACTAGTGAGTATATAGTAAAGAAAAAGGCGAGTCGAGTTTCGAAAATGAGTTCTTGATTAAAACCTTTGCATAGGCACGAACAATCTTGTTACCAGAGCTTCTACAGTAAATCCAAAGAACAAGTTTTACTCCGGTTGCCGTAAGCATTATTAGGTACAACCAGAACAATTGGTTCGAACTCATTTTTTCTGAAGGTTCGTCTTTTATCAATTGTTCTATAGCTTGCACAAACACCTGAAAGCCTGGAAGAAAGTAGTCAATTTTTTGTAATTAAAGTATGGAAAGTGTGAAATAATACGTATAGAGCACATGTACGTACCTAGAGTTGCCATTATGGCAGCGAAGATGATAATGCCCACCGGTTGTACTCTCAATTTCCCAATTGGATACTTATAGATGTTTATACTTTTCATGGATAAGTGAGTGAACCAAAGTATTCCACCGGCCATAAGATCCAGCAAAGAATCGAGTGTTGATGCTGCAATGGCCAAAGAACCACTTTGCACAGTAGCATAAATCTGAACATATATAAAGAAGGAATATTAATTGTTTGAACAAAGAACATATATATATATATAGTAAAATTGATCAAAACGGTACCTTAAATATAAGTAGGAAAATGTTGGCCCAGTTAGAAATATTCATTGCTTTTTCATTTTGAGCTTGTTCTTGACGATCTAGCTCTTCATCGATTACATTGGGCGAATCAAGGGAGTCAACTTCCTCAAATGACCTCAAAGTAGCAAATTGTCGTTCGTAATACTCTTTCTCACCTTTACATGATTAAAATTAACTTCATGATGAGAAAAGTTGAAGCTTGTGAAGTACTTCTACTACAATGGAGACAATAATAATGTAGCAAATTTTTTTTTTTTTTCAATAACATTACTAGATACGCAGCAACAATATGTACACATTGAAAAAAAAAAAACAAGATACAATACAATAATGAGAAACAAAATAAAGAGTCTAAAATCTCGACTTCACTAGGCATGTTTGTTTCGATTATATTGCAATAAACCCCTTGAGATGAAAAAAAAAACCCCCAAGGTAATAATTAATCTTCACATAATTTACAAGAATCAAGACAAATTAAAACAGAAATAATCACAAACTGGGTATGCGAATAGAAAATACATAAAAAATGAACCAAACAAAAGGTTATTAATTGAATCGAAGTAAAAAGTGTACCTTCGAGCAAGCCAGATGTTTTAGAGAAGTCAAGATGAAAAGGGGCCTCAGGATCAAGCCCTGTCTTTACTTTATCCGGCAGCTTAGATAAGAAATCGCATTTCAATGTATTGATTGAATTGACACTTCTTTGGGTTTTCAACTTTGCAATTTCATTTGACAACAACAATGGCGTTTTAACATCCATTTCATCAACCCAAAAACGCAAAATAAAGGTGTTGACAAAAGTTTATTCTTTCTGTGAATATTTCAAGATTTTTATGATTTTATTTGGATAATAATATATGTTTTCATGTGAAATGCTTCTGAAGCATAAACATTGAACATGGACTGTAATAAATATAGTTGTCTGAATCATATCATTAAGCCAGTGGAAAAATAAAAATATGGAATTTAAAATTCTAGAACCGCATCCCAAGTAAGAATTTTGTTTTTTACATGATTCAATTTTGAATTTAGAACGTGTGTTTGAAAAAATGTCAACCTCTAACTGAGAAAGTGTTTGAAAAACATGATGTAAGTGTAACTGCTCCTGTTGATTAATTCGATTTTTCAATGTTTGAAAAACATGATGTAACTGAGAAAGTGTTTGAAAAACATGTCATCAAGTACTAATACAATGTAGAATTGAACTGTACCACGTGTACTTGATTATGTGGTATAACAAATAATTTCTTAAATCATTACACAAGATAAATCAAAATCAAATTCTATCCCTTTAAATTTCCTATGTTGTAAATGAAAATTATGTTTAACTACTATTTTAAATTTAAATAATGAGTTGTTGATGTGGAACTCCGTCTTATTCCGTACATACTTAACTTTAGACATGTTAAAAAGTGCAAGTTGCAACATATATTGAAGCCTCATTTAATGTCTGAATTGATGATAGAATCTCATTTATTTTTGCAGCTAACCGTATACTGACAATATTTATTGGTTGTGATGACTGAGACTGATAATCTAGACTCAATCTTATTTTGATACGGTCCTACCAAAATCAAGAAAACAAAGCAGCATTGAATCAAAACAAACTCTATTGTGATATTACTAGCTACACTAAATTTCATTCATTCTACACCTTTACGTTATATAACGTGATTTGTACGTTCTGCCCCTTTAATTATTTATTGTATTTTTTTTCTTTATGAAATTTATTTTATTATTTTGCTTCCTCTAACTATAACATAATTTGTGCACAAATGCCCAATTCTTAGCAATTAATGTCACATTTATCGTCTTATTTCAACTGAGATTCAAGAAATTTGATGTCTTCATGGTTAATATTACAACAATTTGAACAATATAATAAGATCATTATTTTTTTTTTTTGATAAATAATAAGATCATTATAATAACATTCTAAAAGTATTATTATTATTTTTGTTAACAATTTACTCATTTTTTTCTCCATTTGCTTGAACATGTGATAGTAGGATCCAGAGTTCAAAATTCCTTGTATCTTTTCTCCATCTTCATACTCAAATTACAGCTCATACTTGACTAAAAACACCCTTTCACCTTTCACTAGCCTTAAGAGTACTCAACACACGACGTTTCACTAATAAATTAAAATAAATAAATAAATTAAAGTTTTCTATCACAATTTGGTTATTGAATTACTTATAAGATACCCCTCAAAAAAAAAAAAAAAAAAAGAGTTACTTATAAGATATAGTTTTAGTAGGTCTTCAAAGAAAATTTCAAATGAAAACTTTTGATTCATTAGTCATTGTCATAGTCACAAGTATCTTTGTTCCGATTCGATTTTTTTTTCATGTACTAAGTTTTGAGAATGATTGATTCAAATTTATTTGAAATATATATATATATATATATATATATATATATATATATATATATATATATATATATATATATATATTATTAAATAAAAATGAACTGTAAATTCTCAAATCTTTATTACGACGTACATATCAAACTCAAATCTCATTTAAAACTAAATAACATACATACATCATGAAACCATAAATGATACACCACTAACTAGTTACATAGAACGTCATAGGATCGTAAAAGAAAATTAATGGAGACCAATTCGAGCTACCTTGACCAACATTGGGTGGATAATAGATTTATTAATATACACAAATTATTATCTTATCACAAAGTCAACATCTGACATAATATACACAAATTATTAATACATACTAATACAGTAATATGTAATATAATATGTATGAATCAAAAGAAATGACAAGAAGTATCTTACGAAGTAAGGAGTGATATATACAACGGAGCATAAGGTCAATGTCAAGCCTTATACTATTTAATAAGACGCTTCGTTGTGAAAATGATATTCAATAGTTTATTTAATTTCTTTTGTATTAATTAAAATAATAGGAATATATTAAAAGAGTTAGATTCAGGATGAAACTGCATTTACAGTTATTAATTGGTGGTTGAACAACTAGCCTCAATCAAATTGTCATCAAATAATTTATACCATCAGAACATATTGCAAGGAAGGTTTAATTGATGTGTGCTGAGTTGAACAACGTTGGCAAAATTGTCCTAGAAAAAGATATTGTTGAGAATTTTTAAAGGGTAATTAGGAATATCCCCTTAAGTAAGACATAATTATAAAAATTATCTTCACGTATTGGGTATTACAAAAATCCTCTTTATGTTTGTCACCTTCTTACAATTAACCCCTTGCCCCTAAAATATTTCAATTTTGCCCTTGGGTGTTATTTGTATTGTTTGTAATGTCTTATAAATGTTAAAACTTGGGATCTAATTATTATATCTTATAAATTAGAAAAAAAAGATAATTATGTATTTACTACTAGAATAATTGATAAAATTTATAATTGCCCATAAGTTTTAATAAAATTGTTAAAAAAAGGGTATTTATATATTTATTAGCAATTTAAATTGTAAAATATTAAATTAAATAGAATTTTAATAATATACTTTATAAATATGAATTGTTTACGCATTAGTTAAATGAATTTATTTTATAAATTAGTAAATTTAATAAATTATATTTTATTATAAATAAGATATTTTAATTTGTTAAAGTTTATAATTATATTATAAATTGAAATATTTATTGAAATTTACGAGAAATTACAAAGTATATCAATTATTTGGTGTTAAATATATGATTATTATTTTTATATTTACGAGATATAACAATTAACACCCAGTTTTTAAAATTTATAACATTTTATAAACATTACAAATAACTTCCAAGGACAAAACTGAAATATTTTAGGGACAAGGGGTTAATTGTAAGAAGGTGACAAACCTGAGAAATTTTTTTATAATACCCAATATGTGAGGGTGATTTTTGTAATTCGACCTTAAATGATTTTTCGTAATTTACCCACTTTAAATTAGTGATTCTATTTAATCCAGAAAAATCCCAAGTCCGACCAAATCCAATTGATGCGGGGAATCCAGATAAGGTATGGATCCGGGCCGAGATAGATGGAATCGAAACAGATCCGTGGATTTTATTTGTATACTCATTGCCATACAGAGCCCATTAAATTAAAGTTTAGTTGCTAATAAAAAAATAGTTAGAGACTGATCCATTCAAAAGCCCAAAGTATTAGTTTACACAAGGCCCAGGCCCAATATTATCGATACGGTGCGTTTTAGTTGTCTTTCTCCTCTGCAAACAAAAAGAAGACAGTGAAAGTGAGAAGAGACGCCGTGATGAACTCGAAACTGAATTTAATCTCTTTATTTGCCAATAAATCCCTACTTTACAATACTCAACAGTACAGTACGATGGCAAAAGTGCGGTTAAAATGGGTTAAAAATCGTTCTTTAGACCACATAATCGACGTCCAAACAGACATGAAAGCCGCGTGTCTCATAAAAGACGCTATAATCCGATCCTCTACAGGTTACCTAACATCAAAATCGCTTTTGGATTCGCAAAAGCTGTTGGGTCTCACCGTCCCGACTCTGCGCTTTATGAGGAGGTACCCCACGCTGTTCGAGGAGTACCCTCATCCAAAGTACCCTTCTTTGGAGTGTTTTAAGCTGACCCAGTTGGGTAAAATGCTTCAAGAGCGTGAAATGAGAGTTTTTCAGGAGTGCGAAGGTGATATTGTAGAGAGGCTTTGCAGGGTTTTGATGATGACCAGGAATAGAATGGTAAAATAATTTGACTTTTGGTTATATATTTTGGGTGTTTTTTATATTTGGGTATTGTTTTTGGCACTAAAGGTTTTAGCTTTTGGGGGTTCTGTAGTTTTTTTTCCTTTGAAAAAATAGAAATAAAAATACATCAATTAGAGAAGGAGGTTTGTTTTGGCACTTGTTTGATATTGCGTTTGTGAGTAGTGTGTCATACGTTGATCTGATGGTTTTGGTCTTTCAAGTCTGATGCCTATTTACTTACTCTTATGTTCACATCTTTTTCTTATTTTAGATTTATAAAATACTATCTTCTGTATATCTACAGCTGCCATTGCAATCATTACATCCATTGAAATGGGATTTGGGATTGCCTGATGATTTTGACCGAAATTTAGTTAGAAAGTACCCAAATCACTTTCAAATTGTCAAAGGAACAAATGGATTGAACAACTTGAAGCTTGTTCAATGGCGGGAAGAATTTGCGGTTTCTATACTGCAAAAGATAAATGAAAATAGAATAGGAGGTAACATTGAAAACGAAAATAATAATGGGATTTGTAGTTACCGAGACTTTAGGAGGGGAAAGGCAGCATTAGAGTTCCCTATGAGTTTCCCTAGAGGCTACGGTGCACAAAAGAAGGTAAAAGCATGGATGGAGGAGTTTCAAAAGTTACCATACATTTCACCCTACGAGGATTCAAAGGGAATCGACCCAAAGAGTGAGCTTATGGAGAAAAGGGTAGTCGGAGTTTTGCATGAGTTTTTAGGTTTGACTATTTACAAGAAAACCAAAAGAAATTACATGAGGAGCTTGAGAGAAGAATTCAATCTTCCACATAAGTTTACTCGAATATTTACAAGGTATCCTGGGATATTTTACCTTTCATTGAAATGCAAGACTACTACTGTGGCATTGAGAGAGGGTTACAGTAGGGGAAGACTGGTGGACCCACATCCTATTGCTCGGCATAGGGATAAACTTCACTATGTAATGAGAACTGGATTAATTTATAGAAATAAAGCCGCGGATGTGTTAAATCTTGATAGTTTAGTTGATAAAGAGGGTAATGGAGAAGAAGTAGATGAAGAGATCGATGGGAGTGATGATTGCTGTGATTCAGAGGATGAATTTGGTTCAGATGAAGATTAGTGTATATGAGATTGAAGAAGGGTCGTTTATTGGAAAAAGTGGAAGTCCTACAAGTTGTGGAGGCAAGAAAATTTAATTTACGCACCTTTTTTTCAGAATCTTTTGTTAATTATGAGATCTTTTAACTTCATTATATGATCGTTTTCCCTAGACATAAAAGTTAACCTTTAGAAGTTTGTATAATTTACTATCGGAATTGCATAGCTATGTAAATTAGTTTCCTTTCATGTGATTCATACAGTAAGTATTACACAGGGTGTCGTATTAGAACAAAAATTCAGGCATTTTATTTGATGTCATATTTAGAAAGGAAAAAACTTTCAAGAAATTTATAAGGGTCATTATAGTTTCTGCAAAAAAAATCTCTGAGCTTATGGAATCTGAACATATGCATCCGAAAATATAACTATCAATTCCATGTTTCGTTATAGTCTCATATGTTTTCCTCTTGACAGGGCTTCACTTCAGATCATGTGAGACTCCAGCTGCATTTAAGGAGAAGATTCACTCGAACAAAATCACCATAGGTCAAAATTGAATTTTTTTCCGATTTGCCATTACTCCTTGTGCATCTTCCTCTAATATTCAAGTCTAGAACTCTAAGATGATCGAGTTGAATTTTATGATTTACATGAATCTAAAGTACTTACTGAATACAACTTACACTGAGTTATGAAGACTAAGGGTACACATTATTGCAAATGAAGTCTTGCCCTCGTGTTATTGGCTTGAATTGATAATTGTGTTGTCTAGTAATTTGATATGTTGTATCCACCTTAATGGAATGTGATACTCTCAGAAACAATAGGCGGTCGCCTTCTCTTTTCCTTTTAATTCAAATCCTGATTCATTTTCTCGAACTGAAATGTAATTTTTAGTAATTTTGGCTATTATTATTTGCTGGACTTTCTTCTTATGGGTTGATACTGCTCAACCTTATCCTATGTTTGATTCAACCCAATTTTGAGAGGCCCAAACCCGGTCCTTTACATGGTATTCGACTTTTTAAATGACCCAATCTTGGTATTATGAGTTTTGATTGTTTCAAATGCTTCTAAAGTAACAAACATATATTCATGTAATTTCAAATGCTATTTTCAGTTTTAAGTTTCAAATGTACGGACCATGGACCAACAAAACATGATACCAATGATACCTCTATTCTGTGTCTAGAATAAAATAGATCATTTCTTTTTCGGTAGCATTATAATAATATACAAGTTCGAAAAGCAGAGCACTAAATCCAACCAAATTGGTGATATGGGAATAGGACGACTTTTTGATCCACAAGATTTTAAAGAAAATCCAATACTTAAAACAAAATTGCTTCACATATACCTACACCTACACACTACCAATCTCAAAGTCCATATCCAAAAGTTCAGATTCAGTTGGGAGCAATAAAGAGATGACAGTAGTAGATACATACAACATACAAAGAAGAATTCCAGAAACATCTTAAAACAGCAGAGCAATTTTTTTAATTATCCATGCAGTCAGCATAGCACGTCCGTCTCTCCCGTAATCCCAAAGGGATCACAACACATCAGTTATAAGTAATTTCCAAGTAAAGATGTGAATGATGGTTTATCAAACCATGATTTTTCCCTTGAGAAAAAAAGAAAAAAAAAAAACACATCATAATATATATATTCTGCAAAATATCAATTAACCATCATTTCATCTAATGAAAACACTAATCCCAAGCACTAGTGACTCCAGGACCGCCGTAACCTCCTCCTCCTCCACCGTAATTGCTATAACCACCACCACCACCACTGCCGCCTCCGTAATAGTTATTGCCGCCACCATAATAGCTATTGCCACTACCGCCGCCACCACCACCTCGGTTGAATGAAGGATCTTTTCTAAAATCACGAGCACCAAAACGCCCACCACCACGCCTACTTTTACCTCCAAATGAAGCTCGACTTGCAAACCGAATCAGCCACTCAGGTACCTCTTGGTTTGATTCCTGCATCAGATCAGCTAGCGGTTTTGCCAATGAAGTATTATTCTCGTTGAAGAATGCTGTAGCCAATCCCGACTTGCCAGCACGACCAGTACGCCCAATCCGGTGAACATAATCATCGATGTCATTGGGGAGGTCAAAGTTGATTACGTGAGCTACGTGTGGAATGTCAAGTCCACGAGCTGCCACATCAGTTGCAACTAGTATTGGCGTGTTTCCACTCTTAAAGGATCTTAGTGCATACTCTCTTTCCTGTACGCATAAATAAATTGCAGTCACAAATCAAAGTGGGCATGATAGGGTCCACAATCAGGGCCGTCCATGTCCAAGCAAATTACGTGATCGCAGATGACTCCATAATTTCATAAATGTGAGGGTTATTTTAGTCTTTTTATCTACATGCACTGTAATATACTTTTCTCCAGATAGATGATATTGGCATATATGTTTAATACAGTATATAACAAATTTGTGGGCCTTTTTTTAGTAAAACATTGTTTACGAGTACTAAAAGTTTATCCCTCCATTCTAGCTGTAGATAGAACTGCCAGACACGCTCTACTAAGGTACACTCGTCAAAAAAATGATATATTCACTGTACCAATAATAAATGTGCTTTCCTTTGAAGAAGTTTCTCAAAAAAATAAGATTATGATATCTACAATAATGTATATGCTATAAAACAATTAGTTGCAAAAGATGTTGATAGTTATCTCCTAACCTGTTGGGTCCTATCCCCATGAATAGTGGTAGCAGGGAAACCATTAAGACATAGCCAGTGTTCCAACGAGTCAGCTCCCTTCTTAGTTTCCACAAATACTAAAGTAAGAGCTTGCTGCAAATATCATAAACAATCAGGACACCAAAATGTCGTCCCCAAATTAAGACACAATCGAAAATGAAAAAGCTAATTGAAGGTATGTAATAAATAGACAATTAACGTTTTTTATTAAAAGAGCAAGGGCTAAAAAAGCACATCAAAACTAAAGAGAACTAGTTTCGTCAAATTGGTCCAGGTGGTTGCAGGTTATGTGAACTTCCGAAACATGATTTGGATTGGTTTGGTTGAAAACAAATCGTGCTCAGATATTAGAAAAGTTGATGGGATCTGGAAATTCAATATGTGACTTGAATGTTGGGGTTTGGAGGAGAAAAGTAGACGCTAGATGTTAAACATTTTATTGATTCACACAACATGGATTTAATAACATGTTAAAATAATCAAAATTTAGTACCTTTCCCTGAACTCCATTTGCCTTCTGTGCATGAAGAAGATCCATCAAATGGCTTCTCTTGTCACTATCTTGAACATATTCAACTCTTTGAACAATTAAATCTGTACTAGAACCAACCCTTCCAACTGTCAAAAATATGTAATTTGAGAGAAAGTCGGATGCCAATCTCTGCATGCAACAATAGGAAATCTCAGAAGATTATTTTGTGAACAATGTTACAATCTTCAAAAGTACAACAATCCATCATTAACTATAAGGCAAACTCGCATTTTTAGTCCCATAGGACAAGGCCATCTGCACCTTTGACCCCATGCTTTACAGAATTACACTTTTGGTCCCAATATTTCAAAATACTTAGCAATCTTGGTCCTATTGTCCTCTTCTCAATCTATTTTTTGCAATCCTGGTTGCCATGGTCTCAAATTTCCATATGTTGTTTCCACCAAAACATCAAAAAGTTAATGTTTTTGGGTCAATTGTGTCTATTCAATATTTATCCTTGATTTAGAAACTTTTTCAAATGTTTCGAAAAATTATCGGAAAGTTTCTAATGTTAATGTTTGACTAACCAAAACATACCAAGGAAACGAAACTTTAAACCATGATCATAGGACTGTCTCAGCTTTGCAATTTCAGTCCCAAGTTGGATGGAAAAGCGGCTATAAGACCAAAAGTGCAAAATATTTTAAAAGAACTGGGACCAAAAAGTGAAGAGGGTCAATCCGCGGGACAAAAATTGCAATTTTACCTTAAATATAAAGTCAATTACTTAAAAAATGGTCACTCAGAAAATCAGGTTTTTCTCTAGCATGTGAAATATTTAGAGAAACAAATTTAAGTCCAGATCTCAACTACATAAAGATTCTCAAATCACTAAGAACAAGTATATATGCAACAGAAAAATCGAAAAAGTCCACAACAATGACCTGGATTTCTTTAGGAAAGGTGGCACTAAAAAGCATCGTCTGTCTTTCACCACGAGGAGGCATATCCATTTGTTCCACAATCTTTCTGATTTGAGGCTCAAAACCCATATCCAGCATTCTATCTGCCTCATCAAGAGCCAAATATCTTATCATCTGTAGTGAAACTTTGGCTCTCTCAAGCAAATCAACAAGTCTTCCAGGAGTTGCAACCAAAATATCAACTCCTCTCTCAAGTTCACGCAGCTGCACAAAAAGTAATGGCTCAAGTCTCCTATAATAAGTAGAAAACACATTTCGAAATTCGGAAAAAAAAATGCAAGTTTTGAGTGTTTTACAGGAAATAAGTTAATGGAAAGGGACAGTTCTTTATAAGGCAA
This sequence comes from Penstemon eatonii, assembly GCA_038501285.1. Lineage (NCBI taxonomy): Eukaryota > Viridiplantae > Streptophyta > Magnoliopsida > Lamiales > Plantaginaceae > Penstemon > Penstemon eatonii. The sequence continues at coordinate 86,769,069 of CM076710.1, read as the reverse complement.
TAATTCACCACTTATGAAAATAACTTTGCCAATGCAATGAAAAATGGTAGAACTGTATTGTCAGTTCTACAGCATGGAACCTCAGCACTTTCGGTTTTGCGTTTCACAAATTAGCACTCTGGTTCAATCACCATTTTCACAAACTTTGGGACCAAGGACTAGGGACCAAGTGTGCAACTGAAACATTCCTAGTGGCCCAAAAGTGCAAAAACTATTGTATGGAACTAAATGTGCCAAAAAAGGATGGAACGTGGGGCTATTGTGACAAAATGTGCAAAATATTTTAAAAAATTGGAGAAGAGGTGCAATTCTATAAAAAGCGAGACCAAAAGTGATAAGGGTCGAATCCTCTGGACTAAAATGCAATTTTTTTGTCAGTAAAAAACCCAGTGACGGAAAAATTTAGGAGGACGGAAAATGGGTCTGATTTGGTTAAAGATTTCACTCTGGACGAATGATTCCGCCTATGCAAGGATATAGCAGTACAAAACAAAATATGACGCCACATTGGTGCTCTTGAGACAAAAAAATAAAGGCCATTTCAAATTCAAGATTAAAAAGAAGTGAGAAGTAAATAGGCATAAAAACCTATCTTGGTTTCCCATTCCCTGGCATGTAGGTTAAACAACTGCAATTAGGAACAGAGAGGGTGAATACAACTCCTAAACTAATTAGTTCTCGATCCTAAGATACCAAGTATTTCAACAAAATCAAATGAAAAAATGAATATCTAAACTAACATCAATGAAACAACACAACATGTCTGAAGAGAAAAATCGATATTTCTCGAGGGGGGGGTTAACACTTTAAAAATCCCAACTATTAAATACAGGAGGAATTATTCAATTGAGTATACAAATTTTGTTGCATTATATAAAGAAACCTCATAAATGCATGCCCAGCCAATATAGATGCAGTTGTGTATAATGGAAGAGTCAACAAAATTATCACCAGGCACCAAATCATTTTCATATATATTCAACTAAACCTTACAAATTATATCAAATAATAATTACACACTCCCTCTACCACAACCAAATAAAAGTAATTCATTGTTAGGATGTTCACAAAATTTGTCTTGTTCACAACATAATGCAAATTATACCCGAATCTAAGTGTTATATTATGTACATGTAAAAGACCAGTACTAGTATGCGTGCACGTGGTTTTGTTAAATGTAAATTGCAATTTCTTAGCATTTTGATTTATTCATACTCACAAGTCATCTTACTCCAAATCTAATACTACTCTTCTTAATTAGCTTTGAAAATAAATAGGTATTACTCATAAACAGGACCAACTGAAAGCCACTCAATAGGAAGTTGTTGACAAATGCATCAAGAAGTCATATTAAGCGTAAAAAAAAATTATTTCATTCTTCAACATGAATCGACGGCATAATAATATGAACACCAAAGAAAACCTGCTGATTTATTGGTGCTCCTCCATATGCGACAACTGCTCTGACGCCAGTTTGATAGGAAAACTTTTTAGCCTCATCATGTATCTGCAAGACAAAGGTAATCACAATCTCAAATTTGGAAACATAAGTCTACAATAGACTAGTATCTAAAAGAATGTAAAACTAATTTTCATTATACTATATTTAGCTTTTAGTGAAATGCAAAAATACCCCCTATAATTTGCCTAATTAGCAAAAAAAAAAACTGTGTTCATTTTTCATTGGCAAAAGAACCCCTCTAATGCCGGAATACATATTTTACAGGAAAAATGTCAAATATATCCCAAATAAATTGCGAAAATCCCCCTGTTAACTTTGAAAATTGGCAATAACCACATGTTCACTTAAAACATTGACAATAACCTCCCTATTGACTTATGAAGGAATTTCAAATGGGGCTTCGTTTCTAATAAAAAAGAAATACACGGAGATTTTTGCACGGATATTTTTGCATTTAGCTCTTTAACTTCAGGATTTCAGAGAGTAAATTGATAAGTAAAATGAACATGGTCAAAATTTAAACCTCGTGTTATATCATTAGATTATTTGATGCAAATAATCATTTTCTTTAGCGTTTTACAAGCTAAAATCTCACTGAAATTCAAGGACCAAACATAGACTCGAAGAAAAAAAAAACCTGCATAGATAGTTCTCTTGTAGGTGAAAGAATAAGAGCAAGTGGAAAAACAGTACGAACTCCACGTGGTCTTTGCGGGAAATTCCCCTTCATAATTCCACTAATAATCGGGAAGCAAAAGGCGGCAGTCTTGCCTGATCCAGTCTGAGCACAAGCCATCAAATCTCGTCCTGCCAGAGAAATAGGTATCGTGTGTCGCTGAACAGGAGTTGGCTTGACATACTTACACCTCCTAATATTCAAATTAAGTGCATCCCCCAAATCTATATCAGCAAATGTATTCACTGGCGGAGGCACATTATCCCCGCTTGTCTCCACAGGAATATCCTCGTAAGCATCAAAATTGATACCCGTGTTCTCCTGCTCAAAAGCACGCTCAGCTTCAACATCCACTTCTACATCATCGCCAAAAGGGTTGACCTCTCGGTCCCGACCACTGCCACCACCCCAACCACCTCTTCCCCCATAACCACCAGCACCCCGACCACCACCGCCATATCCACCACCGCCACGACCACCACCCCATCGGGGCCCACTTGTGGGGCCACTATACCCTGGCCTATCATTTGGTGGGCCACTAAGGGGAGCAGGGGACTCTGTTGAATGAGGTCTGTTTCGAAGATGTGGCGGAACATAAGATGGCTTGTTCGGAGCTGATGGGCGTTCACTCCCGCCACTCCTTGTAGCTACATTCTCAACAGCATCTGCCCAAGAAGTCGTCATCATATAAACCCACAAATTCTTCAGTAATGGTTCCAAAAAAACAAAATCAACAATCTCTCGATATAGAACCCGATTTCAATTCTTCAATCTAAATTGGCTAAAACCCTGATTAACACAATCCAAAATAGAGTATCAAATATAAATTCAAGAGGTAGATAACTAAAAACAAAATCTAAAAATAAAATTAATTCTCATTTCTCCCTGCAAAGAGATCAATCTCAAAAGTTTCAACAAACAAATATCTAGAATGCGTCTACACGATGTGGTGGTGGGAATAGATATACATAGATATATGCATAAGTAAATAAACACATCCAAGCGTGTGTTAGTGTGTGAAAGCAGAGAAGAGAGGAACCTGAGAAAAAGAGATCAGCAGAAACCTTTGGCGAAGAGACGGTGAAAGGAATAAATTTGAAAACCCTAGCCACAGAGAGAAGTATAAGACTTAATCGCAAAATCGGACAATAAAGCGAAATTATCGGATTTTACTATTTTTCTTAGATTTTGTTTTTTCAGATTCCGGATATTTACCACTTCCTTACAACTAGTCAACACGATTTTACTTCTGTTTACTTTGTCTCCGCGTAAATAATGTCCTAGAGTGCGACATAAATGCCAAATTTGACATGAAAAAGAACTTTGTACCAATAAGACTTCATTTATTCATTAAAAAAGAAACCAATAAAGACTTGCCAACAAATTATTCAATCGAAATTTTGTGGTTTGGAGTTAATTTAAATCTGTTGAATTTATGTAACAAAATCTTTAGACATTTTATTTGTGCCATTGCCACTTGACCGTGTAGGTAAACCAACCTCTGCACTCAGTTGTTTAGCTTTTTTTTTTTTTTTTTTTATTAATTATCAATATAAATTTATATGACTTTATAATTTCTAAAGTTGAATTTACTATAACTCAAATTGAACACTAGCCGATGAGGTTTTAGCTAAGCGATTAAGGATGGGGTTTAAGTCAAGTGATTAAGGATGGGGTTCTATGATCAGGAGGTTATGGGTTCAATTCTCATGAATGTGGATATTTTTTCTAGTTTCATATTAGTCTTCTCTAATTTAATACTAATAATTAGTTCACTTTGTTATCATTAGAATAATTTTGATTCGATATAGTGTTTAATAACGATGTATTCACCATCTAAAAAACAAATTAAAAAAAAATTGAATACTAGCACTGATACGGATAATTTTTACATCTAATGGTATTTTGGTCCTTTTGCATGATTATAAGTATATTAAAATAAACACTTTCATAAATGACATTTTAACCCTTGTTATAATTACAAATATAACGTTTATGATAAGAATGGTGAAAATTTGGTCATGTCCTTGCACATTATTCCACCACATCAAGCACTTGATTTATTTTTTAAAAATAACGTGTATTTTAATTTAATTATATTCATTGTGCATTTAACTTTTTGTCTTGAACATAACCAAAATTAGTTGGATTTATGTGGTTTCAAAATTTGATAAACGTCTCACAAGTTACAAGTAAGAGTATATAGATTCAATACATAGTGTAAATAAACATTAATACTCCACATGGAATGAATAACTTCTGAGAGAAAAAAAAAACTTAGTTATAATTCATAACTAGAGTGACATACTATTATTTATGAAGACTTGAATAAAATTATTGTTGTCACATGTAAAACAGTCAAAATTATTGTTGTTATATGTAAATAATTTCCTTACATAATTTTTTTTCTTATGTTAGGTAATTATGTGAACATATAATCTTCATTTTCTTCTTTAACTTTTACTATTTTTTTGTTATTCCTTCCTTCTGAACAACTTTCCTTTTTTTCTAATTTCAACGGTGAAAAATATCCAACAAGGGATTAGATTACTTGACCTTTTCCTTGCCAGCTCTATATAGTCGTCGATAAATTCTCCAGATAGTTAACCTAATCCTAATCGAAAATCATATATACACTTAACTAATAATAATAATTAAGAATCCGACAGACATTATTATTCCAAGAAAAATAAAATAAAAAGGAAAAAATCAAGCCACTGTTGACAATTTGTTCGCCTTTCTTGATTTCATCTTTTAATTCCCTCTTTTTGTTCTCTTCTTATAGGATAGAGAGAGAGAGGAAAGAAAAATATTCAAGGAGCAAAAAAATACAGTAGTTTATAGAAAATAAATGGGAAATACAACAGGGTGGCAAGTAATTTTTCTAGGTGGGATAGGATTGTGGATTCTGGTTACTTCAGTTTTGAATGTGAATCAAAAGATCAGATCTTTGACAAAGCCATGGGTCTCTCACTATGTGATTTCTGGCACACCCATTATTCTCAAGATCCAGGTTTTTAATGCAGCAGGGTGTTTTATTATTTTAAAAAGATTTTTTTTGGTATGGTTTTTAAGATTTGTATTTCTTGGGTTTTTGCAGAAATACCAGAGTTTGTATTTGGATGCCTTATTTTCTGGATTGTCATGTGTTGTTTCTGTGCCTTTCTACACTGCCTTTCTTCCCTTGCTTTTCTGGGTATGCTCTCATATGTAAAATTTTATATGATTTGTGGGATAAATTCATGATTTTCTTTTTGTGTTTTAGTGTGGGCATTGCAAATTGGCTAGGCAAATGACCCTCTTGATGGCATTTTGTGATTATATAGGAAACTGTATGAAGGTAACTTCTTTATCCAAAATTCAACAAATTAATTCTCTATTGTATTTTGTTTGTGATTACTATGGTGTTCTAATAGGATGTGGTCTCAGCTCCTAGACCTAGTTCTCCACCTGTTAGGAGATTAACAGCCACCAAAGATGAAGAAGAGAATGCAATGGAATATGGATTACCTTCTTCACACACTCTTAATACTGTTTGCTTGTCAGGGTACAATACAACAATTTCTTGCATCTTTTTCATTTGTATTTTGTACGCAAACATGAAAACCCATATCTAGGTAGTAACTTACATCTTGAGTTTTTTTACTTCTTGGGCAACTTAGGTACTTGTTACACTACATTATGGACTACAATGGAAGTAATGGGTATTTCACGATTTTAGTGGGACTAACAATTGTTTTTCTGGTTGTGGGTCTGATTGGATTGGGTAAGCTTCAATTTTTATAATTCTACTCATTCTTGACATACTGTTTGCTTTTTCGCAAGATTTCTTTAATGAAAATTGTTTATTTTTAGGAAGAATATACCTTGGCATGCACAGCTTGATCGATATTATTTGTGGTCTGGTTTTGGGATTGGGAATCCTGGCAATATGGCTTTCTGTTTCTGAGTACATAGATAATTTCATAGTCTCGGGTCATAATGGTAAGAACTTTTAAGTCCTTTCAAAACATTGCATATATTAACCGTTTTTCAGATTATTAAACTTTGAGGAATCTTTTGTCTACAGTTGTGACATTCTGGGCTGCTCTTAGTTTCTTGTTAATGTTTGCTTACCCAACACCTGAAGTTTTGACACCAAGTTTTGAGTTTCACACAGCCTTCAATGGTGTTGCCTTCGGAATTGTAAGTTCAGATCTTTGTACTGTTCATTGATGCAACCCTGTTATGGTGTAAAGTGCAAAACAACCTTATCATATTCATCCTTATCAATTTGATTTACAAAAATCATATCATCCAGGTGACAGGCGTCCACCAAACATTTCATCAGTATCACCATGAAAATGTTGCACGAATATTTACTCCTCAGCTTCTGGTTTCTGCATTTGTGGGTCGAGTTCTATTAGGAATCCCAACAATCCTTGTTGTGAAGTTTTGTAGCAAGGCTCTTGCTAAATGGATTCTACCCATACTTGCAAACACTCTAGGAATTCCAATTAGATCAACGAGCTATGTTCCTGCTTTAAAGCAATCAGGTTATAATATCCAGAAATTGTTCTTTTTCTCCAAACAGACCTTATATGATGTTGATACTGGTATAAGGCTCATACAGTATGCTGGTCTTGCTTGGTCAGTTGTTGACCTCGTGCCTTCTATGTTCTCTTATTTAGGCTTGTGATGCTTCATTAGTGTTGTATAATAGAAGGATTTGCTTTATCTTGCAAGTATTTTCTTCAAGTTGGTTCCGAAAAATTACGCTGGTCGAATGGCCAATATTTTAGTTTTTGTTAGTTTATATGCTTATTCTCTAGTGGCCAAACCAAATTTGTGTAATATATGCCATTATAATGGAAAATGAGTTAGCTTCGACATTCGAGCAAATATTTTTTTAAGAAAATACTTGTCTAATAGGAAAGTTGCGTTTTCAGTCCCATAGCACTAGAACTTTGGTACTTTTGGTCTCACATTTTACAAAATTGTACTTTTAGTGCAAAACATAGACATTCTATGGGGCCAAAAAACGCAGAAATTGGATGGGAAGAGACCAAATTGCGAAAACATTGAGTAAATTGGACCAAAAGTACAATATTGTGAAGCAAAGGTCCTATAATGCTGAGGGTTAAGCCCTGTCGGACTAAAAATGCAATTCTTCCCTTCTCCAAATTCCAATTAACACCACTTTTATATACTCCACTTCAAATTAGAGAGATTCAATCGTATAAAAAATATTGGTTTATTTTATGCCTTCATAATTAATTTTGTAGCTCTTTGCATTTCAATGATATAATGTTTCAGGTTGAACTGGATCAAATCAGGGGCACGCATAAATAGATTTTATTACATAGCAATAAACAACAAGTCCTCTTTTTGCCCTTCTTACAGGAAGTACACAAGTTGTTGCAAGAAAGGGCAAGAGTTTAAATAGAAATCACTCTCTTTTACAGATGACTAAAGAAATTAATAGCTATAACAATTTTGTCCAGATATAGCTGCTGCTTCAGCTGCTCGGACCTCTTCCCTTCATCACATGCTTCCTCAATCCCGGTATGTGTATATTGGAAATATAGTCTTTCCACTCTATGCTCTCAACATCAAATCCAAACTGTTGTTTTTCTTCCTTGGACAGAAATCCCGTCAACCTTTTCGTGTTGCTATTGTCAAACCTGTCAAATTTTACTATTTCATATTAAGTAAACACAAAAAATGTCAAATATGATGAGATTATATATACATGCCTTGTGATTGGTCAGCAGAATAAACCCAATATACAAGCTAGTCTTAATTTTGATCTTACCTTCCGCCATAGAAAGTGTATGGTTCGTAAATATTAGCCAAATATTTCGCTTGCTCCACCGATTTTCTACAAATAATCTCGAGTTTTTGAGACAACTTTCCATCGAGGTTGGATAAAGCTCCTAGACCAGTTCTAGTGATAGCATGCCTCCATAAGTGAGAGGAGAAATCTTCCATGGAGTTGAAAAGCTTCATTGTTGGAACACGAACTGGACTCCCAGATGAATCGATGTAGGGAGAGGAAGTAAAATGTTCGTAGAGCAATTTGGCTAGGTCACTGAAAAGTAAAGGGTTCACTACAGACGAGGCCACTTGATAAATGTTAGTTTCAGGTTTTCCAGCTGCCCCGTGCTTAGCCATGGCTGCCAAGGTGGCGTTGACTACCATATCGGCTGGAACCTAAATCGATTAACTGGTTAGTATTTATTACATGTTTTATAAATCGAGACCTATGTCATAAAAAATTGTGTTTATATATATAAAATTAACTTATTGCAAGTTCACTTGATTTCTTCTGACAAAGTTGACCGTAAATATGTATGAAAAACTCCTTTTAGTTGATGCAATATTATATACTACTCCCTACGGCTCCTTTTACTTCAAGAAGTTTTAAGTAAGAGTTCAAAAGGTGAAAAACTTTAGGTTTTTTTATATGTATGACTTTAGAAGTAGTGATCGAGAATTAGTGGGTGTCAAATCATTATTTTATGTACGAGGGTGATTTTGAGAAAAATAAGTTTAATTTAAGAAAGACAGTGTTGAATCAGGACATCTCAAAAACGGGGATTGTTTATAACATGTACATGTTATTGAACAATTATAATGCACATATAGACTTTTACTATAAAACGGTCCATAAAACTGTCATAACGGGTAAATGACGCTCCTAAACTATCATGTATATGAAAAGAAAAGAAAAAAACACTTCATTTGTTAAGATAAGAAGACTAAAATACCCATACAATTATAAAAATAATTGAGCCCTCTTACACAATCCATATTTCAACTTGATAAAAAAGAAACTACTTACTACATCAAGAACTCCATTGGGATCAACTAGAAATCCAGTTAAGTGCCCCTTTCCATAGTGTAAAATGATTGGATCCATCATCCTAGATATCACAAAATGTACATAGTTATTCATAAAATCTAATGATACACTATTCAATTTAGAAATTCATTGAATTTATCATGAATTTTACCTATTTCCTTCCATCCATCCAGGGAAGGGTTCTTTGTATGTGCTTTCAATGACACTCGGTCGAATTACAACAACTGGTATGTCACCTTTTAGATTATCTATCATCATTTCTCCCATAGCTTTTGTAAATACATATGTATCTTGCCAACCAAATTTGTTTGCCCTGTTTAAACCACGGGTTTAATTTGAGAAAAATAAGATGGTAAGTACAAGATGAAGAATTCAGAGGTTAGGTACTATACCTTTGTATCCCAAGTTCTTTCATTTTCTGAATCACTGAATTTTCTTCAAGATCTTGTTTTGAATCCATAACTAAGTTCATTTCATCTTCAATGTTCAATTTGTCAAGTGATTCTTGTTGATTTTTATGTACATCTTTCTCATTTGCTATGCTTTCACCTAAGCAGAAAGGCTTTTCCATAACTTTCCCTTGCCTTTGCCCATTCACATAAGCTGATGCAATAGAACAAACCATCTTCTTCAAGGTCATTAAATCGACAAAAAATGTTAAATCTTAAAACTTTTATTAATATAAGTATACAGTTAACATTAAAAATAAACATTTGAATTTTGGCATTAAAATAAGCACAAAAAAGGTAGTAAGTACATGCCCTAGATAGTTATTAGCAAAATTCACCTCTATGTTCGTTCTAATTAGCATGTACACTATTGCGTTAATGTTTTGAAAGTATATAGCCCCTTGCTTAAATAGAAATATAGCAATTAGACCCCTTTGTGCATTAAGTGTAATTTGCGTGCAATTAATTGCCACTTAACCTCTAAATTTTATATTCATGTTAATCTGCTTGAATATGATCATGTGCCTTTTTATAATAAAATATTATACTATAATTTATTACTTCAACTTAAGATATTTGTAAATGCATACTTGCCTGTTGATATTTGTAAAAAGAGCTTCAATTTCTGGCATTGTTTGGCAAAACCCATGAGGCGTTTAGGTCCACTAGTGTTTATATCAAGAGCTATATCATACCTGAAATTCGAGCAACCTTTTACCAAGACATTTTTGGTTCGTTCACATATTTTTCCTAGTGTTATATGAAGAAAGTACAAAAAGAGAGTTTAAAATGCCCACTAACCTTTCATCAAATGTGGTATTAGCTGCAGAGTTTATGATTATGTCAACCTCTTTAGCAATCAAGTCAGTTGCTTTTTCATTCAAACCAAGATTAGATTCACTAACATTACCAACTACAGGAATCAATTTGCTCAACATGAAATCTTGATAAGAATTTCCATGGATTTGCTTGAGACGCCTAAAAAGTTCCGAGTTGATGACCTACACTAGAACATGTATCAGAAACTGAAAATGATAAAAGAAAAATCACAATATTGTTTCTATCGGCAAAATTGCACTTTTAGTCCGACGTAACTGGATGCTCGAGATTTATGGTCCTGTACTCTATAAAAATGCATTTTTGTCCCTACTTTTTACCCATCTGGTTCTGCACTTAACAAAATTGCACTTTTGGTCCATTTTTTTAAAAACAAATTGCACTTTTGGTCCCATAAAGTAGTCTCTATTTAGCACTTTCGTCCTACAAGATTGTCTCAGTTTCCACTTTCGGTCCCATACTGGATGGAATGGAGTTGATGACTCTGCAAATTATTTTGAGAAAATGGGACAAAAGTGCAATTTTGTAAAGTGCTGGACCAAAAATGTTGAAAGTCTATGAAAACATAACTATACAAGAATTGCATACTTCATTTTTCAGTCTTTCCTCTGCAGCTTCTTGATCCTTAGCCTTGATCAAGACAAATATCTTGTGAACATCAGGAGCTGTCCTCAGCATTTTCTCAATGAGAACTGAGATTCACAACAAAAAAATGTATCAAAAAACCTCCTAGACTTAATGCATACATATTTAAGTTTAAGTTTTATATAATGTAAAAAAGGGGAAAAAAAATACCTTTCCCTAAAAATCCAGTGGCACCAGTTATAAAAAAGGCTTTTCCTCTAAGAAACTTGACAATACCAATACCTTCATCAACCATTTCCACAGCAGAGGTTAATACTAAATCCTTCCCGTTTGGGCTTAAAACTAAGCCCCCGGTTTCCATTAGCGATGGTCCATGATCGTGGCTAACCAGAGCCGATGTCTCTGTCAAAACAGTGGAAATCCCACTAGACTTTATTGCCTTATTACCACTTTGGCAATACACAATGCTCTTCTTATTTTTCATGAAAGAATCTCCATTTTTCGACATTTTCAGAGCACTGTTTGATGCAATGGAGATGGAGGAGGAACTCAGAGAAAAGGCCTCCATTTTTTGCACAATGGAACTGAAAAGATATAGTAAATGAATGAAAGACAAGGTAAACCTTTCTTTTTTGCTTTTTTTTTAGGTGAAATAGTTGGTTTGCAAATTTAGGTAAACAATATTTTTTTATTTTATTTTGTAAGTTAACAAACTAGCTTGTTTAAGATATGAGTTTGGTTTGATTTAAGAGGGAGGTAAAGAGTGAGCAATGATATGGAAAAAAGACTGTTGGGTAAAGGGGTTTTAAGGGGGGAAGGAGATAAGAGGTAGGAGAATAACAAGAAGGCTCTCTTTTTGCCATTCTATTCACACACTTACTTGCAAACGACTAATATGGAGGATGGTGAAATGTTTTTGTATCATAAGTTAATCATGTTATGAGTTTTTTTAATTGCATTTGCCTCCCCCGAACTTGAATTATTTGCACCCACCTCATCTGACCATGATTAAATTAACAAAAGTCAGGGAGAATGCAAATAGTTTAAAAATTCACGGGAGTTAAATGAAGGGTTCGAGTCGAGACTCTACTTAGTAGAAAATTTGTGGTTGCTAGTGTAAGAAAAAAATCTGATAAAAAATGTTGTATCGGGGTTGGATTGGATCGATCTGTTAATGTTTGGTTTTCAAGATAATGTGTGCATTGTTCAATTAAACATATTGAGTTTATGATGTAACTTATGGATTTTCAAAATTGATCATGATATGTTGAGATACAGAATCCTTAAAAGGATATCATATCAGATATGTCATGTGATTACAGTTTACATAAATTTGGAAAAGGGCAGCGAAACTTACACTTGTTCATTCACTAATAAATTTTAAAAGTTTACTTATAATTTTTTTTTTATTAAATTTGTTTAATTTATTTGATTCAATACTAATTTGATCCTAGCTAGCTCCATTGAAATTCAACACAATAGTACATTCAAACTTTAACACTTGACATTAGCTTTTAGTGCATTAGGATGGGTTCTCTACGACTCCACCTAAATTTTACTTTTATTTCCTGGTGGTGGACATTATAATCGAATTGGTCGAATTTACTCAGCCAAAAGGTAGGTCGATTTGCAAGGATAGGTCTGATCCCATTCTTTGCGTCACGGATTAACATATTATTTTTGTGCTATTTTTCAGGCATTTAAATAATAAGTAAATTTTTTCTTTGTATTATATGTTACTAAAAAATGATTGAGAAACATTAAAAAAAGGATATTATTATTTGAATAAACACGTTGAAATACAAATTATTTTAATTTAATTTTTTGAATGGCAAAAAATATGTTCTTGTTTGTGGAAACACAAATTTTAATTCATGATTTATATAGCCGAAACAAGAAAAAGAAAATTGTGACAAGGTCCTATCATATCATATGTATTGTTGCATGGTAGTTGAAGGGCAATATAAACCCAAGACATGCATGTGTGAGTCGTCGCGCGTGGAACTGGATTTTGGAAATTTGAATTAGTTCGATTGATGAATATGATTAGATTAAAAAGTCTGTATCCAATTTAGTGAATGTAGAGTTTAGATAATACATTATATTCAAATATACAAATTAAATGTTATATGAATATTATTCGTAGTTGAACGTAATTATATTATTTGTATAAGACTACAAGTAACATTTTGAACGTAATTATATTATTTGTATAAGACTACAAGTAACATTTTGAACGTAATTATATTATTTGTATAAGACTACAAGTAACATTAAGTCAATAACAATATTTATTTTGTTTTGTGATAGTTTAGAAAAAGACAGCCAATATACATGAATTAATGATAACATTGAATAGGCATCAATGTTTTCAAGGAGATTCAAATAACATTGATAATCATGTGGTGTAGATAAAGATTTCGGATATGAGGTTTTACTTGAATCCGATTAAAATTCAATTATCCACAAGGAATTCAAATATGTTATATAGTAAGGGCCCTAGGCCGTAGCCCGAGAAGCCCGAAAATTGAATCAATTTGGAAAATCATGGATCTAGAGCAGCATTTATGGACAATGGGGTCCATGAGTAGACTTTATTTTAGTTTAAGAGGAATTGTTGGAACGGGCCAATTGATTTTTATGTTTCATATTAAGATATTTTTGGGTAATACTTCACCTATCAAATGTTTTTGGCCTTTTTATATCCTAAATAAATTAATTTGTTGAGGGATAATTATTGATATTTGTGTTTTTCATAATGAAATATTTCACATTCTTTCTTTCCAATATTAGTATTTTATAGCATTGCCTATTTACACTGATCAGTAAAATTCAAATTAGTAGTATATGAAAAAGATCTGTTACAATAATGTGTCATTCTTAAGGCGTTCAAATGAACCTGAATATTTATTTATATAAAAACTAATCTATCTCATTTTCTCCGTGAATTAATAGGTCTGACATATTAGTACTAGTAGCCCATCTTGTTCATACATCAATCTAGGATTGTTAATGGGTCGGACTCGGATCGGATCAAGATCAATTTTGATTCGAGTTCGATTTTCATTTCTTCTATTCGGATTCGGACTTGGATTTTGAATATTAGCAATCGGATTCGAATCCGGTGAATATCTTGGATCCGGATCCGTTTAACACGTCTAGCAATAAAAAAATCATTTTCCTACAAATATGATGGACAAAATATAAACGATAAAAATCAGAACAAAGGAATAAATAAAAATTATATAAATTGGAAAATCCGTAATCTGAATTATATCTAATCCAATCCGTTGTATCCGATATATGTTAATATTATGTATTTAAACCAAAATAAAGATAAAACTATATATGTTCCACTAAAATCTTTTACTATATAATAAATAATTTTAAAGAGAAATGCATATTAATTTTATGCTATTTAATATGAAAAATCAAAACCCTAACAATTCATCCTTCGATTTTTGTCTTCTCTTCCATTTTTTCAATATTGAGTTTTCTTCTTCTTTGTTCCAATATAATTTTTATTTATTTATTTGTTCTAATTTTTATCGTTTATATTTTGTCCATCATATTTCATCTTCTACAATTTTCAGGCAACATTTTTTAGATAAAATAAATAAAATATTACATTTTTAATTTATGATATGACGGTGGAATCTAGGAGTGATTTTTTTATTGTTAAATGTAGCAATCGGATCTGAATCCGGTGAATATCCTACATTGATGTACATTGATGTATGAACAAGATGGGCTACTACGTACTAATATGTTAGACCTATTAATTCACGGAGAAAATGAGATAGATTAGTTTTTATATAAATAAATATTCAGGTTCATTTGAACGCCTTAAGAATGACACATAATTGTAACAGGTCTTTTTCATATACTACTAATTTGAATTTTACTGATCAGTGTAAATAGTCAATGCTATAAAATACTAATATTGGAAAGAAAGAATGTGAAATATTTCATTATGAAAAACACAAATATCAATAATTATCCCTCAACAAATTAATTTATTTAGGATATAAAAAGGCCAAAAACATTTGATAGGTGAAATTAATATGCATTTCTCTTTAAAATTATTTATTATATAGTAAAAGATTTCAGTGAAACATATATAGTTTTATCTTTATTTTGGTTTAAATACATAATATTAACATATATCGGATACAACGGATTGGATTAGATATAATTCAGATTACGGATTTTCTAAATCGAATCATTGATCGGACAATCATCCTAATAAATCAAACTGGATTTGAGTCGAATCCGGATTGAGAGCCGCCCAATTGACAGCCCTACATCAATGCACCAATCTATTATTCAATTTATTACAAACACAGAGAGACAAAGCAAATTAAAATACCCTATTTGCATGTAGTTACCAAAGAAAAATTACACCATTGTCCCGTTTCTTGTGCTAGGGTAGGGACGATGATTAATTAGGATTCAATTAATTATTTCTTTCATGGACTGGACCGATGAATTACCGGATTGTTGTGGCAATATCGGGCTCACCTTTACCTCTTCTTCTACTTTAATTATTATTTCAAAAAACTCACGAAACTGAAATTCAAATCTCTCCATCTCATCAGCCGGCAACGAAACCAACGCATTAATCATTCCATTCGAATCAGGAAAAACCCAACAAATATCCTTCCTGTGACTTACAATCGGGCCACAATGAACGGGCATTCCCCACGGATACTCCACCCGCTCAAACCCTAACCTCATCCACGAACTCACCATGTATTCTCCACAAGGAAGCCCTTTGTTTATCTCCAACCAATCTATCACAGATTTCGCATACTCATCCGTCACTCTCTTAGGCCCTTCCGTCACCAAATCCGTCAGATCTGAAAATAACACTTTTTTAATGTCACTACATTTTGCCGTCGCATAAGCCACCAATACTGCGTTTCCGCAGTATGATGACGGTAACGGAGGATTCACCCTCGAACGTATGTCGACAACGTTAAGGAGAGTGGACTCTCTGTCTTCGATGTACGATGATAAGGCTTTGCACCGCCATATGAGTGCCGCTAGGACGCTAAAACTGGTGACGGCAGTTTTGTTGGTTCCGTCACGAAATGTTTCTCGCTTTAAGAGATTGATGTCGTGTGGGGTTAATTGAAAGACTTTGAATTGTAGTTCTTCTCGTTTGCAGTCGAATGTTGGGGGCGCACCTGAAGTGGGTAGATCGGGTTTGAAGAATTCAGGGTGGGGGAATTTGACGACTGGCGGAGATCTGGCCGCGAGGAGGTGGCGGTCGAGGCATGGGGTGACCGAAAAAGGATTTTCGTCGCTAAAAGCTTGGGAAGCGAGATTGTCTTTGAATGTTTTGGCGGCTATACCGTCAAATAAGACGTGGCTCACCGACATCCCAATTGCGAAACCACCACACTTAAATGTTGTTATCTGCATTGATCAACATTCAATTGTAATTGGGATTTGTATAACTTAGCTAAAAAGGACTTGCAAATTCAAATCAGGGACCCTTTTTTTTTTTTTTTTTTTTTTAAAATCTTGCTTACCTAAACTCTATCGATGTCCTGGTATTAAAGGGAAAATAATTAAAATGGTCCATAACTAATGGATGCTGGCAAGGTTTTTTTTTTTGAGCAAGGTTACCCAACAACTTATAAGATTATAAAGTAATTTTGGGAATTTTTTTTTTTTTTTTTTTTGATTTACTAGACTTGTATTTACAGCTCGGACTGAAGAGTGCAAAGGGTATAGGTCCTTACCAATCGTGAAAGCGAACCTTACTTGCGGGGTGAAAAATTCCCAACTTAAATCCAATTTGCTCGCATGTAATGTTTACCTTTGCAATTGTATAAAAAAAAAAAAAAACTCAAATTTGCTTTAATTTTAAATGATGTGGGGGCAAAATTGTCAACCCAAATATTTTGGGGGGGGGGGGGGGCTTGGGCTTGTCAATAACCATTAATTATGAGACCAGTTTACTATTTCACCTAAAGGAAAAAAAGCAAAAATTGTTTATATTTTCAGAGTTGTGTCAAATCGAAATATTTATATGATATGTAATGGTAATACTCCTAAAAAAGCAATCAATCAAGTTGGTGAAACATCTTTTAAGTCGATTTTTTTTTATCTATGTATATTAAATTAAATAGCAAAGTGTCTAAACTCTCACTGAATTCATCAAATTAGACATCATAATTATACTACTACATTCACAGAAATTAAATAAAACAACCTTTAATTAATAGTTGTCTTAATTAATTAGATTAACCTGAAAAATGCACAACGGCTGATCTTCCTCCGTCGCTAAATCCTCCAACCTCTGTACTGCAAGCTGCCGGAATCCCAAGTTCGGACAAACCAAATCCCCTATCTCGTGAAGCGAATATGTTGAGGTAGCCACCACGAACCCAGCCCCGGCCCTGTTGCAGTCGATCTCTAACCGGCCCTCCTCGTGGTTGAGCCTCAGCCTTCCGGCCATAAAATCGTACGGCACAAGTACCTTTTCTAGTGCCATTTTCAGCCTTTTGGTCACAATCTCTGGTGGAAATTCAGAATTTGCAGAAAAGAAATGGGCTGTTGGGATGTTGTAGTTTAAAATTTGATCAATATTGGATAGGAAAATGGATTTTTTCTCTGTTTTTTGGGATGGGAAGATGAGGGTGGATTCTTGAAATGTGAGATTGAGGTCTTGCATTGCAGGATTGGGGGAGAGAGTTGTCATTTTGAAATTTGGTTTGATTGATTTTGTGTGTGCATGAGATGTAGTGATCTAGTCTTTAATTTATAGTACTTTTGAGTATGAGAATATGTAATACGAGTACTTCTAGCCTATGGTGAAGCTAATGTCTCAAGATTTTTAAGATTTTTTGTAAATTTCTGATCGAACAGGTGTATTGATGTGATAATGTATTCACCGTTACCATATAAAATTTATAGGAATGTGATGCAAAATTGTGTTGATGTTAACGTGGAGGTTCCTCACATTTTAATTGCGTTTTTAAAGTACTAGTGGGGCGTTTTTTTCATGAACAAATAAATATGTTTTCAAAATTAAGGAGGGGCCATTGCATATTCATTAAATTGTATGTTGAATTTTAATATTGTATATTTCTCTATTTCACTTCTCAGCTTATAATTCAATTATTCAAACCCAACTAATTATTACACGAGCATGTATGATATAACTTGTAAATTTGTAAATGGTAATCATTTGAAATTTGTTAGATTTTGAATCAAGAAAAACTTATTTAAGTTAATTTAATTTTGTTGGTATTGACATCTAAACTTGGAATACTAAATTTATAAAAGGCAAAATTGCAGAAAAGGTCCCAAACTAATTGGCAATTTTGGGTTTTCGTCCCACACTTTATCACCTCACCGAATTTCGTCCCGTAATTTTTTTTTTTTTGGAATTTCGTCCCGCCGTTAAGTATTAGACGGAAATTGCACACGTGGCCATTAAATTGCCACGTGGTTGCTTACGTGTCATGATGACGTGGCAATTAGCATGACCAATTATACAAGATTGCAGAATTAGTCCCAAACTAATTACAAATTTTGGTTTTTCGTCCCAAACTAATTATAAATTTTGATTTTTCGTCCCAAACTATATCAATTAGCCAAGTTTCATCCCGTAATTTATCATTTTGCATGAATTTAGTCCCACTATAAATTTCTAATTTAATAAAAATGACGATTCAATCTTTTACATTTTCTTTTTCAAGAAAAATAAAATGAATTCAAAACTCCTATGCTCTTTTGAGAAATATAAAATTCTCATGTCATTTCATTAGAAAAATATTGTGCGTTCTTTTTTAGTATTAAAATATTATAATATTAAAATATTATAAATATTGACATTATTGACTATGTTATTAACATGTTCATAATGTTTCATTTTTTCTCAATAAATTTCATATTTCCCAATTTGCAAATATGCTTGTTCTGGAATAAATCTTCAGTTTGGATAATAATTGTGCTGATGAAATTTTGATTAGCGCCTAATCAACATTGATATTGTGTTCTTTTTTAGTATTAAAAATATTTATAATATTTTAATACTAAAAAAGAACACACAATATTTTTCTAATGAAATGACATGAGAATTTTATTTCTCAAAAGAGCATAGGAGTTTCGAAAATTCATACTATTTTTCTTGGAAAAGAAAATGTAAAAGATTGAATCGTCATTTTTATTAAATTAAAAATTTATAGTGGGACTAAATTCATGCAAAATGGTAAATTACGGGATGAAATTTGGCTAATTGATATAGTTTGGGACGAAAAATCAAAATTTGTAATTAATTTGGGACGAAAAACCAAAATTTGTAATTAGTTTGGGACTAATTCTGCAATCTTGTATAATTGGTCATGCTAATTGCCACGTCATCATGACACGTAAGCAACCACGTGGCAATTTAACGGCCACGTGTGCAATTTCCGTCTAATACTTAACGGCGGGACGAAATTCCAAAAAAAAAAAAAAATACGGGACGAAATTCGGTGAGGTGATAAAGTGTGGGACGAAAACCCAAAATTGCCAATTAGTTTGGGACCTTTTCTGCAATTTTGCCTTTATAAAATGATAATTTTTGAAGTTTGATGGAAACTTGACTTGATAAAGTAAGCAATATCAAAATTTATACGTAAACATTTCAGGTTATCCCAAATTTAGTTCAAGTGTGACTGATTTTGTAACGTTTTCAATATTGACTGGCTTCAAAATTAAACTAAGTTTAGACATAATTTTAACTGAAAACGAAGTCAAATCAAAATTGGATATTGTATTTGTTCGCCTCACCCATTCACACTCCTAGTTATATGCAACTATTTACATGCATGTCAAATAATATATACATCGTAAAAATAATTTTCATTTACTTTTTTTTTTTTTTAGAATAAATTCATCTTCAATCGGTACATCATAAATCACTAACTGCTCAATACAAATAATTGTAAATTATAAAAAAACTACTAAATACTAATATTAAACTAGAACAATTCCATATTAATAAGTTGAACTGATGATCTATAGAACTTTGAAGATTCAGCTAATTCCCATTTACTTTCAAAATCCTAAATATGGCTTCATACTCTAAAATGAATAGTGTCTCGACATATAAATTTTACGATAGAAACTTTAATATATTAAAGGGTCACAAGTGTAATCATATTTAAAAAGAAAAATCACATTAGTATAACATAATATAGATCACATTGGCAATAATTTAGACGAATCAAGTAGATATTATTGTTCTTGTCAGATAACACATGACCCTTATCCAGGACCAAATTAAATACATGTCCCCTACCTGGTGAATGCATTAAAATTTCGAAAAAAAAATCACCTCCATCTACAAGTGGCATATATACATTAATGGTGTACCCAAAAAAAAAATGAGAATTTGTATTCAAGAGACTAATCAAAATCACCTCCACATACAAGTGGCAGATCTACATTAATGGTGTACCCAAAAAGATTGAGAATCTGTCAATTGGGAGAAATAAAATCTCATGAAGTAAAATTAATCCCCATCTGGTTTTATCTCAGTATGCAATTAAAAATAAAAATAAAAATAACTCTATAATCTTAATCAGCAACAACAAACTAAAAGATGAGCATATATTTTTGTAATTAATCAAACTCTTAATTACAAAAATTATTAGATTACATATTTCTTTTACTTTTAAACATACATGTGAAATGAAAATTTTATTCTGAAAATTAAATCTCCAAATCATCGCAAATGATAGAAGGTAACAGTATGCCATGATTCCAAATGTTTGGACCTCGATTGCTAAATGACCAAGATTTCTGTATGTATGTCCATTGCTAAAAAGTAAAAAGGCAAGTCGACCCAACATTCTCTGTTAATAGATAAAGGGACGTTGCTAAATAATAATATACTCCATTTTTTTTAATCAAAAAACTCATTGCTTTAGTTAAAAAGGCATAAACAACAACAATAATAATAATAATAAATTAAAACCCTTTTGTCCAATTATTGATTATAACTCGTGCCACTCTATCATCTACTACCTTACCAATAATGCAAACCAAAAATATTTTCCAAAACGGGTCCACCTCCTTGACTTAAATCCTTTTTACAAAAATTAGAGGTGGTGAGTCCAAAATTCGGGGGAGAAGAAAAGGTATATATTACCACAATTCCTTACTATTTATAGCGATGATGGGAAGATGGAAAAATACAGCAACACATACATATACTGACATTCCATCAAAAAACTAATCTACCCTGTTACAAAATAACGAAGAATTATTCATCTACGATCGATAGAGCTATAAATATAATGCTAAGAATTCCTTATTCAAGACTCTCTTTCAATGAACAGAGTTGAAAGAAAGAGTCAAGCATCACTTGTACATATAATAATCAGAGTCGAATATGCCAAATTAAGTTGGAAAAGAGAAAAAACCAACCCAATTTGATTGGACCAAACACGGGTTTTCCATATGTATTATTTTGAACCTGAGAACAAGTATTATTGGTAGCTCACTCCTTCACCTTTTACAACCTCTCCAATGCAGTACACAGAATTTGTACCTTGCCATTCTCCAAGTATATATTCTAAGACCAGCTTCCTTATTAACAACTAGTACCATCCCAATCCCCATATTAAATGTCCGTCTCCAAATTTCACATAAACAAAATCAATCAAACTATTCTTTTGCCAATATACCACTTGTTCTTTGTCTAATGGGCCCTCTGTGTTTTTTTCAATTAGCAAAAAACCCCATTTGAAATTCCTTGTCAATTTTTTAAGTGAACTAGGGGGTTATTGCCAATTTTCAAAGTTAACAGGGGGATTATTTTCAATTTTCTAGGTAAATAGGGGTGCTTTCGCACCCTTTGGCCGGGTATAATTATCATTTCGGCTTTCGAGGGTTTTTCTGCTAATAAAAATTAGCACAAGGGGTTTTTTTTTTTTTTTTGGAAAATAACACATGGAGGTTTTTGACAATTAGGCAAAGCATAAGGGGCATTTTTTAATTTCACTCTTTATGAAAATTAGGAAAAACAAAAGATGAATTAACAACATGCAACTTATAAAATATCAGCAATAATGGCCTACGCAAAATGATTCTCACCTCTTGAATCCATTTGAAAACAGGAGGAACAACCCAAGAGTCTTTGAATATGACAGCTCCAAATCCCTTTGGGAGAACACGAGGTATGTTATCAGTGAAACCACCACCCGTTATATGAGCAATCCCTTCCACACCACCTCTGCTTATTATATCAAGAACCTGTATTTGCCAAATACCAAAAGTAAAGTTTTTTTTCGAAGACGAATATTGCAATGCCATTGGATAACTTTTTTCAAAAGATATATTACCTGCTTTACATATATAACAGTGGGTGCCATCAAAGATTCACCTAACGTAACAGAAGAACCAGGGAGATTTTCTTTCATAGAAAGGCCACTTCGCTCGAGAACTCTGCAAAAATGGCGAAATTATCATTAAACAAAGCAAATAAAGTGATTTGAAAAGAAGAAGAAATGTAAGTGACATGGAGCAATTTGAAAACCTTCTGACGAGTGAAAATCCGTTTGGATGAACTCCACTTGATGGAAGACCGATTAGGACATCCCCAACATCTATGTTTTTCCCATCAATGACACAGTCTTTTTTTACAATGCCCACAGCGAAACCACTTAGATCATACTCACCTTCTGCATAGAAATAAGGCATCTCTGCAGTTTTAAAAGATACAGACCATCAATTCAAGTATCAAACAAAAAAGAGAGAGGAGTTAATTCTAAAGAGCATTTTGTTGGCTTTAGAAAGTGGCCACAAGTACCTCTCCCCCCAGAAGAGTGCCGCCAAACTGTTGGCAACCATTGACTATGCCTTTGATAACCTGCATTAGCCAATCAATAAGATGAGTGAATTTTCTTCATCAGAAATAAACAATATTTTCCTTTTATACTTATGCAATACAAGAAATTAAAATTATATACAACTACCACACCTTCTCTGCAAGATCCACATGAAGACGACCTGTGGCAAAGTAATCGAGGAAAAACAAAGGCTTTGCCCCGGATGTGACTATGTCATTTACACTCATAGCAACCTGATCAAAACATGGGATAAGCACTAGCATTTCAGGAAAAGAACTTGCACAGACCAAAGATTCTTACCAAATCGATGCAGTCAAGTCAATTTAGGTTTAGTTCTTACTCCATCTGTACCAGCAACTAGATGGGAATTCCCTGAAGCATTGAAATACGATAAGCTTGCGAAATTAGCAAAGAATATAATGATATTTAGTAAAAGACAAGTTCATATAATCATGATCATGGAGGCAAAATTAACATTCATACCCAAAGGAAATAATCCTCCAAAACCTCCAATTCCGGGTGCCATCTTGGAAATTCTTCTAACAAGTTCTGAACCGGCATCATTGTCAACACCGGCATCCTTGTTTGTAAGCCCCTCGTCCTTGTCCCCGGCCATTGTTTCCACAAGATTTCTAGTACTGCTGCTCGAGATTGAAAGTACAACACCATTTTTACTAGTTCTATTTTTCACTTCCTTCTTCCAATGCTTGGATAACAATGGTGAAAATCCTTTAGTGTAACTACCTCCATGGATCTTGGGTAGATTTGAATTACACAAATTACAAATATGGCCAAATAGTTCTGTATTTTTTTTTTTTTTTTGGTTTCCCAAAAGTTTAATCCCTTTCGAGGTGAGTCGGACACATAAAGTGGGAACCTCTCCCAACAAGGATTTGAACCTGAGTCCGCTACTTTAGTGTAACTACCTCCATGGATCTTGGGTAAATTTGAATTACACAAATTTGTAATATGGACAAATAGTTCTGTATGAGCTTTGCAGGAAGTATTCATGTTTTTTCTGAAATAATCTAAACAAAGACCATTCAAGATAATAGAGTAAGTAGATATTGTTCAGGTGGCAATTCAATAAACGAAAAGACATAATTTTTAACTTGAGTTTACAAATTTCCAGAAGTATCTGATAATCAACCCAACTCCCCTTCAACTAAGAAAGCAAAAATTGACCAATTTTCTTCTCTGAAAAGTTAAAAGGATCTGTTTTAGCTTAGAGAATCTGATCTAGCTTCAAACTTAAACCAAAATTAGATGTATTCATATATTTGCATTATTATTAGTTTCCCATTTTTAAGTACTTTCTTCTTTTCTGTGGATAGAGAAAAATTAAACAAATTCAGCATGTTGTTTTCCAGTAAGTGCTCAATACACCTGAAACTTACGAAGCTGTAATTAGAGTATGACTTTCCCACATCAAATTCAGTATCTCATGTACTTAATTTCTTCTAAGTTATACATATTTTAGAATCACATAATTTTGCGGGCGCGATATTAATATCATGTCATTACGACCCTAATACCAAATGGAAAAATCCGAAAGACAGAAGAAAACGTAGAACATATAGTAACAGTTGTTGTATAAGAGATAGAGCAAGTATACCCTCTCTTTAGCAAGAGTTAACTGTACCTCTTTTCTAAAAGTTTGCTATTCTGAGAATTGTTGAAAAGTTATGATTCTGTTCGTTGAATTGACAGCTTAAAATTTGTTGTTTTACTTCTAAAAAATACCAGGTTATCATTCATAGACGTATATAAAACAAATAAAGCAAAATCGAACACGTACCTGGGTTTGTTTGTGCACGTCTGATTTTACTTGTATTGTAATACCAAAATCTGTTAAGTTGAACGATTTCAAGACAATTGAAAGATCAATAATAATGGAAAATTCTGAAAGAAAAAGTAACGGAAGGTCAAAAGAAGGGGTCTAAGACAAATTTTCTCACCCCACAGCAGATGAGCTTTGAGATAAACCTTAATTGAGTTAATTAATTCTTTCAGATTTTTTGTTATCTATTTCTTAAATATGCGAACCGTTGGTCCACCGATTTGCCAGTTCACCGGAGACACTGGTTTTTGATGGGTTTTTGCCGTCGAACCGATTTGATTTCGATATTTAATGAACTCGGATTTTATGGAATTATCGGAATATAATGAACCGTTCGAATCTGAATTTGAATACACGCAACAATAGTCGAATAGGACAACAATATTAGTAGTATGCCAAAACATGTTTAATTTCATTTTCTATATAAATTTTGAACTATTAAAACCAATTTTATCGTGAGTTTGGTCCAGGGATTGTTTAATAGCTTGTACATGTACAATAATAGATTATTGAGTAATTATTTTTTATATAATTATTTTCATATATTTGATTTAGTGTTTAATTTCAATTTTTCAATACTGATTATAGGAAACTTGTTTTTTATCTAGTTTACAAAACCATTCTTATATGTATGATAAAGATTACTGTCCAATTTTTTTTTAACTATCATAAATGCTTAGAAAAACTAACATTAACTAATCTTCATACTACATGTAGGTAGATAAGACCTACAAAAATGAATTAAATGGGTAAATTTATTAACTAATTAATTTGTATTACTTTCATATAGCACAAACTATAAGAAGAAGAAGAATGGAACTACTCAAACGAATAATAAATTAATTTAAGAAAAAATCAGTTCAGAAAATGTTAAAAGATTCAAAATGTGAAATCTGAAATAGGGAAAAAGATTTTACCTTTACAAGCAGGGCCAAATTGGAATTTTCTGAAATGTTTGGGGGTAGAATTGACTTTGGCCTAAAAAAGTTAAAACGACCTTGGCATAAATTATTTCGTGTTTGAGAAAAGCGAGACAAACAAGTCTTTTATTTTTTGAAATAACTACTCTCTCAAAAGTCAATCAAACAAGTTTTTTATTTCTAAAAAAAATTCTTACACCTACTTTATTTCTCAAATCATTTATCTCTTACACAATTCATCTCACATAAAAACATAATTTAACATAAAGTCTTATGCATCTTACTCATACAACATAAACTCTTTCAAAAATACTACACTTACCTTATTTTTCAAACCACTCTCCAAAAATCAAAACAAACAATATTACACAAATTGAATGTATTTCACAAATCTCCGCCACTCTTTCAAACTACTCATCAAATACCAAACAAACAAACACTTAATTTTCAGATTATATAACATCAATAATATTTGGTGGTTGACTATGGGGCCAATAAACCTTTAAGGTTGTGAACGAGTTGGACACGGCCCCGCACGGGTTTCATCATACGTGATTCAAATCCAATTTTATTCATGCTGGGTTTGTTTCAAATCAAACTCAAATCTTAGTCGGATGACATCTCATAGTTGTTGAAAGCTGGATTTTTTTTTTTTAAGGAAAAAACCTAGATCTACTATTAGAAAACTATATAAAAGAGAATTGGCGATGCGGATTCTCAATTATAAATTCTTATGGATCCGTCCCAAAAAAATAGAACATGTTTTCATATTATCAACTTGAGAAAGACTCAAAAGAACTAATTAAATCAATAAAAAAACATCCATGTGTGCCTCGATCTACTACGCATGAACAAATGATTCGATTCAATGTGAGGAGGAAAAAATGGTTATTTGACTGGCGTTGCCAAAAGTTTTTAAGTTTAATATATATTGGCAATATTTAAACAAGCGTCTAAAATGTAGAACGTGTTTATACATCATTTTGATGATGTCATGCTCTCAAAATGTATGATGTGGCTTATTTACCACCACAAGGTCTATAAAAATCTCATAGACCAGGTCTATGCAAGAATATTCCAGGTAATAAATACTTCATTCATAAATGAAAAATAAACACTAAAATATAAACATTATCAAACATAATGTTTTTTAATGCTATGATGTAACAAACTAAAAGTATCTATGTCATTTTACGTAATATGCCATAAATTATCTTCAACACGTCCCACAAATTAGAATACACAATTCATCATATCCTAACAACTTAAAAAATATATATATATCGACTCCAAACGTAACTAATTACTTGTCAAAAACATTGAACTCGGTATGAACATTTGGAGTTTACCTGATTTTGGGGATACCAAATCAACTGAAAAAATGTCATGTAGATGCAAGCATATCTCACCCTTTATTTATTTTGGATCTTCTTTCTCCCCTTCAAGTGAAGAACACGAACATTTAACCCGAGCCTCATTTTTTAAAATTTTCATTTAACTTAGTCTTTCGACTCACATCTTAGACAATTGCAGCGAAAACCAAATCCTTCGTAAAGGATATTTTGGCGAGCTTCATAATCCATGCTTACATCAATGTAGCATATTCGTAGTTCTTCCCCTGCATTGCCAAATCGTAAATTTCAATGCATATGCCCTCAAATGAACTTGAAAAGGACAAATGAAAACAAAATCTCAATCACATGTAACCACGGAAACTCAAATAAGAAAAGCCACCTTAAAAGTTTCTTAATACAGATTAATTGTGCATATCTCCATGTGTATAAAAAAATCAAACAAAAGTAACAGAATTAAGAGAAGAAATCAGTATATTTAAATCGAAAAATATGCAATCACACTCATCTAGTGACTGCCTAGCACTTGTAACTAGTTATGAGCCACAATTCTGAAATTCAACTAGCAAGTGTCAGTGTTTAAACTATCAATCACTAACTCAACATAAAGACCTTGTTCAATGTCCCGCAAAGCCTTTATTTGAGCATCCACGTTTTCGGTCCAAAAAATATTTGCATTAGGATCTGCAACAAAATGGGAAGAAAAAGTTGATCAATTCCGGAATAAAATTCTGCCAAGTAAATGCTTAGTCAAACCAATAGTTTCCCTAAGGCTAGTTAGCAAAATTTATTTTGTGCATCTGTTGTGCGGGTGACGTAGTGCAGCACACCAACAAGGGTATATTATCTCCTAAATTTAAAGTGAGGTGGTATTCCAAGATCTCGTTCACGAAATAATTTATCCAAGAAAAAGAGAGACCTTACCACAATCGTGATTGTACAAGGATGGAAGCATGTAAACAGCATTCCCAACAGCGGCTTCTGCTTCAACTGATGCCGCTGCTAATGAAAGAAGATCTTCATATGATCCTCCAGGCAATTCAATACGAAATGCATTAATACGAATTCGTGCCAAAACAGCAGTATACCATCCTTCAGTCACAACTATTAGGTTAAAGAAACAATCTTTCACAGTCGAGGAATATTTATGAAAGAAGCTAATGAAATTCAGTCAAGAATCACGGGACTGCAACAAGGATACATGCCATCTGATCACTTTCAATGCTCGAGTCCTCCAAAGTCCTTCTTAGAAGGGCAAAATCCTTTCTCATCTGATAGAAAACGAAAATAAAAAATGACAAGAACTGAATAACTTCAAGAATATCACTCAAATTAAATGTGATATTTACATATAGATGCCTTAGATTGTTAAATAGTGACTTCATGCGCATTTCCAATCCTTTCACATAAACTAATCTTCTCTCTTGTAGATAAATCCTTTAGATGTGATGGAAATTTTTACGTGTAGTAGTTATTAAATGATTCGACATAACATTGAATCAAGTACAAGAATTAATTCAGCTTCTAACCAGATCCCACACAAACCAACTTCAATGGATGTATATCATGAATAGAAAAAATCGAAATGATTATTACAACTTATACCAACCTTTCGTGAAAAGATAGGGTGTTTTATAAAAAATAAGACACTTACTAAAGAAACTTTTTCAGAAGATAAAATCTCTGGTTGAAGTATGTCAAGCACATCAGGAGTGACAACACCAGATATAACCTGACAAGCCAATCGTTTCACTAGTAGTGGATATTTAAGACCCTGCAATCTTTTGAACGAAGAGTGAA
Source organism: Penstemon eatonii (assembly GCA_038501285.1). Taxonomy (NCBI): domain Eukaryota; kingdom Viridiplantae; phylum Streptophyta; class Magnoliopsida; order Lamiales; family Plantaginaceae; genus Penstemon; species Penstemon eatonii. Next base: position 86,740,449 of record CM076710.1, on the reverse strand, counting down.
TATCCAATATGATCATGGGTTATTTAATACAATAAAAAGTGATGGGAGATCTTTATACCTGCAATATTCATTGAAGTTTGACCAATCTGCCTTCTTCTCAACCTCATAAAAATTCTAATGCCATGAAATTGAGTCTAAGTGATTAAAGTCATCATGCTTTATGTTTTGACTAAAAGAGAAAACAAATTCCTAAAACATAACTCCCGGAAAATAACCACAAGATGGTAGGACTAAAAATCAAACCTAGTTACTAGTTCGTTTCGTTTCATAAAAGCTCATTTGAGCTCAGTTAATCATACATTTCCGACAAGGTTAGATTACATTTTTCTTTTGAAAACTATTGAAGCTTGTTTCGAGCTCAACTTGATAAGCCACATGGACAAAATATATGTAAAAATATAAATCTAATGGACTGAGCTTATTTGATAAATGCTTGTTCGGACAAGATTTGTTTAACAAACATACCAATCGATAAAAAGTTAGTTCACACTAAAATCCAAACCAAACAAAGACAATTTTAAGCTCGATATGTGCCGGTGGACACTACTCGGCTCTCTAAAGATGAATACCTTGGATTTTTCTTCACACTCTTTACTACAAAACGAGACATTTTGAAGAACTCCCGAGTTGATTGGAAGTTTCCTGAGGCAGAAATAGCAGACAGTGTAAAGAGAAGAAAGAGAAGGATGAGAGATAATAGGTTGTGCGGTGTGGATGAGATCGCCAGTGCCGATTCTCCGAGAGGCGAACACCCCTCTTCCAGAGGACTCAGTGAGCCCAACTCGGATCGGCGGCGCCGATTCCGCGGCGGAGGTGGACAAGGAGAAGAGCAGCGACGGTGCTTTGGTCTGATAATTGAATTGGAAAGCCCAACGGTTGTAACGGGCTAACCGAAACATTTTCTTCGAATTTTGGGTTTGAGGAGCGAGACAGGTCTATTTTATGCAAAGCAAAGCCCATAATAATACTAAAAGAAAAGAGAAGCCCATAAAATAAACTTTGCATTACCTACCAAAAAGGAAAACCTATGCCGATAGGAAAAAAACCTGTGTCGGTCAAAACTGATACTGCATTTATTAAAAGAAAAATAAAATTGTTTCTCAATTGAAATTTATTTCCAATAAGACATGACATTTACACGTATCCCCCATTGACCCGAATGACCTGCCCATTTACCCACTGACCCGCATCACTAGCCAAAAACCCTACCACTGGAGCCACATCTTCCGTCTCCCCCAGCCGCCCTAGCGGGCACTCCTCCACCGCCCTATTCACCATCTGCTCCGTCTTCCCCGTGAAGAACATCTCGGTCGCCACAGCCCCCGGCGCCACCGCATTCGCTGTTATACCAGTTCCCTTAAGCTCCTTTGCCAATGTCTTCACCATCGCCTCCACAGCTGCCTTTGACGCCGTGTACGCCGAGTAACCTGGCTTCAACGACCCAACCAGTGAAGTCGTCATGCATATGATCCTCCCTCCTCCGCCGCGCTTAATCCTGTATTGTATTGTATTGTATTGTTGATTACCAAAATTAAATACTAAAATTTTAATTTAAGAAAAAAGAAAAACCTATTGGCGGCTTCTCTGCAACAAAAGAAGGCACCGCGGCAATTGACATTGAACGTGGTATCGAAATCTTCATCAGTGGTGTCGGCGAGGGTTGGGTATTTAGAGTCGAGTACGCCGGCTGAGTTAACTAGGATTTGAATCGGCGAGTTGAAGGCTGCCTCGGCGGCATCGAAGAGGGATTTCACCTGCGCCGCGTCGGAGATGTTGGCTCGAAAGGTGACAGCGCGTGGCGTGGATCCGGTGGAGGTGGTATTGATATGGGCGGCAACTTCATCGGCTAGAGCCCTATTGGAGGTGTAATTGATGAGTACTTTTGCGCCGAGGGATGCTAAATGGAGGGCGATTGCGCGGCCAATCCCGCGCGACGCGCCGGTGACTATAGCCACTCGGTCTTGGAGTGGATGGGGAGATTGAGCTGGATGTGCGGTGGTGGTTGATTCAGCCATGCCTCTGTTAGAAACTCAAAATAGTGATGGGAATGCGTGGCGTAGATTGTGATGGATTTAATAATTTGGTATTATATAGGTGGTACTTGATTTGTTTAGTAAAGTATGAGCAAATATTATTAGTTTGAATACACTTTGTTTTAGGTGAAATATGTTGAATAATTAATTTCTACATCATATAATATAAATGATGTTGTAAATAAGTGGGATTTTTAGTTACCCTTTTTCTATTTTAAAAATTGAGGGCCTGTTTGTTTGGCTTTTTTCAAAAAAAATTGTGTTTGGGAAATGTCAAACAAACATATTTTCTATTTTCTGAAATAAATTTTTTATCTCTCAATTTTCTCAAACTACTTTCTCAGAACCCAAACAAACAACAATTTTCTTATCTCTAAACAAAATCTATATAAGCTCTATTCTGATTTGACATAAAGTAACATATTTTTTACACGATTTATCTCACATAACAAACATGATTTGATATAAAAACTTACACATCTTATACCTACAACCTAAATCTTCCAAAAAAACTTATATCACTCAGTTATTGCTTTGGTTGCTGAAAGTGCTGAGATTAGAAGTTGATACGACTTGGATGAATATGGTGCATGTATCAACAATGAGTGGAGGTGCTCAAATTAGAAGTTAATAAATGACTAACATGAGCATGGCTGTCTATTGTCAATTGATGGATGGACACTATAACAAAATTCAATATTGTTGATTGGGTGGGTGGAAATTTTTTTCCAATATAACTCAATATGAAACAATATGAAAAGTATTCCTTAAATATACCCTTTAGAAAAATTGATATTGTCAGCATCAATTTTAGTTAAAATTGCAACAGCCAATATCGATATCAATCATATTCGATAATTAAAATTAATTAAATTTAATAAAAGTCGATATTGTCAATATCGATTCTTATTAATTAAATTAATTCGCGACTAATTAATTCAGGAAAAGAATTGATATTGGCAATATGGAATTTTCAGAAGAATCGCTATTAGCAATAACGATTTTGTGCCCTAATTTTATTCCCACCACGAACCGCGCTTCATTTCTTTCATTCACACCACATAGCAATTCATTATCTCATTCACACCACATAGCAAAAGAAATCCTCCCTCACTACCCAATTGACTAATTTTTGTAACAATAATTGATGGAGACTTTGTGATAGTTGCTGAAAGAGAAGAAAATCGCGTGCTTGTTTTTTTTCTTGAGTGAAACGGCTGAAATGAAATTCTTTTTTCTGGGTTTTTAACTTAGGGCACATAATCGCTATTGCTAATATCCATTCTTCTGAAGAATCGCTATTAGCAATAGTGATTTTTTCCCGGATTAATTAGTGGCTAATTAATATAATTAATAAGAATCGATGTTACTAATATCGATTTTTATTAAATTTAATTTTTTTAATTATTGAAGATTACTGATAAATTGATATTGGCTGTCCCGATTTTACCTTAAAACTGATGTTGCCAATAACGATTTTACCTAAAAGGTACATTTAGGTAAATACTTTTCAATTTAAGTCATATTGAGAAATACTTTTGTGTAAAAGGCTATATAGGAAAAAAAACTCTCAGGTGGGTGATATTTAACTATTTATCACTCCCTCCGTTTCAATATTAAAATAATAAATTGATTTGAGATATAAAAAAAAAAAGGATAATTGAGATCAGCATTATAAATGTCAAATGTTAATTTTTTCTAAACAATATTTATAGAATTTAGAACTTTTTTATTATTAATAAATCAAATTAATAACCATTTCAAAATCAAATTTTGCAACTCCTTATTTCTCAGTGACAACTTTCCCACTTCAAAAACTTCTCCTCTTTTTAATTTCTTTTCTCCTTCCAAATTATTTTTACCAAAATATTTTTTCTTTTTTCAAGTTCTTGATATTTTACTACCCTTTTCATCCTTTATTATTTTTCATTTCAAATCGTTTGTACAAGAGGAGCGACGACGGGGCTGAAATTTTAACATACTCTTTTCAACATTTTTTTCTCATTTTCATTAGTGTTGTGATTATCATTTTATAACTCAAAGTTAGAGTTTTCTTAAGGAAATTGGTTGCTGAAAAAATGTTCACTGTCATGAACAATAAAATGGTATGAGTTGTTAATTAGTTACTTTTGTTTCATTTTGCTTTTAGAAGTCTTAACTTTTAATATTCATAGAAATTGGCTCAAAACAATTTTCTTATACTTTATATCTCTAAGATTAGCAATAATCTGTTGATTTAATAAATGGTTAGTTAGAGGAAATAATGAAGTAATTATTATTGTTTAAGTTAGACTGTATATTTAAATTGTAAAATGTGTGTTCTATTAATTTTTTTATCTAAAAGCATCAAAATTGTCATATTTGGTGATTATTGTACTTAGATGATATTGGTTGTTGTTCTTGCGAAATAGAGCTTCCTTTGAATAACAAATCCTAATTTTTTTTTTGGTAGGTACCATGAATGCTACAAACTAGATGGGTTAAGATTTGGTTTTTGTTTTAATTCCATATGTGAAACACCAAATTATATTTTGAAAGGCAAAGTATAAATTTTCTTAGATATTTTGATTGATAACATATATTTTTTTTTTTTTTTGTAGATGCATTGATGTGAATGTGTTAAACAAGATGGGTAAGCTTTTTACCCTTCTATTTTTGTAAATCCAGTTTATGCATTCAGCACTTTGTTTTAGTTTCACATGCGATAATGTTTGTTCACTCTTTTGGCGTCAATTTGTATATGTCATATAAGCAAGATTTCATATATTAAAATTTTGAGGATTGACTTTACGTGTACAAGTTTTAACGTAGTGAACATATTTGTTAATGAAACCAAGTGATTGATGCAAGTACTAAAATTATGAATTATAATATAGATCAAATTTCTTTGTCGCGTTATCAACAATTACTTTAGAACTTATATTGCATTTGTGGTGATCTAGTACATATCACTCTCTATGGGTTTCATTTGTAAAGAAAAAGACCGAGAAGTTACGGGACGAGGCTGCTATTGAGAAAATGAGTAGCAACGGCATGACAGTGGTAAGGATGTTTTCATGATTGTGTGAGGGGACAACATAGTGGCATGAATTGTTGGTTGTGGTGCGGCAATGCAAACAGAGAACCGAGAGGAAAGAAAGGAAACTCACAAGACATTGAGTCCAGAAGGAGAATAAACATGATGGAGGAAGATGAGCTTAAGAGAGCATCGGTGAAAAATAATGTGGCGCCATAGGACGAAAAAATATTTTACAATCTTATATTTCTCTAAGTTCTTATTTGAAAGATTGTCGTGCAGGAAAAATGATTTAACTGTTAAATTCAAGTATAATTAGGGTGTAAGATCTAACCCTCAAACTTTGTACGATGGCATAAGATCTAACTATTTTCGCATAATTACATATAATCCTATGGCCAAATGGTTACTATCGGTACAATAATCATTATTGTTCGTATTTCTACTATCACACAAAAACTATTATATAAATAGATTTAAAAAAAAATTACTAGTTGGTTGTGATTTAAATTTAATTTACTGGGAAATAAGTGTAATAGTCAAGAATATTGATTTAATTGAAAGTAATGGAACCTAATTGAAAGATTATTGTCTCATGTGTTTAGACTTTAGACAAGTGAAATTCATTTCAATCTACTGCATCCGGCGGAACTGATTTTGGATCGGCCCGAATTGGTCCAGGCTCACGCTACACAAACACTTCACAGCATCCGAAAGAAGAATAATAAGAAAAAAGACTTTAACCAAAATACTTTAAACAACAAATCCACCATTAACCCGAATAACTTGCCCGTTAACCCACTCTCCAGCATCACTAACCAAAAGCCCCACAATATGGGCCACATCATTGGGCTGGCCCAATCGGCCCAACGGGCAAGCGTCCACAACCCTCTGCACCATTTCTTCACTCTTCCCCTCGAAAAAAAGCTCAGTCGCCACAGGCCCAGGCGCAACGCAATTCACCGTTATCCCCGTACCTTTCAATTCCTTCGCCACAATCTTCGTCATCATTTCCACGGCGGCTTTAGAAGCAGCGTAGGCTGCGTATCCCGGCAGCGCCGCGCCGACGACTGACGTCGAGATCAGAATTATCCTCCCACCACCGCCGCGTGCCAATCGATTCACCGCCTCACGGCAACATAGAAACGCACCTTTGGTGTTGACATTAAATGTCGATTCCCAATCTTCGATTGTTGTGTTGGCTAGGGTTGGGTACTTCGGATCTAATACTCCGGCACAGTTGACGAGAATGTGAGCCGGAGTTTTGAATTCTTCTTCGGCTCGATCGAAGAGCGATTTGACGTCGGCTGGGGTTGACACATCGCCTTTGACCGCGACTGCGACTGGGGACGAAGTGGTGGTGTTTTCGGCGGCACTGGAGTTGAGTTCGGAAGCTAATAAATCGGCTTGGCTTGAGCTGGAAGCGTAGTTGATTACGAGCTTGGCGCCAAGGGAACGGAGGTGGATTGCTATTGCACGGCCTATGCCGCGGGAAGCACCGGTGACAATTGCTACACGCCCGGTAAGTGGTAAAGATTTGGTGGTGGTGGTGTTTGGTGCTGCCATTAAAGAAATTATTGAAGTTTTGAATTGAATTTTGATGAAGATCACAAATTAAGGGACTACTCTATTTATATTTGATAGTTAATGAACAAATCAATGAATGCTAGTTTTAGTACTTTATTTTGACCCAAAGAAATGAAATTGATCTTCCAAGAAGATGATGTAGCTGATGTCAGTGAGTACGTGATTAAAAGATTCATTATTCTGGTATTAAATAATTAGAGAAGCTACTCCATTAATAATAGTTTAATGACTTAATATAGGTTTATTTTGTTTTTCTATTTGATGCTTTTCATGATAATCGAATAATACTGCTGCATTTGTTTGCAAAAATTGTTCCAATACCTGTGCAATGTCAAACTAACTAATCATCCTAAAGCTAATTGATCTTATAAATAACTTATAAATTAACTTTTTATGTAATATGTAATAAGGTATTAAGTACACCACTCAAATAAGGACAAGGACATGTGATGATCATCAAAAAGAAATAAATAAGGAAATGTGATAATGCATACAATCAATTAATCAATAGGCAGAGTTATTCTGCCGAGTCGATCCATTTTTTTTTTTTTTTTTTTTAACAGGATGTGTCTTTATTAAGCCTCGAATCCATTTCTTTTCTATATTTGTCCACATTAGTCTTTTTTGTTTTTTAATAAAAACTTCATTTTCCACATATTTGAAATTCCTTTTTTTGACATGTACGAAAGAAGAAATTTCTTTGCTTCAAACCTCTGTGGATTTTGAAATTTTCGTACATGTAATAAACTAAGTGGATTTATTTTGACATTTATGAAACACTAAATAATTATTGAGATTAAAGTTGGAATTCAAACCTTGAAACTTTCACTTAGTCCTAAAGCACTACAATTCTATTTGACACGGATTTGGTTAAAGCCCACGTACATAATCGTTTCATGGGCCAATTTCTTGACAAAAACCTAGATTGTTTTGCGTTAATGGGCTTCGGGTCACCAAAAGCCCATATTCTTGTTCAGACGTGATATCTGAATGAGCCCATATCAGATAACAAAAAATGGTCAAGGATATGACCATAGGTCCATAGGCTTCAACACCAAATGAATGTTGGGGTGTTTTTATAGTTTAATACTAATCTTTCTTATATGTTTATTTTTGTATTTTGTTATTATTATAATAAATTTAGTAAATGTAAACTATGTATTCACCATTTAAAAAAAGAAATTTTTTTTTACAACAAAATTTTAAAGTTAGTTAGGGTCAAATTCTTAAACATTTAATTTAAGAATCTACAAACTGCAATGGATATACAAATCTCAACTAGTTCAGATCTAACTTATCGTATCTTCTTGTGTAAAAAAAACAAAAGCATGTGAAGATAGTCTATGTTCTGAAAGCAGAGCTGACATAATAAGCAACATGTTAAATGTCAATGAATCACCATTTACTTTGCATTATTATAGTTTATGTGTTAGATTAATTATTGAATCTTGATGCTTAAGTACCATATTTCATACGTTGGCTAATTTCATTTGTCACTGTAATTTCTTAATAATTATACATCCTAGACAAAATTAGAAATTTAAGTCAACTATATTGCCTCCATTATTATATTATTATATGGCCGTACTTATCTACAAAATAACTGCGCATGGATAGAGGCTGAAATATCAAATCAACATTATCTTTACAAAATAATAAACTAAGAGTGATTTTATGAGGTATCACTATTCTTAGCCAACTGTTTTTATGGACCATCTACATGTGAATTTGGGCAACATATAAATGAAATTAAAAGTCATTTGCCCTTAACTAAAAATTTAAACAAATGAAAAGTATTAACTAAAATGAATCTCAACAATTTAATTATGTCTCCATTTAATTAACAATTAACGACGATGAAACAAACAAATATCGTATGACAAATTGGGATTGGGATGCGGAATGCAAAATTTATTCTTCGCTGTCCCCATTTTATTTTGGTTATATATAATTTGTTGCTTTGCCCATAGAAAGCTCCTTCACTCAAATAATCTTTTCCAATATTAAAGTTTCATATTATCGCATGGTGTCGAGAGAATGAATTTGGACATGGAGATTCCCACATGGATCGGCTACTTGTTTCATGAATAAGGATTATATGTTCTGGATTCGCACTAATTAATTCTTAGCTTCAAGTGTTAAAAGTCAATGTTTAGTTAAGGGTTTTTTTGCACTTTGCACCCTCGAAATATAGAAAATTGGCACTTTGCAATCCCAAAATTTAGATTTAGCACTTTGCACCCTCGAAATTTAAAAAGCGCAACACTTTGCATCATCTTTTATTTTCAGACAAAAATTCAAGGGAAAAATAGATAATTCAATAGTAAATCTTCGGCACTTTGCACCACAAAAATAAAATTAGCACTTAACACCCTCTAATTTAGAACAAATCAGCAACTTGCACCCCCAAAACACAATAAATGGGCATTTTGCACCCCAAAACACTAAATCAACACTTAACACCCTCAAAATAAAATAAAATAAAAACTCAAACCCTTCGGTTTTTTAGTCAAAGTTGACCACATGGTGAAAAAAATTAAGGCAAAATAGGTAATTATTTATGGTTCTTTGCCAGAAAAATGATGGGTTCGAGTTTTTTTTACTTTGAGGGTGTTAAGTGTTAATTTTGTATTTTAGGGTGCGCCTATTATTGTGTTTCGGGGGTGCAAGTTACTGATTTGTTCTTAATTAGAGAGTGTAAGTGCTAATTTTATTTTGGGGTGCAAAGTGCCAAAGATTTATAATAGAATTATCTATTTTGTCCTCGAGTTTTTGCTTGAAAATAGAAAAAGGTGCAAAGTGCTGTATTTTTTATATTTTGAGAGTGCAAAATGCAAAATTTAAGTTTCGAACATGCGAAGTGTCTATATCTCATGTTTCGGGGATGCAAAGTGAAAAAAAACCCTTTAGTTAAGGCCAAAAGTTTTCCCATATTATGATGCGTTATCTTAAAAAATAATAAGGGTGTGGACCCACAATACCACTTGCGTGGGCCATAGTGGAACTGAAAAATCAAGTTTGATTAGAAAAATGATTTTATCCATACTTAGGCGGGGCCAACATGTCGATGATTATTAGTACATTAAATTGTAAACATATGGTCATCACGGACCTAGACTTAATCGATTTATCCAGTCCAGTACGTTACGTCAAAATAAAAGTGTTCACTTTAATATTTGAGGGTTAAATTGCATTAATCATCCCTACAGTTTAAATATCTTTATGTATTCATGTTTAGCTTATTAAATGTTTTACACTTCAATATCCATTACACAAAATTTGTTACATTATATTTATCGGGGGATTCTAGGGTGCCGCTATGTCACGTGCCGTAAGTTTAATTTGAACCGTTAGATTTTAGTTATGTAATAAATACCACACAAAATTCAACTTATTAAAAATAGAATAAAATAACAAAAGGTGACCTATTTAACCTGTTAATCTAATTTTTATTAATTTTTCCCCTTTCTTCTTCCCCAAAACACTTCTTTCCCCTTCTTTCTATTCCCTCAAAAATCCCATATCCCCGACTCTGTCCGCCTTAGCTCATAGAAATTTGAGTTTTTGCTGAAGTCCTCCGCTACCTCGTGATTCCTTCCCCTTCTTTCTATTCTCCCCAAAAATCCCGTAACCCTCCTGTTCGTGTTCGCCCATCAGAAGAAATTTGGGTTTGCTCAACCGCTGCCATCGACTCCGTCTCCCCAAGAATCCCCAAAAATCGTGCAGCTTGTCAAATTGGTGATGCAATGTTTGGTTTGCCTAATTTCATTGCTCAATTTTCTCGGTTACAGGTACGATTTTTGAAAAAGAGAACCCAGAAAAAATTGATTTTGATTTGTTGTTTTGTATTCTTGTTGATTAAACTAAGTTTAGTACTGATTATCCTGAAAATTTTAACTAATAAATTTGCATATATGAAGTTAAATTGTTTGGCAGTGTTCATTTTATGGGCTAGTTGGAGTTAGTACGGTGGGGTTATATAATTTCAGCAATATTGTCTTGCAAAATGCGATAGTACTGATTATTATGAACTACATGTTGTGGGGTCATACTAGTTGTATGGGCTATATGTGATCAGTTGCCGTTAGATTGCAGTTTAGTATTATTTGCCGTATGGGCTATATGTGGGGTCATTCTAGTTTAGTAATAATTGTTTTTTTCAAATCACAATAAGGTAAATCGAACGATATGAATATCAAGGGGAATAAGGTAAGGCTCAGGGTTGAACTGAATGATGGATGTTCTTATTCAGATTTTGGGTTAATTTGATATGAATAATATGATATTTGGTGCAACTATATTCATTCTAGAATCAAACTTTAAGCCTGTTATCTAAGAAATATAATTCTAAAGCAGTTGTATAATGGTGGCTTTGAAATTTTCTTGGAGAGGAAATGCAGTTAGTTTTCTAGTCTTAGTACATTTTTATGTTGCCATTGATGGAGCATACTACTTACTATAAGACATTAATCTTTGAAATTTAAAACATTTAACATGTGCATATTTCGTGTTTCATTTGCCTAAATTCTTATAATCATGTCGCTTTCCATAGAGCAGATTGTGAAAATGAATAGCCGAGGCCTGCATTTCTTTTTGTAACTTATCTTACACACTACATAGGATAATCTACTCTTTGACCTATGTCATATGAGAATCTACCATTTGAAATTGTACGGTACTTTATTTTGTCATTTTGTCTTTTCCTTCATTCAGTTTGATGTTTCCAATGTTTATACTTGTTAGTTTCCAACTTCTAATCTTCAATCATGTAGAAAAAAATATGTAGCTGGTTTCTTTAATGGGTTAGAGAATTATTTTGCGTTGGCATTACTGTTCTTGAGGATCCAATTTGTCAATTCAGCTATAAGAGCTTCTGTCTGTTTCAAAAATGGTTTCGTTAAATTCCCGTGGACTGTGTTATATGCTAATATTACTGTTGTTAATGGCAAAATGCAGAATTTCAGGCATACTTTACTTCTCTCAAGCTCTGCATACTGAAAATTAACTTGTTTTGTTTAGTCTCATTTGAGCTTTTATGGCTGCAGATACCTATGACCCTTTGGACCCAAATGGGAATATTACAATTAGATTCGACATACTCAAGTATACAGTTTAACCCGAAACTTGTCATACCTGAAATTAAGACCCAACTTTCGTTAACTTATGAAGAGCCATAATATAGACCAAACATTTAACAGAAATAATTTTACCAAGGGCCTCCAAACCTAAGTTCATAGAACAGATCAAGCCTTCCACAGGCAATTCCACACAGATTAAATGCACAAGAGCCACTCATACGAAGGGAACGAACCTGATCAATAAGAGAATTAATGCCCATAAGCTATTTAATTTTTACCTTCCGCAAACAATAAAAGAAATTTTGAAAAACTATTACAAGACCATCAATGAATAACCTTGAAGAGCAAGCTATGTGAGTTGTTTACTTATTTTGTTTATCCTATTCTTTCTTCTCTATTTTATTTGATGCATTTATATTAGTTACATGCTTATATCATAAGCACATGCAAAATTATGATAAATGTTGCACTTTACCCCCTCCTAATGTTACAAAAACATTTTTCATGCCACTCTCAATTTCGGCGATTGAGTTACACTCTCCAGTTAAATTTTCAAATCACAAGGGGTAAATTGAACATTATGCATATCGAGAGGGTAAATTGACTTTAGCTTTCCTTTCGTAGCCATATTGTTCAATAGTAAGAACTTTCTTCAACAGACTCATTTTCAGCTAGATAAACAAGCTGAACTTAATTGTTACATTGAGTTGGGGAAGCCTATTTGTTCTTCCTACCTAGTTTACATGTAGCCGAATAGAACAAGACGGTAGGTAAATAACTGTGTCTTGTCTAGCCTCACCCAAAATTTATGTGAACAAAATATTTTTGGGTTGTAAACACAAAAATATCAGAGTCATGAGTAAATGCATTCCATATATGCAATTTATCTTTATCAGTTCAGTTTTAAACTTAATGTTTGTTTCGATGAAGTATTTTTCTTCCCAAGATGATATAGCTTTCTATAGCATAATATGAAGTACTGCATATATATGCTATAAAAACTTCCTAATGGAGTAAGAGCATTGAGGTTATTTATTTAATTTCGCAGTGAAAGTATGATTTTGTGATTGCACTCATTTTATGGCATTAATGAGTGCTCGTCAATTATATTTGGTGAATATAGAAGTCAATAACTCCACTAATTAATTACTCTATGTTAGAGTCAATAGAATATTAATTGCCTTCCCTCTATGTTAATTAATTACATGAGGTCGTCCTTCATTATTGTCTTTGTAAGTTTAAGTTTTTAGAAGAGGTGGTCATTCAATACTTTTATATTTAGAGAAACTTATATTGATGGATTCTTTGTAAATGCTAATTAGTAACATAATTGCTTTTCCTTATGTTGTACATCTTTATTATTTGAATTCACTAGATATTCTTATCATTATAATCTTACAAGCAGTTCTTGTGTTGATATCATGGTGGTTTTCACGAGTATGAACCTCCAAGTTTTCCAGTTCCTCTACTTCTTCCTAGGTATTAGCATTGCTTTAAAATAATTCGTCATCTTCACATCATCTAGTATATATACATGATAGTTGATAATTGGCAAAGCTTCTTGATCACTTTGAAATGACATATCATGTACACTTAGCAATAGTTATTTCAACACAAATTTAGGAAAATGAAATTAGTGTTACTTTTTGATTTTTTTGGATAATTATGATTCCATACTTTAAACTTAGGCAAGTTGATTTTATAGGCATTAGTTCTTGAAACAACGTAATTGGTAAGGCCTTGTTCTTATTTTTTCAATCTCACATGGTTTTTGTCAACTGAATAAGAAAGATTAGTTTTAAGTTGCGAGTGTTTTTCTGGTAATTAAGTTGGTTTATGATGCATATAACTTTTTTTGTTCTTTATTTGGCCTTAATATATGAATCACTATTGATTCCGAAGATATGCATAAAGAAATGTAAAAGAAGTATCTCTGTATAACATAAACTTATGTATTACATAAACTAATGTAAATTGACTTTCGTAGTTTATTAGATGTTAGAGATTTTGTTGTTTAAAAAGGATTTGCAGAGAAGAGAGATATTTTTACTTTACTGAGTGTTGAGTAGAATACTTCAAGTGTATAAGAAGGGTTCCTTTTTTTAAATACGTATACAGATAGCTAGAATATTCGACTTTTGGTGCTGACAAATTGTTTTTCCATCCAGTAATGATGTTTGTCTATTCCAATCGAGTGAAGGACAGAAGCTCAAATTTCCACATTTCGACCGGACCAGGTATTAAATCCATCCATCTTATATAGTTTTTGCCTTCCCACTTTCATATCGAGAACTTATTTCTTGTGATTTAGTTGATATGTATGACTTGACGCCTCAGTCTTAATATTTAGAATACAAACTAAATTGTAAATAAATGGAAAAAAAATGAAATATTATCATTTGGATTGCATTATGCAACTTCTAAAATATTTACTATACTAAAATTTCCGGTAAGGCTTTCTTACATATTGAAACCTGTGATGTTAAGAAAAATACTTAAACTCTGGTCAAATATGATGTGCATCCTTATTAGAAAGTTTGCTTTAGTAATTTTAATTTATTCTGTCTGTACAAGTTTTTATTATTATTTTTCTTATATGTATTGGAAAGTAGGTATTTTTTGTTTGAATATGCTCTTTTCTTTTACATATATTAATTTTTTTTGAATATTTGTAGGTTTATGATCAGTAAATTTGATAAAGCATTTGTAGTTGCACCAGATAACACAGTGTATTATGTGGATATTCCTAGTGGAAAAGTCATCTGGTCATTCTCTTTTAGTCCGTCAAGATATTCATCAATTCCAAATGGAAACAAAAACATCTTTTATATAGATTGCGGGGATGATTGGGAAGTCTCAGTGCTTGGTACAAACTTGAAGAAAATAGTATGCATGCAAAATGACCAATCTTTGGCTAGTATGCTTCAGGACGTTTTTCAGGGGGATCGAGTGCTTTCATTTTCATCACCTGTTCACAATCTTTTTTATGAGCCCAAGAATGAAGTGTTGCATTTTCACAATAGCAACAAGTCAGAAGAAATGCTCGCTCTACCTACTTCTTCTGCACAATATACCAATAGAAGTATTCTTATTGAGGAACCACCTCAAATGATTAGTCGCTACGTGGACTCTGAGGGTTCAATATATACTTGTTTCATATATATGTTTCTAGTTTGTGGGATTGTGTTTTTTGTGGTATTGGTTCTATATAAAACTTTTGGGAAACCTTCTAAAGAGACTCATCTTGACGATACGCATAAGACTCTTGGATGCAAGATTGGTCATATAACCATTTTTGATAAACGAATTGGAGAAGAAAACAAGGAAACTATTGTATGTGAGGGGTTTCATGATGATCGTCCAGCCTGTCACGGACTTAATCTTTCAAGAGTACCGTGCGGCATCTAGCCTCGACTTACCCCCGACTTTCGTCGACTCCGCCCCACTGTCGGAATTGGCTAAGTTCAGTCTTTGCCTAATGGTGGGAAAAGTTTCGAAGTATGAAAAGTGGCTAAGGAAGTTGAGAACAATGAACTTAAGAAGAACTCTTTTATTCCACAAAGAAAGCTTTACAACTTGAAGGATGGATTTTACAAATGAAGTCCTACCTATTTATACTACTTGGCTTCCTAAATGGATGGCTAAGATCTACTTGATCCAATGGCTAGAATTGAGTCTCTAGCACCTTCCACAAAATCCTACCTACACTAGAACTATGTATACACTTCTAGAAAGTCCTACTATGTACAAGGGAGCTCTACTCTAGAGTTTTCCGCAATGTTCTACATTCATATAGGCTCTTTCGGATCCTTCCGACGTCTCCCGGTATCTTCCGGATCCCTCCGGAGTCATTTGGGACCTCCCGGAGTCTCCTTGAATGTTCCGGATGTGTGTGGAGTCTTCTAGAACCTCCAAGGCCTTGTTTGGGACTTTATAATCTTTATGGCCGCCCCTGGGCAGCCCCTGTGCCACCAAACGGGTCATGACTTGGCCAAGTGCCTTGCGGTCGCCCGTGATTGTCCCGTCGGCATGTCTTTCACGCCCAAGTCCCTTTGTGTCCCCTTTTGTGCCCCAACCCTTGTGTCCTCGGTTGTTAGGGCGTGACACTCGCTGTGAAGAAAATGGTCAAGGGTTTTTGTGATTTGGCTGAAATTGTAAAGGAAATGAAAATTCTTAAAGAAGCCTACCAAGATCGAAACATTGTTCATTATTTTGGCAATGAAGAAAATGAAGATTTTGTGTTTATTGCTATGGAGAGATGTAACTGTAATTTGGAGGACTTATTTAAATCTTCGGGGTGTGTTGGAACTAACAAAAAGCTTGAATTATAGGAAAACAACACCTATCCATCTGCAGTGCTGAAAGAAATTTTGAGGTACGTGTTTAAGCACATACACCACCACTTTAGACTTTTTCGAGACTTTGACGAATTTTTTTTACTCTATGACTAGTAAAAAATCTCCCTTATATAAGTACAGTTTCACAAATAAAGAAGAAACAAAAGCATTACGTGTTACTCTATCATATGCAGCCACCTAATTACATACATAATTATGAACTTCAGAGATATTATTAATGGAGTTTCCTATTTGCATAAGCATGAAATTGTACACTTGGACTTACAACCTCATAATGTCCTTATATTAGCTGATGATCAATTAACTACAACAAAGATTGCCGATATGGGTATCAGCAAGTACCTAGACAAGGACAAGTCATCTCTAGGCCAGAATTGCACCGGTAAATAAATCTATCTATCTTTAGATGGATATATCAGGGTCAAGATTGAAAAAAAAATTAATGTTGTCCATTCGTTCAAATAGTAATTTTAGAATAATACTTATGTATCATAAAGTATTATATACACTATTATTGATTATTTTTTTTGTTTTCGTATGAATCTATAGGATGTGGCACCTTAGGTTGGCAAGCCCCTGAACAACTGATAAGTGTTGAAAGACGAACACGTGCTCTGAATTTATTCAGTTTAGGAGGCATCTTCTTCTACTGCCTCACTAAAGCAAAACATGCATTTGGGGATAATTCAGCACTCCATAATGCAAATATATTGAGTGATAAAAATGAACCCAACTTATTAGATCATATCCCAGAGGCTAAACATCTCGTTTCTGTACTTCTGGAAACTGATCCAAACAAAAGGTAAATTATCATTTTAACTAATCTCTCATACTTTTAACATCAATTTGACAATTTTTCATTTTACTTTATATATAGGCCAAAGGTTGCAGAAGTTCTCGCCCATCCTTTGTTTTGGGATTCTAATATGCGTCTCTCGTTCCTGAGAACAACTAGTGATCGATTTGCTAAGGAATATGCACCATCATCACTCTTAAGTGCTTTGGAGAAAACTAGATTAATTGTTGTCAAGAAGCATGGTAGATGGGATTCCAAGTTGGATTTGGATATTCAGAGAGATGTCCAAACAAGGCACATGTAAACATATCGTGTACGCGATCTTTTGCGGTACATTCGGAACATTTCGGGTCATCATCAAATCATGAAGCGTGAAGTTAAACAATTTTGGGGAGTCATCCCGTAGGATTTGACCATTACTTTTCCAGCCAATTCCCTCATCTACTAATCGAAGTGTACAAAATAATTCGATTTAATTGTAGAAAAGAAGAAGCCTTCGAGATATACTTTGAGAAAGAAAGGTAGAGCTTTTAAATTTCTTGTGCAATTAGTTGGTCAACAATCCATTACACTGAATTGGTGAATATTGAAAACCCTTGGTTCGTTTGTTTAGATGTTAGGAGATAAGTTTTAAAGATTTACTAGCATATACTTTGTCTTGATCCGATAGCAAATGATGTAGATAGATGATTTCAGTGAGTACCTTGGGGTGGGAAGAGGTGAGACATTTTTTAGGATTAATTGGTTATATATTCATCGTATCATTTTTTTAGTGATATCATGCTCTCATATATGTTGCATTTATTCACAATGTCGAAGGAAACCTTGTATTTTCTGACGCAAATAAGTCATAATTATTCTGAAATAAAGAAGCTACTCACTGAATAATTTAATCAAGGTTCCACTTAGTTTTTAATAAGAGAAAAAAGTCAATTGCTCATTACCTTTTACGTTTTGAAAACTTAGTCTATATAGCATCCAACTCCTCGCGAATAAATGGATTCAAAATGGACTTTCAATAACTATTAGAACATTTTTATAAACAAATAATTTTTTTTTCTAGCATTATAATAAATCTTTATTTTCATTTTTCCTTTATCGAAGTTTATCAATAATAAAAAATAAAAATGAAAGAAGTTTGTTTACTCTAGCAATCTCTATTTCAGTCGTAAAGCTTGTTCGTGACTTCTCCGAATTGATCTCTGATTAATTCTGCCATAACGACTCCTGGGTCACTAAAATTCATTTGTTATGAAGACACAAGATACATGATATTGCAAATTTATGATAATAATTATTAAAAATCAACAAGGGTAAAAAATTTAAACAATACTACTTATCTTTCAAATATCTACTAAGTATTAGTAGATAAGACTACTGTTTTGCATAAAAAAGAAAAAGAAAAATCTATTACAGTGTAAAGAGGTTAGTATGTATTCCTATGCCACAACGATTTTTCAATCTCAACTTCCTCATAAATTTCCACATAAATGATTTTGAACCATGATGGTAATAATCCTCTAGATATTGTTGCATATAAATCAATATTTCTCCATCATAATACTCATATCTTTCAAAATCTTGTAAGCTAATGACGTAACTTTCTGTCCATAATTGGTTCTTGACATCAGATGGCTTCCATAATTGCAATAATTGATCTGGCCAATTAGTTAAAGTCATGAAATAAAGCTCTCCTCTGATTTCCATAAGAGACCCAAAATCAATCCAATCATCTTCAAAATTCACTGGCAAATCAATTGTCGAAAAAACTTGTGTCTCTGATTGAAAGAGACGACAATCTTTCTAGGGTGCGACCCCATTAGTTACGGCCTCACATGCGGCCTACTCCTTCAGCCGTTAGATCGGCTTACTTAAATGGCAGCCGTTAGATTGGTAACTAAAGGTTTTGGATTTAATTTTGGATTATTTCTAATTAAAAATGCAATTGACTATTAAGCCCTTTTACTTAGTTTGTCAAAAAAAAAAAAAAAAAACCGACTGAAAATAGAAAAGACCTTTTTGCCCCCCCCCCCCATTAAATTTTATGTTTTAAGAAGACGTTTATGCCCCCCACTTAAAAATAGAAATTAACAATTAATTTGCTCCTTATTTCCTTCTCTTTCATAATCTTTCAAAACTAAAAAATAATTGCCTTTTATTTCATAATCATTCAAACTTAATTGATTATTTCTTGTTATTACTTCTCCACCATTTTTACACCATCCATGCCTTCAATAATCTCACCACCATTTTTGCACCTTAAATGAATCCTCTCCAAAATTGCTTTACAAATTTCGAATTATAAAAAAATGAAATTCTCAATTACTTTTGAATCCACGAAATCAATATCTCAAATCAATAATTTTGATGTGTATTATCCTTAATCCCCTTTTGTTTATTTATTTCTATTCGGTCGATTAAGTTCGAATTTCTTAGATAATAGTTTAAATTTCGGTCGATCCTATTAGTTAAGAGATCCGTATTCGACAATAAATAAATAAAATTATATGTATGCATAGTATTTTATAAAAATAAGTAACATTGATAATATTTTACCATCAATAATTTTATTTAATAAAATAGTAGTTAATAATTTGTTCATAAATAATTTTTTCGAATATTTTCATCTAAATAAAGAGAGAATTGCATTTGCGGTACCAAACTATATAATGATTCCAACTTGTGGTACCATAAAAAATAAAGTTGATCAATTTGGTACCGTAATTTAAGAAATTGAATCACATTTGGTGCCACCGTTAAAATTGGGCGTTAACTGCATGAAGTGGCAGTTAAGTTTTATTGCAGAATTGATATCATTACTTATATTGACTGACAATTATACCCCTAACTTCTATAACCATTTTTACAACAACTCCATACTTGTATGTTGACTTTTTCACCATTTTCAAATTTACTATGGAGAGAATGAAAATTGTTGACAACAAATTTGACCAACCACTAATTACATCAAATTTCATAACCATTCTAACATAACTAATTATTTTCCTTTCGTTTCAGAATCATTCATATCTAATGTTTATCTAAAACTCACGATTTCTTGTACAATATTTTCACATAACATTGGTTTATTTACATAAAAATCCTACTGTAGATTACATTTTTACAAAAGATCCCTCAATTTATGAAAATTATATATTCGACCCCTATATTTTTAAAAAGCTTACGTTTATGTCTGACTGCAACATATAAGTTAGAAATATCAATTATTATAAAAAACTTTACATATTAAATTAAACAAACATCCCTATCCCCGTCCGAGGACCCTATCTTGACTCGGAGACTAAGCTCTAATACAATTAATAACGTCCCGGCTAGAAAATACACACTTCAAAAAATCTTGTACAAGAATTTCATATAAATTTTGCCCATTTACATAAAAATACTACAAGAGATTTTTTAATATTTAACAAATGTCCCTCAATTTTGAAATAAACATATTTGACCCCAAAACTTTTTGAAAGTGCATGGGGGTCCTATTAAAAAATATCAGTTTCAAATATCAATGTCTATAAGACATTTTATATATTAGATTTAAAAAAAATCTTGTATAATAATTTCATATAACATTAGTTCATTTTTGCATAACATTTGCATAAAAAGTCTACTTGAGATTAACATTTTTGAATGTTTCCATAAAGGTCCCTCTATTTCTTAAATGTACATATTTGGCATCAAAATCTTTTAACCAATGTACATGAAGGTTCAATTCAAAATTTCAGTTTCAAATATCATTTTCATAAGAATATTCATATATTTAATGTCAATATTTTATTATATAATGTTTTTTAAACAATATGAATAAATATATTGAAATCATAATGTAGCACATGCCTAAATATTTGTCAAAATCTTATTTTGAGAATTTTTATGGAAATAATCAATTGTGGAAGTAAATCTCATTATATGTTATTTGTACATTTATTTATCAATTTTAATCACAAAATATGAGTTTGAACATTGGTTGGGTAGTTAATATTCTCAACTTGGAGACCTGGGTTCTAAACCCAATTGAAACAATTGTTTTAACTAAGATAATTAAAAAGGATATAAAAGACATTTCGTGTTTATGTGATAATTTAAATTTTCATTAAAAAAAATTAAAAGGGTATTCTGGACATTTATAAAATCGAAAATAATTAGAAAAAATAATCTTTAGTTACGCTGCCACATGGCGCGATTATAAGGGGTGGCCGCACATGAGTTCAGTTACGGAGGGTCGCACCCTAGACTCCCCGAAGAGACGATACAACTCTTATGTTTATTGTCAATCGCTTGCCAATAAAAACCCCACAAACAAAAACCCCCAAGCATGAGGTAAAATACAGATGGTTTATAGTCGTCGCATCAATATATTTCCAAGCGTTATAATGTAGATCATCGTCGTTGTTGGAGTTGGATAGAGAGAATTTTATAGTCCCATTTTTTTTATTTTGTCCGAGCGATTCATTGACGACATGCACAAACTTGTATTCATCCTTAGATTGGACATAGCCAAAACCAGAGACTTGAATCTTTATTCCCGGTGGGTTAGGAATTAGTGGAAAAAGTCGTCGAGTGGTGGGATTACACAAGTATAATCCCCCTATAGCGGAAAAGCATACCAGTTTAGATTGGGATGGAAATGGAATCATTTGTGGAAATGATAGTGATGAAAATATTTCAGGGAGACTCCATTGTTGGACTACTTCTCCATGGAGATCGAAGGTGGTTAGAGTGAATGAGTTTTGTTTAGGTTCATGCAAAACTAACATTAAGGGAAGATTAGGACCGCGATTTAAGGCTTTTTGACGATGTAAAATTTTGAATGATAGTATCTCCATCATTATATCTTTAGGCAAAATTTCAAATTTGATGTCCTTTGAACTCTGCTTGGCTTTATGCAAAAATGTGGTCTTATAGTTTGCATTATTCGCCTACCACGTAAAAATGTGCACTATTTTCACTAAACGAAACTACCCTCTTTAAGCAAGAACTTCAATAATTCACCACTCAAATTGATTCATCATTGCTAATTACTACTATTATTGAGGAGTAAGCATTGTTTTAGTTTTAGAACTTCCCAAAAATTATAATTTGACATGTGTTATATATATTATATAAAGCACATGATATATAATTTAAGGGGTGGAAGGCCATATTGGGCAGCATAGGATAATTTATACTCAAACCCCCTAAGATTTAATTATATTACAATAAATCCCCTATAGTTTAAAAAATTACAAAAACACCCCTATAAGTCTTGTAGATATCCCCTACAACCTGTAAAAATATTTACAAAAAACACCTTATAAGAAGTGCCCTTGTCATTTTTGAAACTTCAGAAGGTTCCTTGTAATATGACTAAACCTCAAAAAGTCCAAGTGTAAATTACCCTAAATTTTATTAAATTAGTTTTGAATTATGTAAATGGATGACAGAAATAAGAGTTTCCTAAGGGTGCAAAGCAACAGCATAGAGCAATTACACAGACATTTATCAGGAAGATAATGTATAGGGTAATAGATCAGTTAAAAGGCAAGCATTCTTCACTTAACTAACTATAGTAATCCGACTAAGCAATTACACATGGCAGGTCCCTTTTCAACCAGAACAAGAACATAATTACAACCACCGAAATTACCCTCAGTAGGGTTCTTCACTTCGACTCCAGCTCCTGCTCCGGCCCCTGACTGGGCTTCGACTCCTACTCCTAGAGTCATAAGGAGACCTTGAGTAAGATCTATCTCTATACCCTCTTCTGCCTTCAGGAGAAATAGACCTGCAAGAGTAAGAAACCATTAAAATGTGCTTTTCTTCACCATAAGCTAAAACTTAAGACACAAGATTTGTAATAGAGAGCATACCGTGAATAACGCCTATGCCTTGGGGATGGAGAGTAATAAGCAGGACTCCGGGAGTAAGCTCTAGAATAGCGTGGTGGGGGAGAATACGAACGTCTATGACGAGGTGATCGAGAATATCGACTAGAAGATGTCCTCCTGAACAAAAATTTGACATGAATTACGTTTTATAAATTAAATCAACCATATAAACTATTTTCTTCTTTAGCAATTTACCTTACACGCTCTCGTGCCCTCATCTCTGTAGGTTTCTTTCTGTTTTCCTCAGCAAACACAACAGTCAACTCTCGTCCAAGAAGAATCTGACCATCCATCTCATACTTGGCCTCTGCAGCATCCTCAGGGTCAACATATTGCACAAAACCAAAACCACGCGGCTCACTGCATTAGGACAGCACAATTCAAGTAAGGAAAGAGTAACTCAGGTTATGGAAAACTAAGTGAAGTCCCGAACATCGACGGTGCAACTTTTCAGTAGCTCATTGAAATCTAAACTAGAAGCATCAACAGTAAACACTGCTCACCCATGAGAATTCAACAAAATTACAAAGCTTCTGACCTTGTGCAAGCAAGGTTAAGACTTGAAATTCTTCAATATTGAACTTCTTCGTAATTCTTAGACAACTTTTCTTCATAATTCTTCAAGTTCATTAAGATGTTCTTGATTTCTTAACTACTTCATTCTTGGCTTCGACACTTTAAAATGCAGAAAGTAAAAGAAAAGCAACAAACCCCAATGAAACAATTGCAGAAAATTAATGAGAAGAAATGGTCAGACAATGGTGTTTAACAAAGGGAACAACCAGTGTATAAAACCAGTGTGAACCCAATCCAATCCAAGCTAACGGAAACCACTCACCCTGTGTAATAATCCCGTGGCAGGTAAATGTCCTTCAGTGGACCAAATTCTCCAAATGGCCCACGAAGATCTTCAGGCCTGCAAGAATTTCACAGCTAAAGTTAAAGAGCAGGTTAGGTAGTAATATCGAATTGCAAACAAGTTGACACAGCCAACCAATACTACTTAGTAATTCAATAGTTTATTATTACGAAACAAGTTCGCATGTGACTCAAGTAGCTAGCTCAAAAAAAATACCTCAAGGGTTCACACTTTATAGCTCAAATATAAGAGAAAAATTGAAAGAAAGCCAGTCAGTCTAACCTAGGATGGTATACCTATTCAATTACAAATTTACAAGGGAATTGCACTTTTCATTCCAAACTTTTGCCTACTTTATACGTTTCATAACACACATTTCATACATTTTGAGCATAAAGGTGGAATATATTATGTTCAGTTAATTCTATCTCAATATAAGCAGGATCAAGTAAATGACATGTTCTGTTATGCTCCTATGTGCTTGACTAATAATATTTAAAACCACATAAATTCAGATATACAGTGGAATCCAAACATAAAAGATCTAGTAGCTAGGGAAAATTATGAACTAAATATTGAATAAATTCTCTAAGTACAAACCTGCAGTCATGGCGAAGATTGCGAACCAATAGGCTTGTCGGTAAATCCTTTCCACGGCTTCCATAGTGACCCCTCGGGCTTGGGCTTCTCCTTCTCCTGCTATAGCCCCTCGGAGGAGATGGACTTCTGCTGTACCTTCTACCCATTTTTTCAACCTATTTAACAAATCAGTGACAGTAACATCAATTCAAAAGTGACTTATGCATTAATCATATATAAAAAATAAAAAATTCTCCACAAATTTCAAATTATAGGCGAATAAATCAAAAACAATATTTCAGAGTATGTAAACAAGCCAACTTACTCTAGTTGATCAATCACTTCATCCATAAATACCTAAGCCACCTATTTCATAAAACAGACATTGAAACAAACAATTTCGCTCCCGTGACGCCACAAACATTATGTCGTTACCGAATAAATGAAATTCAAATAGGTAATTTTATTCAAGTCCTTCATCAATCACGGCATGCATTAAATAATTACAGTACATACTAAATGAAATGGACATTAGCAATTCATAGCACAAGAAATTACAAGCACTGGCTTTAAATCAAACACCAAATATAGAAAAATAAGTCAAAATTTCCAGTCGTCAATGCATGCAATCATGAAACAGGCATATGACAATCAATTAGCAGAGCTACGTATATCCACACACACTTGCGTTTGTGTGTAACCCTACTTGTAATTGATCAATTAAGCACCAATTGGAACACACTTATCACAGATCAAGGAATCCCTAAATACCCAGTCAAAACACTAATAAAAGCCAATATTTTTTTCAATTCAAAACTCGAAAGACAGAGAATATAACAACATGCAATAATTATTCTAAACACAGATAAATGAAAGAAGTAAAGATTACATACACGAATATTGAGCAAATCTACTATCGCGAGAAGGTTTTAGATTTAACTTTTTTTAAGATTTCGATTTCTATTTCTAGATGCTATTATTATAGGGTGTGTATTTATATAGCTGGCGATTTCTACGCTTCTCCAGAAGCTTCTTCAGTTGGGCTGTGATACCTTTTCAGTGAATTGCTAGCGCGCTTATGAACATGTGGGCCTATAATTCATAAATCGAGTCTAAATATAATTGGGCTCCTCTTGGACCATAGGCATTTTAGTCGATCTGTCGAAATGTTCGCTCTTCTGGACAATGACAATTAACCAAATTCGAATCTGATTAAATTGGTCCAAATCTGGTTAATAGTATGTAATAGTCAAATATTGATAAATTTTAAATTTAACAAAATTAATTAGCAAGAAGATGATTTTTTTTTTCGAACACTTAGTTAGTCGTTAGCAAGTCATATGATATATGCTTTTTTTTTTTCATATGCTATTTTTCTTCTTTTTAGTGATATTCAAATCTTATACTTGACTCAATGCATTTCGACAGTCAAACATATTATGTAAAAATCTCTAATTACGTAGATTCAAATCTGAGTTCATCACTCTGTGAGGTTAGCATCCATCAATCACCCGTTGACAAAAATTGCACCTATCTTAGCATATTTATGAACCGTCCCCATAATTTCAACCCACATTGTAGTATAAATTGGACTTTAGTAACTTATGACACAATGCATCACATAAATGAGATTAAATTACATAAAAATTGAAGGAATCCAATAATCCAAGACCTCATTCACAAGTATGTATGCACAAATTTAATTGGATGTACATTGTTATTACTCTTTCATGTTTTTATATATTTAGACCATATATGTTACAAAACTTTGAATATCACTTAGTGTAAATGACACATTTAATCCTTTTTATATATTATTTTTTGCACATTCATATCTCTTAAATTTTCCGTAACAGATAGTCCTAATTATCAATGTAGTGTAAGTAACACATTCAATCCTCTTAAATATTTTGAAGCAGATGCGTCCCTCTTATCAATATGGTGTAACACATTCGTCCATTTTAAATTCAAAATGCATCCTAATAATAAACAAAATGAATGTATTTTAAATTTAAGAGAGACGAATGTGTTACATTACATTGATAAGAGAGACGCGTCTGCTACGAAATATTTAAGAGAGATGAATGTGTTACACTACATTGATAAGATGAACGAATCTGCTACGAAAAAAATTAAAATGAACAAATGTGCAAAAGTTGACTAATAAGGAGGACGAAAAAAGGAATTCACTCTATCACTTGTATATATCAAACACTATGGGCCTGTTTAGATCCATTTTGGCCCAAGTGTTTTGCCCAACATTTGGGCCAAAATGGATCATTTTGGTGTTTGGCCCATTTTTTCAGCCAAACGCATGTTTGGCTCAAGCTACCGACATGAATGTTCCGTTTGACCTGCCAAAGTTAAAGTAAAAGATAAGTCAGTTGACTATGCAGTCTGCACATGCACATGTCTATCTCTCCTTACCGACTTTGTTTGTTCATTATCTTTTATGTATTAGCAATTTAACAATTATCGTTTATGCATGGTTCATTATCTTTTATGTTCGTTATCTTTTATGTATTAGCAATTTAAAATATATATAATAAATTTATATATTACCCGTATTATGCATGGTTCATGAGATCAATATTTCTTTTCTCTTTAAAAAATTTAATGATAATTTACATCCATGTAATATTCATAATATTCAATTTACCTTAAATTGCTTCCTTTCAAATTATAAGAGATAAATTGAACATAATGAATATTATAGGGAATAAATTGTCATTAGTCCCTTAAAAATGTAAAAGACGAATCGTCATTTTCATAAAATTAAAAATTTAATAATGGACTAAATTCATGCAAAATGACAAATTGTGAGACGAAATTCAAATTTATAATTAGTTTGGGACGAATTCTGCAATCTTATATAATTATTTATGATTTGCATGATTGTGTACTATAATTATGTCGGATGGTGGTTTTGAGATATTATTTAATTGATCCCTTATTTTACTCCATATTTGATTTAAATGGAAGTTGATATTTACACCTATATTCAATTATTATTTAATTATCAAAATTAAAACTACAATAATATTATTACAATCTTCTCAATCATAACAATATTATTATTATCACAATTTCAATTATTACACTATTTAATAATATATCATACTTTTATAAAGTCTATGATGTAACATGTTGTCATTAACTTTTCACCCCCAAACACCCACATCCAAACTCAATCCAAACCATATCTCAAATTCTCAAAACCCACTAACTATTATTTTACTATTATATTACTATCAAAATATTTCAACCAAAATCAATTCAAATCATGTTTCAAATGTTTCACCAAACCCATTCAAACCAATTTGAAACACCGAAACAGGGCGAAACAAAACCAAAACCAATCCAAACGGGGCCTATATATCCATTTAAAACTAAGTGGCTTTAAATCTGAAAAAAAAATGGAGAACTTATTTCATGTATGACTAATAGATTGTATTCTCCATTATAACTAAATTGACATAATAAAATAATAATATTCGCCAAAATAGAAACCTCTGTCATCTACTTTGATATATCGAGTAGAAAACTGACCAAATTTTATTTATTTTGTCTCGGTGGTATGAGTTTTTAAATTTTATATTTATGGATGATTTTTTATTTTTTGAAAATATTTTAGACTTTTTAATTTTGTGGGAAAAATACAAGGATCTTATGTTTCTCAAATTTATTTACTCACAGAGCTTAAATGCTCCTATCAATGCATCCAAAACTTTTAAACCTCACGATGCCTAGTTTTAGTATATTTCCAATACTCTAAAATTTAAATTCAAATTTAATGAACTTTTCAGTGGACGAGTCTTCAAAATATGAATTCTAGGTGTATATGTTTGAGATTATTTCCTACATCAATTGCAAAATCAAGATGGTGCAAACAATAATGAAATTTAATTCAGTTAGTTATTTCATAATAATACGCAAGAAAATAGTGAGATTTAGTTTTTACATACTAATATATATGTCATAATTCGCACAACAAATACATAAAATATTTTTTTCTCTAAAATGTGTCCAAGTTTGGATTAGGGTTTATGATGATGTTTTTGGGCCTTAAGGCCCAATGCCCACTTATCACACACATGCTTTTATTCTTATTACAAGATTAGTCCTAACCAAAATCGATCCATAAAACCATCTAACACCGTGGTCCGTAAATATTGATTATAATTTGGATTATAAAAAGGGTTAATTTCCATTAGTGCTATTATATTTCCCCTTACTTGTCTACATGATATTATTTAAACTTTCCCATGCCTTTCAAGTACTATTTAAACATTCACTTATCTTTCTTGTACTACTGAAACCTTCACTTATCCCTAAAATTAATGGTCAACTCAATATTTTATGTTCAAATTAACGAAATACTGGAGTATCAATTTACCTTTCTATATTTATAAGATTATCGTGCATTTATAAAATTTAGCAATATAAAAAGGGCAATAAATTCTCTTGGAGTTGATGTTGAGGTGTGTGGAATAAGTTAACAATATTAATTTCACAGAAATATAAATGATGCAATTATGATTTTACTAAATATTTAATCTTCCACTATTCAATGATGTATAATTTTATCAATTAATATATAAATGTTCTTTAGAGTTTTAATGACATTTTACAAAAATCAGGGTTAAAATAGCACTTTCATAAATTCCTTTAATTTGATTAAAATTAGAGATATAAATATTTTAATATTATAAGGGAGGTAAGTGGAAATTTAAAATTTTACAAAAATCAGGTTAAAATAGCACTTTCATATATTTTCTTTTAATTTGATCAGAGATATAAATATTCAATATTGTAAGGGAGGTTAGTGAAAATTTAAATACTACAAGGGAGGGAGGTACGTGAAAGTAATAGTACAGGGAACTTATCTGAAATTAACCCTAGGAAAAAATACAACTTACTATAACAAAATGAAATTTAGAAGGAAAAATCTAAACCTTTCTTAAACCCTGAAAATCGGCCGCAGTGCTCTCTACTCCTCCCACTTCCGTCGCCGTCAGCCGAAATCGAATTCGAATTTGTTCTGTTTATTTACTGGTATCAAGAAATGGCTCCTACTTCAAAGATGAAATCTAAATCCAAGCCTCACCTGAAAAGCCTTAAAAGTCCGTCGAAGAAAGATGTTAAATCTAAAGGAAGCCATACCAACGGCGTTGTTTCGTCGCCTCCTCCACGGAGGAAACCTCTTCAGGTCGAAGAAGACGTCCCCGACTTCCCCCGAGGTTTTAGTCGGACTATCTTAGAATTTATTTTTTAATTTGTTGATTTAGGAAGGCGGGAATGAAATTTAAAGATTAATTTCTATGCATTTTTACTGGGGTTTGTAGGTGGAGCAAGTGCGATGCAAGAGAGAGAGGGGGGAAGGGAAGCTATGGATACAGATTACAAGGTTTTGAAGAACAGGAACAAGAAACAAAGGAATTTGCATAACAAGAACCTGGCCATAGAGGACGATGATTTAGGTTCCCTATTTGGAGATGGTATTGTGGGGAAATTGCCAAGGTTTGCAAATAAGATCACTATGAAGGTAGGGTTTTCTTTCGTAGTTGTTCCTTATTGTCGATATTTTCGTGATATTAGTCAGTGCAACTATATGGTCCTGACTCCTGACCAATTTGTTGATTTCCATATTGAAAGTGAGCTCGACGTGGTAGTTACTTAGTTGGAGTGGATTAGGATACATAACCTTTGGCGATACACGTTATTGGAATTAGAAACATGGAATACTCTACTTTCTGGAATTCAGATTACTTGGATGAAATACTTTAAAATCGTCTAAAAACATTTGCTGAGTTCTAGAGACTTAGTAAGTAAAAGAAATGTGCTACAAGAAAAGTTGGCTTGTTTGTTACATCATATAATTATGGTCTAGAATGAAACAGTCCTTTCTGCATTTTTGCAGATTTGAATGTTATATGCAATGATCAACTTTCTTACTTTCGTATGAAATGTTTGAGCATAAAAGTCAATCTTTTCAAATATCTCTTTAATCATAAACATCTGTTAAATAACTTCTCCTCATAATGCTTGGTGGTTCTTCTTCCAATTCGTGACTAGTTTTATTGATTTATGGTTCTTTATGATTTTATTTGTGTTATGGCCACAAAGCTCTCCATTGGATATGGACATAATATGCATGTGCCACTAAATGCATGCAGTTTGTTTGCAGAGTTGTGTAAAATAGATTTGGGGAATTCTTACCATTCCCTTGGGTTCCATGGGGAAATTTCACTGTCAAAACTTTCATGGAAATATGGATCCAGTTTAGTTCCTGAGCATGTTTATGCTGTTGTTTCTTCATCTTTATTAGTGGCTAGATCATGAATTTATTGTAGGCAGTTGATTTTTGACACTCTAACAACATCAATCATATATGTATATCAGGAATTTATTGTAACCAGTAGATTTTTGATACTCTAACAACATCAATCATAAATGGAGATCATGATTTTTTGTTTTGTTTTGTTCCAGTAGCTTCTTGGAACTCTAAATCAACAATCACATTGAAATTGGGAATTATTGTGGCCAGTAGCCTTTCAACATCTATTACTGTCAATCATGATGATAGTTCTTTCGTTTTTGTTTGCACTTTGCTGTAATATCGTTGTGGAACAGATTTAATCAGTTGACTCGCTTCTTTACTTATTTCAGAATGTTTCCCCGGGAATGAAGCTATGGGGAGTAATATCTGAAGTGAATGAGAAAGATATCGTAGTTAGTCTACCAGGGGGCTTACGGGGACTAGTTCGTGCTTGTGAAGCCTTTGACCCGATTTCCGATGACGAAGTAAGATATATCTCAATTCTGGTTGTATTGTCAATATCATGAATCTACTAGGATACACCTATGCGATACGTCTTATTTTCTTTCTAGGAGACAGACCAGCTCGTCGTTGTATATAATTTTACACTTTTTGTGCAGGATGCAGAACATAATATCCTTTCTAGGATATATCATGTAGGGCAGCTTGTGTCTTGCATTGTATTGCAAGTAGATGATGATAAGAAAGAAATAGCTAAACGAAAGATCTGGCTTTCTATGCGTCTGTCCTTGTTTCACAAAAGCTTAACACTCGATGTTATTCAAGAAGGAATGGTATGTAGTTTCAATTGTGAAAAGTCTTTGGAACCACTTTTCGTGTGAGAATAGTCTTTTTAATTGCCATATTGTCTAATTTGTGAGTTGTTCGATTTTTTTTTAAAGTTGAAATCAATAATTTCAGGAGTGATATTTATCCAGAGTACCTTAATTTTTGGCCATACTAGTTCAGGTTATGGATTTAGTTGCATACTTACATGATTGAGCTATATGAGTTCGAACTTGGTTACTTGGCGACTTGGTAGCCTAACCTTATTTGTATGTATGGCAACTGACTGATTATTAGACTTCCTGAAATTACGTTTTTATGTCATAAGAACAACCGAGCTGTCCACTATGGTTACTCGGCTTTGCAGTCGTTCATGCCTTTTTTTTTATGCACCATTTCTGAAAAGTTATTGCTTCAGTGAACCTTTTGTTCACTTTAATTTATGAATTTTCTGGCCACAAACCATGGATTAGAGGTACAATTTTAAAGTGCAAGTCACGTACAACAATCCTACACCACAGTATAGTCATAATATATTTTTCATTCTAGTTCGTCCTTGATGCTGCTTCTTCATACAAAGTTCTTACTGTGGTTATGAAGTACCCCATCAAGAAGTTACACCGAGGGGATTAAGATGAGGAAAAGTATCTTTGTTGTTGGCTTATACATGATTATTTTTTTCTAGAAACGGTGGTTGCTGCTTTTCCAGTTCTCTTATACCATATGTTTCTTTCTAGGTTGTGTTGTAAGTTCTCATTGAATTTTTTTTGCGTGTCATATATGTTATGCAGGTGCTTAGTGCGTATGTAAAGAGCATTGAAGACCATGGTTTCCTGCTTCATTTTGGATTGACTTCTTTTGCAGGATTTATGGGATCTGGTAATTTATAGGCAATTCCATCTTTCAAATTTTCCCCTAAATGACATGATTGCTAACAAAACTATGTGTGAAAATTTGAAGTTCTACTTCAGTTTGACTTTATGGATGATTTGAACTGTAGTTTGATATGATTACGAGGCAGACAGTTAATTACCTAAGCAGTAGGCTCTAGGTCATGTTCCTGCAACTTTAAAATAAAAGAAGTTCTTAGTTTTATATCATTGTACAAGTTGGCATGAGTTCTTTCTTCCATCTATTTGTGAACCTCAGTTGACTGCAGGTTCTTGGTTTTCAAGGTAGAGTCCTCGAGTTAATTCTATGGTGCCTTGTTTGCACCCTTCTTTTCTGCATCAAGACGACCGCAGCAATTCATTTATTTCTTTTGAATGCAATTCTTAAGAGAATTATAGAACATTTTATGGGAATATTTATGGCATATTAATTGGGGTTTGCTTTAAAATATGTTTGATCCTCCATTTCCTCTTTTTCCATAGAAAGAAGAAACATCGAAGTAAGTGTAGGCCAGCTTCTGCAAGGGGTTGTTAAAAGTGTAGATAGAGCTCGTAAGGTAGTTCATTTGAGTTCTGACGCAGGCATGGTTTCAAAATCTGTGGTATGTTTCTTTTAACCTCTACACTAATTTGCCCATTTTATTTTCCTCTCTGGGGAGTTTGTTCTCTTACATATCTACTGGTATGCATGCAGACCAAGGAGCTTAAGGGTATTTCTATAGATCTTCTCGTTCCAGGGATGATGGTTAACGCTCGTGTTCAATCAACTCTTGACAATGGCGTCATGTTATCTTTCCTTACTTATTTTACTGGAACTGTATGTGTGCCTCATTTTTGTTATCAGAATTTGCTTAGTTACAAGTGAGGAACTATTGCAACTTGTGTTACATGTGATCTTCTCTTCATGTTTCAGGTTGATGTATTTAATTTAGATAAAATTTTCCCCTCCTCCAACTGGAAGGATGATTATTCTAAAAATATGAAGGTATTGTTCACCTCCATACTGTTTGGACTGTCTGGAATATCTTCTCTTCTTTTACCATTGTTCCCAGTACTTCCTTATAACATCTGGCAGTTGACAGGAGAATTGCGTCAGCTGGTCTAGGATGCTATTAGATAGAAAATTGATGAATGTGTTAGCTAGTGGTTTATTTTAGTTCTGTATTTGAGAACAATGCATGTGAGCCACAATACCGTACATGTTAATAGTTTAATATTGTATCTACCAAGTGTGTCATGAGCTCTGATTATTTGTGATTGGGTTTGACTTGTTTCCTATATCATTAATTTTAGTTTCTATTTTAATGAGGGTTTATTTTGGTAATTTACAGTATTTACTTCATTTTTTGTTTTGTTATTGGTATAGTTCAATGCTCGGATATTGTTTATTGACCCTTCAACAAGGGCTGTTGGTTTAACATTGAACCCTCACTTAGTCAGTAACAAGGCTCCATCATCTGTAAGTTTGCTTTACCTTTGCTTTCGCTAGCACACTATATAAAATGTATTTTTGGTATGGTCATAATATTCAACATATGCTAAAGTGAACCCTAATAGGTCGTTTTCTACTCTTGTGACTTAATTCCTGGGGAACCTTTGTTTAGCTGCTTACCTGTGTTCTTTTTTGCCCTTGTTCCCAAGAATCCTCTTTCCCAATGAGGATTTCATGATAAAACTTGAAGAAAGATGCAGTGTTTGTTCTTCTTATATTTATGTTTTTGCAAAGCAGCTAGTTAAAGTCGGCGATATCTTTGATCAATCTAGAGTAATCAGGGTTGATAAGGGGTCAGGCCTTCTTCTAGAAATTCCTACTTTTCCGGTTCCAACTCCAGCTTATGTCAATGTGAGTACATTAATTTACTTCCTAAGCATTTCCTGGAAAGTTCTTACCTAGACCTGACTTGTGGCTAGGAATGACACTACATCATTCATTGTTGGATGCCATTCTTAGCCACTAGGTCTATGAATTTTTCCTAGATCAGGTCTAGGTAAGAAATATCTGCATTTTCAGACATTCCATCCGGGATTTGATGTGTGAATGATGATTGTATTGCTTTTGATGTTCAGTTAGTTGATGCGGCTGACAAGGAAGTTCAAAAATTAGAGAAGAATTTTAAGGAAGGAAGCCATCTTCGTGTCAGGGTACTCGGCTTTAGGCACTTGGAAGGACTTGCAACTGGTATTCTAAAGGTTGTTTTTGCTCCATTGTTTGATGATTGCACTTATATCTGCGTTCACAGATCAACTTATTGCCAAAATAAGTCATTTTGGCTCCTCTGGTGATTGGGCAGCTTTTCTAGTGAAATGTGCAAACTATTTGATAATTTTGTCCCAGCATGCTTCAGGCCTAATATCAATTTTTTTTTCTTAACAGACTAGTGCCTTTGAAGATTTGATTTTTACTCACTCTGATGTAAAGCCAGGAATGGTGGTGAAAGGTAAAGTCATTGCAGTAGACAGTTTTGGTGCTATTGTGCAACTTGCCAGTGGTGTGAAAGCCCTATGTCCTCTACGACATATGTCAGAGTTTGAAATAGCAAAGCCTAGAAAAAAGTTTCAGGTTGTTAAATGTGGTTTTTTACAAGATGCCTTTGGACTTCATTTTTTGTGTGGGTTTTGAGGGTTCTAAATGCCATGCAATCGTTCAACTTTGCAGGTTGGAGTGGAGTTGGTTTTCCGTGTTCTTGGTTGCAAGTCCAAGAGGATCACTGTCACACACAAAAAGACTCTTGTATGCTAACTCCCGATAACTCTCATCTTCATCCAGTTTCTTCTATAAACTTTTATTTGTTGCTTTTTATGTATTCCAATTACAGTCTAGTCTTGGAGCATCTACTTTCTTGAAAGTATAAGATTTGAGGTCTTCTTTTTCACACAACTTTATCCTTATTGTGCCATTTATGTCCTGCTCGAACCTTGGGTTGGCTCGGGTGTAAGTGTAGTTTTAAGATGTCAAACGAGCATGAAAATGTTTAAAATTTGAGAAGGACTGAAGGTCTAACCAATTGTTGGATGACTGATCATATCTCCATCCTGCGGATAGAAACTATTGAATTCAAACTTTTGGTTTGTAAGATCATTTCACACGTGTAAAGTTGGTACTACTACCAAATGTATTCAGATATTGTCTGCTGATAGTTCTGTTACTATAGAAGTTCAAAGTGAGGGCATGGGGTCTGGGTGCTTATTAAGGGCAGATTTTGTGACCTTTTATCTCTTTTTCAGGATGAGGGATCGGCTATCAATTTTGACGTTTTAAACAAAGACCGTCACTTAGTATTTGAATTTTAGATGCCTGCCTTCTTTTATTGAATTTTTATTTTGATAATTTCAGGTTAAGTCAAAACTGAAGATTCTTAGTTCTTATGCTGATGCAACTGATGGATTAGTCACACATGGCTGGATTACAAAGACTGAGAACCATGGATGTTTTGTTCGATTTTATAATGGGGTTCAAGGATTTGCTCCCAGGTTTGCTATAAAGCAGTACAAGAATTTCATGGTTGTCTTGCATGCTTGTTATTTTTTGGTTAATTGTCTGCTGAAAACGTGTCCTTTACTTATCATAGACTGGGGTATCACATTTGTATGACCTTCATGATGTAAAATACAAAATCTATCTACAAGACAGGAATCGCAGGACACACTATTTTGAGCTGAGTTGTCTTTATTCAGTTTTGTGCAATGGATAAGATCGAGTTAGCAGCCTTAAGTTGAATAGCATGCCTAATGACTACACAATTATCTATTATTCCTATTATTTGTCCACTTCGCCGTCTATTGACTAGGTTGGTAAATAGTTACCCGGATCCCAGAGGTCAATTGCACAGAACCTTTGTACTGATCTTCCCCTGAAAATTCTCTATAAATAGAGCTGTCCTCCAATCCATCAAGTATCACCCTGCATTCAACCTGCTCCTGCGAAGAGGCCAATTTTTTCAAGAAAAGCTAGGGTTAAAAGAATTCTCTTTTTCATCCTTGCATTCGAGTTGCTTGTCAAAGCACTCCTTTCTCATGTCGTGTGGGTAGTAAGCCACTGTTACCTACCTGTCCTAATGTCAACTGTATTTCTCATTTGCATTAATGCTTGTACTTAAATGCGTATATCTTTAAGATCAGCATTCACTCGTCTCTCCTATTACTTGCCTCCACTGTCCATCCACTACTAAATTAGTGAGCATATTTCAAGATAATTAGGTGACTTTTAAACACTACATGGACATCAATGTCCTGCCTAATGAAGATGTTTAAGTAGTTCCAAACTCAAGTTTAGTTTTGTGGTCAAGGGATTCCAATTTCTGATTAAATTCCTCGGTATCATTGATATACACCAGTCCGTATTAGCAAAAAGTAGCACAGGGAATCCTGTTAAGTTCTCTTTCTCATAGTTTATCTCATCTGTATGGTGTATTCTGTATCTCAAAATTTTTCCATCTTGTACCATCTTACTCGCGTTGGAAATCCTGCATCTTGAACGAGTATTGCAGCTTGATGTTCGAGTATCCTTTTGGCTATGCACTGTTCTGTAAAAAGGATACAATATTAGCTTACTTTGATGGATTTTTATACTTTATTTAGTGTGTTTATAAGAAATATGCTGTGCTTCTTAAAAGTGGTTTGCATCAATGTGGGGAAAATACTTGTGTTTTTTCTCAATGTATCTTATTCTGGTCATCTGAGTCCCAAATTCAATGATGAATTCTTTGATTCCATATGTAGTACCATTATATAACAAGTTCTTTTACTTGGTGCAGGTCTGAACTTGGTTTGAATCCGGGGAATGATATAGGTTCTATGTATCATGTTGAACAAGTTGTCAAGTGTAGAGTTGTAAAATGCATTCCTGCTTCTCGTCGAATAAACCTCAGTTTCAACATGACACCAACAAGGTTTATTTCTGAAAATAATGATATTTGCCTCCGAGGCCATAAAATGTTCAGTTTATGTTAAACACCTTCTACATTTGAGATGGATCATATTATTATTGTGATTATTATTATTATTATTGTTGTTGTTATCATGTTTTGGTCTATATGATATTTTTCCTGCTATTCTTGGAATTTTGTTTGTTTTGTAATTTTCCATATATAATAATAAATTTCCTATTCTATTATGGTAAAATCTGAAGCTAAATGCTTCCACTGGTAACTCAATCATATACTGTTTTGTTGTTGCTTTGGTAGGATTAGTATTTCTCTTGATTGTCATCACAGGGAAGTTATATCACTGTTTCAGGAGCTGCAATATTTTTGCAGGAGGAATTATTGCCTCTGCACCACAAAGTTCATAAATTAGAAGCAAATTTATTGTTACCTAATTTGTGCTTCTCTATCCACCTAGATTTGTGCTTCTCTATCCACCTAGATTTGTGCTTATCACATTTTTCTAGTGAATGCTATATAAACAATACTTTCTACATTGGTCACTTTATTTGTCAACCTTTTGGTCAGTCTCTTTGTTTCTCACATGTATGTAATGTATTAATTTTTCTGCAGACAGTTACATGTTTCTATATCCCTTTTTCTTTTGAAAATTTGATAGGGCATCAAAGGATGAGAGTATGAAAGTGGGCAGCCTAGTTGACGGAGTTATTGAGCAGATTAAACCTCATGGAATTGTAGTGAAAGTTAATTCCTCAAGTCACATGAAAGGCACAATCTCTCTTGAACAGTTGGCAGATCACCACGGTATCTCAGCAGCCTTTCAGTATAGATTTTTTAGTCTTATATTTTTATAAAGTTTCTTAAAACTACTTTTTCCCTCTTTCCCTCTTTTCCTAGTCTTTTATTTATTTATTTTGGATACAATGAAACAGGTCTTGCTGATAAGCTGAGTTCTTGCTTAAAGCCAGGATATCACTTTGATCAATTGTTGGTTCTTGGTATTCTTCAAATTCTTTTTCTTTATCACCTTTCTTTATGCATTACTTTTCTGGCATTAAATTTCTGCAAGAGTAACGAGCCACAAAACAGTATCTTGTGCATCTCTTGGAAATTTAGTCCGAACATGCAACAATAATACAGTTTGAGAATTAAATCTTG
Organism: Penstemon eatonii; assembly: GCA_038501285.1. Taxonomy (NCBI): domain Eukaryota; kingdom Viridiplantae; phylum Streptophyta; class Magnoliopsida; order Lamiales; family Plantaginaceae; genus Penstemon; species Penstemon eatonii. The sequence continues at coordinate 86,702,225 of CM076710.1, read as the reverse complement.
ATTTATTAACTTTACTACATGATATATAAACCACACAGATATTGAAGGAAACAATCTCATTCTCTCTGCAAAGTATTCACTCGTTAACTCTGCCCAACAACTTCCAGTTGATTTTGACCAGATTCATCCTCACTCTGTGGTGCCGGTAAGATGTTGCTCGCTTTTCATTTGTTTTGTTTACCTTGAATTGCGTTGTATTATTGCACAACTCCTATTCTTAATGCCTGGCTGTTGCAAAATTTTCCCTTCATCCAATCCCTTTTCAGTTACAAGACAGAGATGAAAACAATTAGAAATTAATTTACATGATATATTGTAGGATTCTATTCTTAATGCCTTGTTGTTGCAAAATTTTCCCTTTATCCATTCCCATTTCAGTTGCAATATGTATATGTAAAAAATCAGAAGTTAATGCACTGTGTTCTATTTCATTTTCTCTCTGAGAGCTCAAATAAATTCCTGAACCAGGGGTATGTATGTAATATAATTGAAACCGGATGCTTCATTCGCTTTCTTGGGCGGCTGACTGGTTTTGCTCCCAAAAGCAAGGTATGTTTCTAACCTAGATACTTTTACTTTTTGATAATTAATTTAGATACTTATTTCTCTATAAAAATCTGTATAAATGATCCATGGTTGTGTTAGTAAATTGGGTTTTCGGAATGTTTGTTTGAAGGTTACTGATGATTGGAGATCAGATCTTTCTGAGGTCTTCTACATTGGGCAGTCTGTTCGCAGCAACATAGTGGATGTAGGTCAACTGGAATTATATGTATTAATGATTTCAGGATATTATTTTTTAATCTTTTATTTCTTTCTAACATCATCCCAGGTTAGTAGTGAATTGGGTCGAGTAACACTATCTCTAAAGCAGTCAATGTGTTGTTCAACGGATGCATCATTTATTCAAGAGTACTTCCTTTTGGAAGAGAAGGTAGAACCTGAAATTCATCTTGTCAAAAAATTTCTGTAAAGAAGAGTTACCTTTTATAATGGCTTGAAATAATAGAAAACTCACAAATTACTACATATTTGCATTGCCTGATTGGTAAATTTATTGATAAAATCCTCAAGGAGCATATCAAATACTTATCTAGGCATTATAACTCATACTCTTTTTCCTTGTTGAACTTATACATGTCTGTTGGTCTGGAGATGACATTTACATTTTCTTACCTATGGATATTAGAGGGTAAGGATGTAGAGGGATTATGTGGAGTTTGTTGTTGGAATGTTGTCTGTATTTGGTGTGACTTTCTTCGGGGAAGTCCAATTTTTTATCTGACTATCATGTTTCAGTTCCATTCTAGTAAACGGGAATTGCATTAGCTGTTTTATGCTCATATTTTAGACTCACTATTCTGAAATGTGCAGATCGCCAAGCTGTCTGATTCTGAAGGCCATGGATTGGGATGGGTCGATGGATTTGATATTGGTTGTTCTGTTGAAGGGAAAGTGCATGAAATAAAGGATGTTGGTGTTGTTGTCAAATTTGAGAAATACAATGACGTCTACGGTTTCATATCACATTATCAGTGTACGCTTTCTTTGAAGATTCGGAATCAGTTTTTATTTGCTTCTTGAAAAATAATATATTGCATGTACTTCTTTGCAGTGGCTGAAATCCCCATGGGATGCGACTCTGTTATCCAAGCTGTAGTTCTTGATGTTTCCAAGATTGAACGCCTGGTGGATCTTTCTATGAAGCCAAAGTTCATCAATAACCGTGCAAAAGAAGAGAGCTCTTCCTCAAAAACTTCTAAGAAGGTTAGCCTTGTTTTTCGGCTTGTATCATCCCAGGAAGGTCCCTTTTGTTTCTGTCATGGGACTCCACGTGACCATTGGCTGTTTATCTAAATTTCTCTATTCTTTGTGTCTTCTAAAGTCGTCGTGCCCCATAGATGTTTCTGTTTGTGTAAATTAAAACCACCACCCTTGCGGTCTTTTTCCTTCCATGCTTGATTTGTTTCTTAACTGCAGAAACGCAAAAGAGAAGCACATAAAGAGTTGGAAGTGAATGAAATTGTGAATGCAACAATTGAGATTGTGAAGGAAAATTACTTGGTAGAAAACATTTTTTCTCTTTAATGTTTGTATAATCTGTTACTTCATGGTCCTTAAGGTAATGGTGTAATGCTAAACATTGATCCCTTTTTCCCACTACTTTTCTCGAAACAGGTTCTCTCGCTTCCAGCCTATGACTTTACCATAGGCTACGCATCAGTCACAGATTACAACACTCAGAAATTACCTCCTAAGCAGTTTACACATGGACAAAGGTGAGTTTCTGAAATTGCTTTACGAAGAACTGGTTGGCAGATCTATATTCGGGGGTGGTGTGGTGTGGTTGTCTTGGACTGCTTCTAAACTGTATGTCATTGTCTAGAAAAATGATAAACCCATTAATCTGTTGTTATTAGGTGATTAATGATTTTAGAAGACTTCAAACTAGGAATGCATGTCTGACATGAATTACCAAATTGTTGAAAATGAATATTAAATGTAGGGCATAGAGTGCAAGCCATATTTAGTGGTCATGATTGTTCTACGTGGATTCTCTTATACGGACAAAAAAGTATTTTTTAAGGTATACATGATTAAACAAACAATTAAAGCAACATCATCTTAGCCGAGGTGAAATGCTTGCTCATGTGCATAGATGCATGTATAGAGTTCCATGGCCTGATATCTCTCCAAGTATTTTTCATAAATTACTTGGCTTTAAGCATCCTGGAGAATTGGTGAATCTGTGAGTAATTCCGGCACTCTATTCAAGATATGCATAAAAAAAACTTTTAATTCCCCAAGGCCTTCTCAAGCTGCAAATTGATATACTCTTACCCTGTATGTCTTGCTGCATGCCTAAAAGATGCCTTCTAAACATATATAAATATCTAAGACTACCAAGTTTTTCATCTCTTAAAATCAGCCAATGAAGAATTGATCCGGTATTATAATTTTTTAATATTTAAACGCTCCTTAGGAATGTAGCTAAACTTAAATAGCTGTTTCTTGAAATACATTTTTGAACTGCCATGTATACTCCTTTGCACATAGTATATTCTTTTTTGAATTTTGGTTTTCTGATTTTTATTTTTGTCAATTAGAGGAACTGAGGAACCAGAATTTGCTTAATTATTAAATAAGATTGAACATTTCCATTGCTGTAAAACACTAAGAGCTTTATTTCTTGATCCTTCTAGCTATAGCTTTTAACATGGGTATTTTGTTGTTGCAGTGTAACTGCCATAGTTATGACTCTTCCAGCTCCTGCAACAGGCGGGAGATTGCTGCTGCTTCTCAAATCTTTAACTGATGGTGTTGAGACATCCAGTTCTAAACGGGCGAAGAAGAAATCTAGCTATGAGGTTGGATCACTTGTTCAGGCAGAGGTAGGATCATTTCTTCATCCTGTGACAAGATCGATTGTTTTATAACAAAAAAACATTTGGTATTTGAATGTTGCATCATTTCTTTTTTCAGATTACTGAAATAAAGCCTCTTGAACTCAAAATGAAATTTGGTTCTGGATTTCATGGAAGAATACACGTAACAGAGGTCGGGAGTCCTTTAGCTTATATACTTTTTGTTGGAGATGAGACTTAAAATTCTATTTTAAAAGTTCTACATATTGAGGAAAATATGGTTGTAAATGATTTAAAATGTTTATTGACAGGCAACTGATGATAATTCTACTGAAAGTCCCTTAAGTAGCTACAGAATTGGCCAAACACTAGCAGCAAGGATTATATCTAATGGCACTAAGACAGAAAACAATAAAGGAAATCATCGATGGGAATTATCCATTAAACCTTCTTTGCTTAAAGGTAAGCATTTATCAAAATTATTCATATTATGTTGCTTTCATAACTACGATGATGCATTATAGGTCAATATCGTATAGATAAAATCCATTTTATGCTAACAGTGAATGCATTTTTAGACGAATTCTATAGATCACTCACTTGGCCATCTTAATCTGCAATCCTGGTCTTTCTTGTTGTTTATCAGCCTGCTTCACATTAACTCACATTATTGTTACTGGCAACCTTATTTCTCTTACTTCCTTAACGAAGATATCAGGCAGTACATCTGCCCTATGTTTACATCACATACTTTGCTTATTCTCTTCAATTGACTAATTGTCTTTGCCACCATTTTATATATGACTCCAACAGCTGGGCATATTAATTGAATTACTTATTCACACTGCACTTTTCCAGCTTAAATTGATGATGCATGATTGGACTATATTTTTTGTGTTTATTTATTTATTATTTTATTTTATTAATATTTGTAATTACTGAAGCAGGGAAATTTTTGAATTACTTGAAAAGCATTACTTCACTACAGTTTCCACTAAATATTATTCAAACTCTGAATCCTTCAATCTGCAAACATTCTGCATATAAAGTATCTTATATGCATGTGTGCATATGCATCATCTTTTCGTGCAGAACACCCTTGCTGCATTGTATATAGTTCGTGCTGCTTGATTGTGACACATCCCTGTCTTCAGTGAAGATTTCACATATGACATCTTTCTATGTTTGTTGTCTTCTAGCACTAGGTTTCGTTGTAAACTATTACCACTAGAGTTGATGTATACTGTTACATTGGTTTCTCTACGGATCAATTCTGTTATCTCTCTGCATTTCTTTCTCTCCCCATCCATAATCCTTGAATTCACTGATTAACTGATTTTACGTTTCAAATCGCGTTGCACATTCAGGATCGAGTGAAGTAGATGGCTTTTTATCTGCTGAAAACTTTAACTATTCATATGGCCAACGTGTTTCTGGATATGTGTATAAGATTGACTGTGAGTGGGCCTGGATGACGATATCTCGAGATGTGAATGCTCAGCTTTATATTCTTGACAGCTCATCTGAGCCTTCTGAACTTGTAGAGTTTCAGAAGCGGTTTAATGTGGGCAAGGCACTTTCAGGTTACGTAATTGGTGCAAATAAGGAGAAGAAATTACTTCGTGTGGTCTTGCATCCGTTGCCTGTTGGTATGGTGGAACTCAAAGAGAATGATACTGATCGTCTTTCAATATTCCATATATTGGAAGGTAGTTATGTGGGCGGCAGGGTTTCCAAAATTCTTCCTGGTGTTGGTGGATTGCTTGTCCAAATTGATGGTCACCTCTATGGTAAGGTTCATTTTACTGAACTGACAAACTCGTGGGTCACCAACCCTCTTTCTGGTTATCACGAAGGGCAATTTGTGAAATGCAAAGTTCTGGAAGTTAATCGTGTTGCCAAAGGCACAGCCCACATTGATTTGTCACTGCGATCAACACCAAATGATTCACATAACCATGAAAGTGACATGTAAGCATAAATCTTCATTAATTTTGTAAAGGTTTTTCCTAATTTTAACTTGAGATTTTGTCTATGATTCATTAATCTGGTTCCCTTCAAGTCATCATAGGGATCACATGCATCCATTGTTTCATGTGTTGCCTGCTCATCTATTATGGTTTTTAACTCTGCGGACAGTAAATTTTTTTTTTTAACGTTTTCCATCATTCTACAGGTCCAAGTTAATTTACAAAGCACCTATAGAATGATGTTGACACCTTTATTACTTGCAGATCGTACTTGTTGCTTTTGTAGTTGGATGAGTTCTTTCCTATGAGAATTATTTCCTGAGCCTATTTAAATCTCTTTTTCTGTATTAACTTGGTGGGTTAATTTTCACAAGTCCTAATGATTGATCAAATTTTTCTGAAGGGACTAGAAATAAAGGTAATTTGTAAGCTGAATTTTGGATAGTGAGTGTTGCCTGTCACTTGAAAATTGAAAATTTGCCTGCCTTTTTCATTTTCCCTCATTTTTCCATATATATAAATATGAAAATCTTGAAGCCAGGAATTTAATTTATACAGCGAAAGTTGAGGGAGCTTAGAGTATAGCCTTTTAATCTTCCAATTATAGGTTCCCAGATCATGATTTAAGAATCAAAGGGCTTGCTTGTAGTATATTGCCAATCAGAATTTGTAATATAGCTGTACTTTTGGATCTAAATCTCTCATCTGGAATAACATATGCTAATTATTTCCAGGCATTCTTCTACTCGGCATGTGAACAAAATAACAGATCTGCATCCTAATATGGCTGTACAGGTAATTTTTATTTCCTTGCGTTGATTGACATGTACGAAGAATTTGTGCCACCATTGTGTAACATTAGAGATCCCTTGCTCTTTATTTCTGCAATCCATTTTAATTGGTGAATTGCGAAACTGCTAATGAAGTTTAAATTCCATCAGTATAAAGCAAATTTAATAATAATTTACCGATTTGTCTCAACACTGATTCCATTTCTTGTTCTTTGAATCACAATCTGATCATCTCTCTTGCATTGGTTGCTGCAGGGTTATATTAAGAACATATCTTCAAAAGGTTGTTTTATTATGCTTTCTCGGAAGATAGACGCAAAAGTTCTTATTTCTAATTTGTCGGACCGTTTTGTTGAAAATCTGGAGAAAGAATTCCCTGTTGGCAAACTTGTGGTTGGCAAGTAAGTCTTTTTTGTTTTTTGCGTGCATCCATGTTGATGCTATTAGCAACCACTAATGCATTTCATGCAGGGTGCTAAACGTGGAGCCATTGTCCAAGCGTGTAGAGGTGACTCTAAAGACTTCAAGTGCAATCAGTGTGTCAAAGTCTGATACTAATTCTCTTAGTAATATGAATGTTGGAGATATTATATCTGGAAGAATAAAGCGTATGGAGTCCTATGGCTTGTTTATAAGCATTGATCACACAAATGTGGTAAGTATTATGTAATTCTGACTATCATGTTGAATGATATTGTTTTATTTAATTGCATGATACTTTTGCACATGTATTTTTGCTGGGTGGCTGTAGCCTGTAGGTAACAAGTACTTTGTAGAAACCTATTAGCTGCACTTTAGTTGACCAACTTATTGCAGCCTGGGTTTCACTTTGGACCATTGTGTTATGTTGCCATCATCTACTACATTTTGCATTTCCTCTTGAATACGCCAACATGCTAATTATTTGATCAAAATTTCATCCTGTAAGCGCCATAGCCATACACTGTGGCCTCTATAAATCAAATGAAAACATTAAATTTTTTGGGTGGTGGCATGCATTACAACCAGACTCATGAGCTTTTGATCTCTCACTTTTCTAGGTTGGGTTGTGCCATATTTCGGAGCTTTCTGATGATCATATAGATGATATCGAGACAAAGTTTAATTCAGGAGACAAAGTGATGGCAAAAGTTTTGAAGGTAAATTCTTTATTCATGTCATATCTTCCTTCCAAATCCTTCCAAATAAGTCACATTCTTGAATCTTACCAATTGTGAGAATGGAGTGGTTAAAGCATCGGCACTCATAAATGATTGAAGCTAAAATTTTATCACCTCATTTAACTTTTCTTTCAGGTGGATAAGGATAGAAATCGAGTTTCTCTTGGGATGAAGAGTTCTTATATCCAAGATGAAGTTTTGCAAACAACTACAAGTCAAACCCCTGATTTTATGGTAGTGTCTGAGCCAATATTGTTGCCACACAGCAACTCTGCTAGGATTGAGAACACAAATAATGAATTCGACAGTGGACCTATACTAGCCGATATTGAATCTAGGGCTCTTGTTCCGCCCCTTGAGGTTAATCTTGATGATATAGAAAGCTTAGACATTGAAGGGGATGTCGGTCCAAGTGTAGCAAATGCTTCTGATGCCGAAGTTATAGAAGAGAAAAACAAAAAGGGAGCACAAAAGAAAGCACGGGAAGAGAGGTAGGGCCCCTTTGCTCTGTTTTTTTTGGATAAACTTAAATTAATTGATCAGAAGAAACTAGAAAACTGAAAACAAATGCTTCTGATAATTGGATTTTTTATTTGTTAAAGATATATGTTGGCGTGTTGTCTGGGGGTCTAATTTTGTAATGCCTGTGCACAGGGAACGAGATATAAGGGTTGCTGAGGAAAGACTGCTGGAAAAAGACACTCCAAGGAATGCAGATGAATTTGAGAAACTTATACGCAGTTCCCCAAATAGCAGCTTTTTATGGATAAAATATATGGCTTTTATGCTCTCTTTGGCAGATATCGAGAAGGCGCGATCCATTGCTGAGAGGTATAATTCAATTAGTGTTAGAATTGTGCTGCTAATCTCATTTAAAAAATTGAATTTTAATGGATACTTTTTATTAAGTCTATGCTATATAATATCTCTCTTTGATTCACGTTTGACTATCACTTTTGGGCCTGTTTATTGTCAGAATAGAAAAGTAATGTACTATTGGCCCTGTTTCACTTTTGAATTGTAATCACATGTAAATCAACAGAGCCAAAGTGGCTTAATTTTGTAAGAAAGTGTTTTTCTTTAATTTCCTCTTTGTCAGCTCAGTATTTTAATCATGCTAATTTTCACAATAAGGAAATTTGTGATCACTCTCTCACCCCCCCTCCCCTGCCCCTCTCGCTAAACCCTGATCCATTGTTTAATTAACTCTCAACTTTTTCTTTGTATTAGGGCTTTGAGGACAATAAATATCCGAGAAGAGTCTGAAAAGCTGAATATATGGGTTGCTTATTTCAACTTGGAAAATGAGTATGGCAGTCCTCCTGAGGTACTATGAAGAACCCTTTCCCGAACATTCATTTTTGTGTAGTAATTGATGGTTTTCGACTTTTAGTATAAAAATAAGAAATGAAGCAGTTAAAGTTATGCTGATTTGATTGTTTCTTTCCTTCATAAAAACCTAACAAAAATTTATTTTCTTCAAACTAGGAGGCTGTAACAAAAATATTTCAAAGAGCATTGCAGTATTGTGATCCCAAAAAGGTGCATCTTGCTCTCCTGGGAATGTATGAGAGAACAGAACAACACAAATTGGCTGATGAACTACTTGACAAAATGACAAGGAAGTTCAAGCATTCAAGCAAGGTACAACATATTGTATAGTATATTACTGTATTCTCTCCTCTCAATTTCTTACTCATCGCGCTGTTGTGAAATATATTGGCTGTGGTATTCAGGTCTGGTTGAGAAAGATTCAGTCTCTTCTGAAACAAAATAGTGATGGGGTTCAGTCAATCCTGAACCGTGCTATCCTCTGCCTTCCCCGACACAAGCATATAAAAGTTATTTCTCAGACTGCTATCCTTGAGTTCAAGTGTGGTGTTCCAGATAGAGGGAGATCCATGTTTGAGGGCATGCTTAGAGAGTATCCCAAGAGGACAGATCTGTGGAGCGTTTATCTTGATCAAGTAAAATTCTCGAACTCAACCATTGTCTGAAGTTGAGAATGGAAAACTCTACTTTTAGTATGTTGAACCTTCAGTACTTTCCGTCCCATGCTTTACAGAATTGAACTTTTGATCCCAATGTTTTAAATAATTTGCACCTTTGGTCTCACCACCCTCTTTCTAATCCATTTTTTGCACTTTCAATCCATAGAATAGCTTTTATTATGCACTATTGTTCACAAATGACTCTTTTTCACTTTTGCCTATTTGGTCCTAAATTTGGTGAAAAGAGGGGATACAGGCCAAAAGTGTAAAACATTTCTGGAAGTTAGGAACAAAAGTATACTTTTGTAGAACGAGGGATACAAGTGCTGTTGGTGCAGCAGTTCTGTAGGACTAAAAATGCAATTTTGCCAACCCTAAGATAAATTGAGAAAAATTTCTTCTTCTCTTAATCTCTCATCTAAAAGAATAAGAGGACCTGTGTTTCTAGTACTTTGGTCTATTAGTATTCTATGCAACTTGTTTTGAAATTGCAGGAGATTAGGCTTGGTGATGTTGATTTGATTCGTGCTGTGTTTCTAGTACTTTGGTCTATTAGTATTCTATGTGACTTGTTTTGAAATTGCAGGAGATTAGGCTTGGTGATGTTGATTTGATTCGTGCTTTATTTGAAAGAGCAATAAGTTTGAGCCTCCCCCCCAAGAAGATGAAGGTGCGTAAACTTGATTTACTGCATATAATTAATCCTAATTGTTCTCCTCTCACTACTACAATTCTTTTTTATATATTTATGTCTAATACTTGGAGGTTGTTAATTGCAGTTCTTATTTAAGAAGTATCTCGAGTATGAGAAGTCCTTATGTGATGACGAACGAATTGAGTCTGTCAAGAAGAAGGCAATGGAATATGTTGAGAGTACCCTTGCTTGATAATTAGTTTGTCTTTGTTTCACAAGCAAGTCAAATTTACTAAAAACTCAAGCTGCATTGATTGGTTACTTAAAGAAGAAAGAAATTGGCTATAAATAGAGCGATACACCTTCTATAACTACATAAAACATACATGAAAGGCTCTTTCCACACCATGGGCTGCTTATTGTGCTGAAATTGGCTTTGCTTCGTTCTTTTGTGCTTTTGATATTCAATTTTGTAGATTAGGTAGATGTCGTATGGTTAACAAGGAACCAATGTAGCAGATTACGCCCCCCTACCCAAAATCTATGTGTTCGTCACATTTTGTCTCTGCCTGATTGACTGTACACCTGTTATCTGATCGGGTAAAATGAAATTTTTTTTGCCATTCTAGACCAGTTAAACACATCTGTACAATGGTTTTCGATACATTTGGTCTAGAAAATAACATTATCTACATTGATATGGGTGAGTTTGGCATAGTTGTGGAAACACTCAATGTTATTTCCAGACCTCTGTTGTAATTTTAAAGGTGTTTAGCCACTTAAAATGAAAAATATTTTTGGTCTTTTGGGGTCTTTTTAGTTGTTTGGCTTTTGTGGTTTCTGTTACTTGATTTGATAGTTTAGAATTTTTATAAAGAGCTTTTCGATTTCTTTGGCTTTGTGAGATTTTGTTTATGGAAGTACATGATGCATCTCCATAATATAGTTGGTTGCATCGTTTGCAAATTGATAAAAGACGGAAAAACACATTATCACTCATCTCTGCAATGCAAATTGATAAAAGACGGAAAAACACGTTATCACTCATCTATGCAATGCAATCGAAGTTTCATTACAAAAACATCATAATTGTATGATTATGCAGAAAAATAAATTACTAAATAACTCATCTAATGAGAAGAATAGTCTAACTTCAAACTAATGTTGATATGTGAAATGATTATTGGGTTTATGTATTTATACATATCATTGATGAGAAATAACTGTTAAATTATATTTTGCATGCAACATGAAATATACCTTTGCAAAATGTCAGCGAAAAGCTTCTTCAAGTGTAGCATAGTTATCATATGTATCATCTATCACGGCCACCATTAATTCGCAATCTTTTAGCAAGTGCTATTTTAAGCCAAGAGTATTGAGGTTCAAAATGTCACGTCATGATCCAAAAATAGCACTCCACCAATCTATCTTTCGCGTGTGGCAATTTTGACTTAAAGTAAAAGTTATTCCACCACCTTATAAATAATTAAATTACATCAAATATATGTAAAAAAGTTTTTTTTCTTCTTCTGAACAAAAGAAAAGAAAAAGGTGGTACTAATTACTAATTGGTACTAGAGCTAGATATATAACATGTACCTAGTGAGATGACATAGCTTACTTGTACAAATTCTGCAAAAAATTAAAGTCCAGTTTGGCAAATTTGAGAAGCATTTCATTATTGGAGTCGTATTTTTCCATAGATTGAAATGTAGTTGACGGATTCTATTCTGGGTACACCCCTATGGAGTGATTGTTGCAGAACTTGTTCAATTTCGTCGCGAAGATATCCATCTAATATTATTTTATTATCATCATCATTATGTAATATTAGCATGCGATTAAGATGATGATTAGTAAATTAAGGCTACTGCCTCTTCTAAGAAATTTTCTCCGTGCATTCGCAATTGCACTGCTTGGTACATTTCATTGAATTCATCATTAGTAGCACTGTTCTTAAACTTGTCCAAGACATCTACACACAAAATTATAGATATTTAATTAATTACATTATGGTATTATATATACAATTAATTATTGATAAGCTATATATATACATATTTATATTTATATATATATATATATATGTGTGTGTGTGTGTGTGTGTACCACAAGGAGCATTATTTATAATTCCTTGTTTCTTCCTTCATTTCCTCAATGGCTTTAGCATACTTTTCTTGTACTTATATATATTTATTTATACATATTATATATGTGATTAATGAAATGCAAGACACCCCTTGTATTATTCTTAATTGACCTAGAAGGCCCTGTGTTATTTTTATATACCAAAAGACCCCGTATTTGTTATCAAGTAAAAGGCATTTATTCGAGGCCGCAATGTCTAAGTGCGAGTATATTTTATGATTTGTGAGGAAAGGGCCAATCTATCCCTATATGCTATTCTGCCTGACGGTAGGTGGCTGGTATTCATTTTTCAATTGGATCGAATTAGCACAATTTTTGTATGTCGTGACTTTTTCTATAATATAGTTGTATCTTTGAGATATTTAAATTGGCAGCATCTTCCAGTCTGTCTAATTAAAACAAATCATGGATTGAAGAGATTACTGGAGTAATAAATTTCGTAGATCTATGCATTTAAATTATTAATTCATAATGTCATAAATTCATGTGAGGCTATCTCATCCAGCGCAATGTCACCTCGATTAGAGTTACTAACAGGACTAATATATTACTTATTTGATCCAATTTTATTCTATATCCGATTTTTTTGGTACAGTTGACCAATTTGTTAAACTAAATTTATAAAAATTATAATAAATAATTTAATTAATATATTTCACTAATAAGTTGATATGATAATATATATATATATATATATATATATATATATATATATATATATATATAGTAATATTTAAAATATTTAATACACCACAAATGTGAATAATTTAATATGATAAATCACTAAAAATTAATTTTTTTTTTATATGATATTGTAACTAATAGAGTAAACATTATGGTAGGGATAGGGATGAATTATATTATAGTATACTCTTCTCTTAGTCCAATATTGAATTTGAATTATATATATATATGGGGTTTAATCTCTTTTGAGATGGGTCGGATACATTAAATATGTACCTCTTCCAACAGGAATACGAACCTGAATCCGCTACTTTGTAAGTCTCTTCCACTAATCCAACCACTTATTGGTATTTGAATTATATATTGATAGTTGGTTCCATTCGATTAACTTGATTCCAATTTTTCAAACAGATATGGACCCAGTGTCAGCGAGTGAGTGGCTGGCCTTTTTTCCTCTTTGGCTATCCAAAGAAGACCACATGAGGGGTTAATTATGTAATTATTTATTTTCTTTAGTCTTCTCTCTTTTTCCTTCGTCATTCTCTATTTCTTTTTTCTTAACTTGCACTATAAGTGCCTCCTTCTTTTATTAGATTTGAAAATTAAATTTCTGAAAGTACTTTCAGAAATAAATAGAAGCTTTATAATTTCTCGATTTTTTATAATTTAACATGATAAATCACATAAAATTAAATTTTTTTGATATGATATAATAACTAATAGAGTAAAAATTATACAGTATTATAGTATACTCCTCTCTTGATCCTAGATTGAATTTGAAATATATTCATCGTTGGTTCCATTCAATCACCTTGACTTGATTCCAATTTTTCAAACAGATGTGGACCCAGTGTGAGTGGCTGGCTGGCCATCCAAAGAAGACCACGTGAGGACGTAATTAACCTAACTTTGAAAAATATAAATAAATGAGGGGAGAAGGCTAGTCCTCCAAAGTGTTACTATTATATATACATCTACAAACAAGTTAAGAATTAATAATAATGGCCTTGTCAATGTTCACTGAAAATTCAGAAATGATTTGGTACCTCTTGATTTCTTTCTCTTTAGCCCTTGTTGTTTGGTCAATAATATCCAGGAAAGCTGGTGGTGGCTCCTCGAATAAGCCACCAGGGCCAGCCGGGTGGCCGTTGATCGGAAACATATTGGATGTGGGAATGATGCCTCACCAGAGCACACACAAACTTAAGGCCAAGTACGGGCCCGTGCTCTGGCTAAAACTCGGTATGTCCAACGCTCTAGTGGTACAATCAGCCAAAACTGCTGAAGAGCTTTTCAAGAAACACGATCTCCAATTCTCGGATAGAAAAGTTCTTCATTCTTTTACAGCGTGCGATCACGACAAGGGGTCCTTTGCCGTAGCTCGCTATGGTGACTATTGGCGAATGATTCGAAAGTTGTGTGCGACAGATCTCTTGTCCCAGAAAAGGATCAATGGTGCCGCAGCCACACGACGGAATTGTGTTGACGTGATGATGCAATGGATTAAAGAAGATTCTGCAAAAGGATCATCAGGGATAATCCAATTAGAAAAGTACTTAATCCTCATGACTTTTAACGTACTCTGTAAATTCGTGATCTCTAAAGACATCATGGGCACAAATTCTGAGATAGGGCATGAGTTCCATGAAGCCATGACCAAGTACCTGCAATGGAGTGGGACACCAAATTTGGTGGATTCATTTCCATTCCTGAAACCTTTTGATCCTCAAGGAATCAAAAGGAATGCGGAGAAGTATTTGACTAAGTTGATAGACATGGTTGGTGGGTTTGTTAGGGAAAGAGTTGAGGAAAAGCTGTCGGGGAAACACAAAGAAACAAAAGATTTCTTGGATGCGCTCCTGGAAAATGATGGAAAAGGAGATCAACTTTCAGAGAAGAATGTAATTCTAGTGATTCTGGTACAAATTATTAACTTACAATTTAGTAGTAGTAGTAGTAGTTTTACTTACAATTTATACTATACTATGATTAATGTAATAATGTCTTCTTTCTTAATTTCTGCTGCAGGAAATGCTTTTTGCTGGAACTGAAACTACGAGCAGCACAATTGAATGGGGGATGGCTGAGTTGTTGCACAATCCAGACTCGTTAAGAAAGCTTAAAGACGAGCTTGATCTGGTCATAGGACATTCAAGAAAGGTCGAAGAGGGTGACTTAAACAAACTGCCCTATCTACAGGCGGTGGTCAAAGAAACGATGAGGCTACATCCTACGGTTCCTTTCCTTCTTCCGCGAAATTCAATGGAGGATACTAATTTCATGGGATACTTTATACCCAAGGACACAATGGTAATTAACTAATTAATGTTGCAATGAAATTATTATATATATATATATATATATATATAT
Source organism: Penstemon eatonii (assembly GCA_038501285.1). NCBI lineage: Eukaryota > Viridiplantae > Streptophyta > Magnoliopsida > Lamiales > Plantaginaceae > Penstemon > Penstemon eatonii. Next base: position 86,687,109 of record CM076710.1, on the reverse strand, counting down.
GTACTAATTTAATTAATTAATTCATATATATATATATATAGGTACTTGTGAACGCTTGGTCGATACAAAGGGATCCTGATTCATGGGAAGATCCTCTTACCTTCAAACCGGAGAGGTTTATTGACTCGAAAATCGACTCAAAAGGACAAAATTTTGAGTTGATTCCATTTGGTTCCGGCAGAAGATCTTGCATTGGAATGCTCATGGGTGAAAAAATGGTTACCCTTACTTTGGGCAGATTGATACATGAGTTTGACTGGAAACTCCCTCCTAATGTTACCCCACAAACTATGGATATGAGGGAGAAATTGGGAATCTCACTTAACCTTTTGGACCCTTTCAAAGCAATTCCACTTCAAAGAAATTACTTCTGAATAATATTGTAATGTATTTCATATTAATTTAATAAATATCGTTCAATTGAAACAAATTAATTCTGTTCTGATTTCTGAAGCTGTTATTGTTTTTTCTTTTTGTTTTTGTTATCATATCATGGTCGTCGTCTGTGTCATCCTAGGCAACCTTGACTGTTTTATTTGATTTTTGTCATCTTATGGAATAGGAAAAATTGTTTTTTTGGTACCATAGAATAGGTTAATTTGCACTTTTGGTACCATTGGATACAAAAATATAAATTTGGTACCATAGAATTGATTTTCATTGCAATTTTGGTACCAAATTCAATTTTTCTACAAAACTAATGGCAATTTACCCCCTACAAAATGCATAATGTTCAATTTACCCCTCTATAATTTGGATAAAAATCAATTTACCCCTGTAAAATTTTTAATGAAAAAATTTACCCCATTCAGCCGGAGATTGTAACTCACTTGCCGAAATTGAGAGTAGGCATTCAAACTATTTTATAACAAAGGGGGGAAAATTGCCACATTTATCGTAACACAAGGGGTAAAATGTCACATTATCATAATAAAAGTGGATAAATTAAAGTGCCGCCTATGAAAATATTAGGGAGGCGATGTAAAACTTTTACAAAATTTCAGGGGGTAAAATGCTCTTTTTTAAACCACGAGGGGGTAAATTGAATATTATGCATTTTATAGGGATTAAATTATCATTAACTTTGAGAAAAAAATTGGGTTTGGTACCAAAGTTGTAATGAAAATCTATCATATAGTACCAAATTTGCATTTTCATATCCAATAATACCAAAATTGCAAGTAAATATATTCTACGGTACCAAAAAAGCAATTTCCTCTTTATGGAATATATATAGAGTTCAAAACATGATTCTCCATATTATCTATTGGTCCTTAAGTTTCTTCTCTTATTTTTCAGAGCCTTTTCATTATATATTTTGTCCAATATACAAGAATAATATACCACAGTTGTTTAAAAAAAATCCATAATATACAGAGTTCATTTATATATATGTATAATTTTTTTTATAATTAATAATGTAACAAATAAATAAAGTTATTGCATAGAGTGTTAAATATTATATTATTGGGTTAAATTTGAATAGGGCCTAAAAATTGACGTTTGAATAACATGTAAGCTAAACTTGAATTGAGTAACCGCTCAACTTCATTTTCTGTTGTTTTTCAAGGGTTTAGTCCATTTTGAGACGCATCAGACACATTAAGTGGAATTAATTCTCTTCTAACATGAATGTGAACTTGTGTTAGCTACTTTGTAGAGACTTCAACTAGACCAATCACTCTTCTCAAAAAAAAAAAAAAAACCTAGACCAATCACTCAACCTCATTACATATACTCTACTTATTTAAAAGGGTTAAATACACTTTGCCCCTCACCCCTCCTAAAGTATGGGGTGTATCAATTACCCCCTAAAGTATTATTTGTCACACTTACTCCCTCAAGTGTTGATTAATTAAAGTTATATTTTTCTTGTCCAAATTACCATTCCCCCTTCATATATGTTAATGAGTAGTCTTAATCTCATGCTAAATTTATTTTTAATTTCAATTTTACATCAAATTGTGTTATTCTTTTCGGGAAAGAAAAATCGTACTTCGTACAAAAAAGAAATTCTCATTATTATTTCACCGGTTATTATATTTATATTCGTTATTATTCAATCAATTATTATATTTTTACCTCAATTATTATTTAAACAATTGTTATCTTTCTCTATTATTTTTTAAAAATTTCTAGTAGCTCTTCGAATTATAAATCAACACGAGATTAATCAAACCGTCATTCTAACCAATACACATCTAATTTTTCATATTTTTATTCTAATTGTTCAAAACTTGCACCAGCTTGTCTATGCCATATGAAACTTCCATTCAAATCATTTTTTAACCATTATACGTCTAACTGAGTTATTACTTGCATTTCAATTATCAAAACCAAATTTACGAACAATTTTTTTTCATCGTCATGCCATATGAACTGGTGCAGGTTTGAAACATTTATGTAAAAGCCTGAAAAATTAAATGTCTAATGGTTATAATGACAATCTGAATTTCGTGTTGATTATGAATTCAAAGAAGTACTAGAAATTCTAAATAATAATGAAGAAATATCGCAATTGTGCCAATTACAATGAAGGTAAAAATATAATAACAGATTGAATAACGGATAAAAATATTTAATAATTAGTAAAACAAAAATCAAAACATTTCTTTGTAAGAAGTAAGAAAAAAAATCACCAAAAAATATAATTTTTTTTTTGAGATAACCAAGAAAAATATAATTGAATGTAAAATATGAACTTAAGAACAAACTTTTTATGAGGTTAAAACTAACAATCATTGGCACATATAAAGAGGAAGGGTAATTTGACTTTGAGCAAGAAAAATTAAAACTTTGACTACTAAACAGTGGAGGAGAGTATTCTAGAACGGTAATTGATACAGTCTCCATGCTTTATGGGGCAAACTGTATTTAACTCTAAATTATTTTACTTAATTAATTAATTGATTTATATTTTACGCGGTCAAATGTATTTTTGACCATAATTAATGTAGGATCCTTTTATAATTCGACTCGTGTAGGAGCATTCCTTTTAATAGTATATTTTATAATTGACTCGTGTAGGAGGAGCATTCCTTTTAATATTACTTGTCAATCTGTCAAAAAAGACTTAAAGTATCATACTATAGTTGACTAGGGATAATGACTAGTTTTAATATTTATAGTACCTTTACCAATAATAATATATCTAACCTAAAAAATAAGTCGATCTATGGATGGAAGGGGCCGGGGTGATTGCGAAAGCATATAAAAAATATAAAATCGTGAAATTGATGATCGATCTTGCTTAAAACTTCATTTCAAAATTTTCTGTAAGTTGACAATTAATAGAATATGAAGTATTAATTATAAAGTAATTACACTGATCATCCCATTTTAAAAAATTATTATTCAAACTATTTAGAAGGTAATAGATTGAGTTAGAGTTTACACATGCTAATTGACAGAAACAAAAATAGCTAGTAACCAAAAAGAATTCAATAAAAAGCTAGCACATGAAGGCTCCAACCGACCGTCATTGATTGGTGTAGATCTGCGCATCATGGCTCTAGAGGTGTAGAATTAGAATTGTGGCAATACACAATTAATGACAATTAATGTTGGGTTTTCAACTGACGAATAGTAATTTGTTTTTTTAAATCAATAATCAAATGTCAGTCACTTTGCACATAATTTAAATTTTAACATAGGCTAGGCTAGCATCAATTGTATTTGTTGGTACATTTTCATAAATACCCTTATCATTAAATGGTTTAATTTGTTGAGCTTTATATTATTAATGCGTGAAGCGTACGTGATTTCTACAATTAAATCTTTTCATCAACTGAATCTTCTCAATTACCAATGATACTTCTATTCTATGTCTAGAATAAAATAGATCGCCTGTTGGAAACATCATTAATATTAATAGTAATATACAAGTTCGAAAAAGCAGAGCACTAAATCCAACCATAAATAATATAGTATTAATAATATACAAGAAAAATAATTCAGCCCAAACTAAAATTACATGTAAACCAAACCCAATTAATCGCCCAGAATCCTATCCCAACCTTAGTAAATTGTGAGATGAAGAAGACGGGGAACAAGTGCACTCGGGAAGCAAGATTCAATCGAGCTAAAAATGGAAATTCCTATTTTTTGCGATTTTGTATACGATTCACAGAAATAATATATAGATCAAGACCAAAGTAAATTGTGCAGAAATTAAGAAAAGGTGAAAATAGTAACGGTGACTTTTTTTCTTTATTCACGAAATATATATATCCTACAAGTACAACTCATAACTCATTGTCAATTCTTGATGATTAGAATTAATCTTTATTTGGTTTTAGCTCCAATGGAATACAGCAGACATTGCAAATAATGGACGTGCCACCACCATAATCAATTTCATTATTTATTTTACAAAGTACACTGCTCCCAGATCCAAATTTCTGGTGGCAAAACCTTAAACAATCAGCTCTAGATATTAAGTTACAGGGCATTTCATAATGTGGTTCCTCGCATGCGTCAAGTGGTTCAACCTTAGGACCTCGCCTTCCCTCTACATATATACAAAGATTATAATTAACTGATCATTTTAATAATATATATTTAGTTCAAAAATATATATCAAATACTAAAATTAATTTATATACCTGATAAAACAGCTATAGTATTAGCTGCAATAATCAACATGCAAAGGATTTGTGATTTACCCATTTTCAAACACTAATCCTAAAATGTTTTTTTCAACCTTGCTTTTTATAGGTAATAAAATCAGCTTTTCCTTTTTACATAAAATATTGACATTTATCATCACTAAAGATATTCGACAATCTTATTTTATATCTTTTCTAATTTAGTCAAAGTACTTTAATTTGATAACTAAAAAAGATAACAATATTTGAAATTTCACAATTTTATATATATGGACTCTTGTTAACAAGAATTTGTAATTATTTCAAGTATGTTTTCATATTGTTCACATATATACCATATAAAGATTGTAGATTCATTTTTAATTTTTATATCTTTTCTAATTTAGTCATGAGAATTTTGAAAGTACTTTAATTTGATAACTAAAAAAGATAAGGATATTTGAAATTTCACAATTTTATATGGACTCTTATTAACGAAGAATTTGTAATTATTTCATGTATGTTTTCATATTGTTCACATACAATATAAAGATTGTAGATTCATTTTTGGATTTTTATATCTTTTCTAATTTAGTCATGAGAATTTTGAAAGTACTTTAATTTGATAACTAAAAAAGATAAGAATATTTGAAATTTCACAATTTTATATGGACTCTTATTAACAAGAATTTGTAATTATTTCAAGTATGTTTTCATATTGTTCACATATAATAAAGATTGCAGATTCATTTTTGGATTTATTATTGATCCATCCTAGAATCACACTTTTCATGTGTGGATTCATATTAAATTTAAACTTTGTCAAAGTTAAATCGGATCCAATTAATACAATTGAAATTTAGTGGATCTTTTATGGATTAGATCCATCGGATTTGTATCGAATCCAGATTCCAATCCATATTGTCACCCAATGAATATGTCAATAGAAAAATATAACTTTGAAACAGACATGATCAGTTTGCATCAAAAAAAGTTAAAAACCTTAATGAGATTTCTTCATAAAGAATATATAAGAGCAATTAAGTTAAATCGACCTATCACACTAAGAATATACACAAGATTAACTATAGGCATAATAAAGATTGAATGAAAAAGTTCCAAACCTATTAGACAAATTTCATTTCATAAATTAATGCCAATTCCTCGAATTTTACATACTATCCCAGACATTCCAAAATAAAAATAAAAAATTAAAGATCAATATTTTTTTGTTCTCTAGAGAAAGAACCATATCCTTTTCTTTTTTACTAAAATAAAAATTTTGGCATAGTATAATCTATCAAAAAGAAAAATCATATGCACGTTTTGGGCCTTAGAAGTACTCTAACAACCACTAATTTTGTAAGGTGAAAGAAGCCCAAAACATGATCATAGAGTTGAGTACGTTGCATATGAAGTATACTTCAAAGTCTCAAAATGCTTTTAGTGGATCAAGATATATATGTAACGAATGTACGTCGGCCCAATTACTCAAATTCAGTACATACTACCTTCATGTTGTGGTTTTTATTTTATAGCTTTGGGTCACCAGATTAATTCCTTAAGTTAAAAAATGCCCTATAGCGATAATGTTAGGATAATCACCCAATATGAAAATAAATAAGAATATATAATTAAATTTGTTCCGATGGGTATGTATTCAAATCATGTTATGTTTCAATTCACTAAAATTCATTTATACATACATACATACATACATACATTATATATGTATGTGTATTATAATAAGTTGCTTTCACCTGTTTTGTATCCATGCAATTAATATGCATGTGCATAAGAAATATTCAAATTAGAGGATCACAAAAAGCATCCACAATCCTTTTAGTTTTCTTTTTTATGTCTACACGCAAACGACGTCGTTGTCTCTACTATCTGCGTGTCATTCATTCAGGATCGGTCTGAGGGTAAACCGCACGTGTGACTGCTTAGCTTAAATTAGGGTCACCGATCTTCGAAGGCCTCCAAAAACAATTCTCTATCTCTCTCTATATATATTTATATAAATTGAAGTAAAGTATGGTGTATCAAATGGGAAAGTAGTTGAGATGGTAAAATGCTCAATTAGCATGTTAGAGGTGCAATGATCAATGCCTCTCGACTACATAATTTGTTTAAATCTATTTATTTTGCTATTTTATGGGTCCAGATTTTAGTATGGGAAGTCCAAGCCAAGGCATTACTAAAATTTCGGTGTGGATCTTCTGTCCCAACTTAGTGTCTCAAAATACGTCACATTCATAATTTATCTACACGTGTCAAACTCAATTAATAAAAATCACACATGATAATTTCTCAACTAACATTATCCCACCCGTCTACCACCATCAATGTTAATATTTTGCCATTGAATTGCAACTCAAATATTTAGAACCCACCATCTACCACCGATGTTAATATACTCGTGTGTGAGTAAAAAATCAAAATAATTTGCAGTTTAGCACCATAGCCCCACACAAGATTCACATATCATTTCACTGTCTTAAACCATAGATTGTGGTAATTCACTATGAACTATATGTTCTCTTAATTTGTATAGTAATAATATTAATTAAATAAAACCCAACTCAAAGCAACACCCCAAACCTATTTCATCTAGACCCATCATGTCTTATTCCTCTTCTCCTAATAATCTTTCTATGCCAAGGTCAAATCCCTTGCGAAATGTACGTCCCACGACCACACAAACCCATTCATTAAGTGCGTGGTCATAATAGTTTCCATATTTGCAATAATAATAATTACTGCATGTATCATGGTGTGGGTCATCTACAACAATATGAATCCTAAAGTGCCAGAACTCAGTGTCACAAGTGCTAAACTAGAAGCCATCCACTACAATCACTCTAGCTTACTACTCACTCTAAAAGTGAATGTAGTAATGAGGGCCGATAATGCTAATTTGAAAGCTCGTGCTAGTGTTTAGGAGCTTTCGTGGCCACATGATCGCTAATTGATTCTGAAAGATTAAAACAACAGCATGAGTCACAATTGAACAACATTCACTCGTGCAAATGACTTAATTATGTACGTACCCACATATTCTAAGAATGAACAAAAGCTTAGCTTCTGGATTAATTGACATATATAAAGTTCAATCTGTCTTCACGCTTTAGACGAATCAACTCCTTACCCTGGACAACAAAATATATAATATAAACCACACTAGACTTAAGAGCATAAATAATTAAAGTATTATTTATCAACATATAAAAATATGTATAATGAGTAAAACTACAAAGACTATATATGTAACTACAAATGTTATTAAGACTAAAGTATTAATGTTTTTCTGTCTTAAGAGTTGGGTTTAATTTTATTTTTTTCAGACCCATTAAGATCTCATTCAAGACCCATTAAAAACCTTATAAATTTAATATTTGTGAAGACTCAATCCCAACCCAATAAAATATATGCACTAATGAGATGAGTCTCAAGTTGTTTAGGAGGGTCATTGGCGGCCCATTGGGTCCAGACCCATTTTGTCATAAACAATCCTTAATGAAATTTGTAATAATAAAGAATCAAGGCAGAAAGAAAACAAATGAATGAATAGGATTCGATTTTAACTCTTTTTACTTTTTTTTTTTAATTCTTTCTACTTTGTTAATCGAGAATTTTTTTTTTTTTTTAACCATAAATTTGTTAATCGAGATGAACGATAACATATCATTGATCCACAATTATACATGCAGAGCCTTTATGAATCCTAATATTCAATTAATCGAGTATCAGAGTTTGGTATGAATTTTCTGAAGAAACCCAATTATTTATATTCTCGAAATTGCATCATCTCTACGAAATTTTCTGTTTTAGTTTACATGGCTTCATTACTAGAATTATTTTTATTAACTCTATTTATGGTTTCAGTTTCTGATCGATGTATGTTAATTATTGGATTGATATTTAATTTGTTTATTAGATCAAATCAGAAATCCAACAATGGGGAGCCCTTGTAATCTTATTGAATATGTTCAAGACAAGAATTCGCACTTCTACTAAGATTATATATGTACGTTTGTGAACTTATTCTAATTCTCTTATTTCATTATAAATTTTCAGGATGCTATTCATCTTGTAATCGTCTTAGAAAATGTGTAAGACCTAGTTAGGCCAATTGAAGTTTTTCTTTCTTGTTTACCAATTAATTAATTAATCTCAGATATCATATATATATATATATATATATATATATATATATATATATATATACACTAGTAATTCCGCGGTGCTTTTGCTTTGATTTTATATTGTATTTCTGTTTGGTTATATATAGTATGAAGTTAGTAGAAAAAATATGGTGTATTAGTTGAAGATTAATATGTTAACAAGCAAAAATTTTGCATGTTAATACAGATTATAAATTGTTAAATTATTTTTCATATTGGTAAAACGGGTTGTATTGTTTTATTTAAAATGATAGAAATTAATCGTTCGATGTCTGCTCGTTCTTATTAATGATTTTAATTTTAATAAAATTTATTATATTAAATAATTCAATTCAAATTTGACCCTGCACCGTTGGAGACGACTCGGCATCCGCAGCCCGGCCTCAGGGGCTGAAAAGTTCGATGCAATTATCTTTTTCTCACCATCAAATCAATTTAATGGACTTATTTGCTCAAAGTAGATTTCTAAAAATGTATTAAAGAATATATTCTACAAAACTGAGAACATTTAAGGAAATTGAAAGCACTCATTGTGACCATTTCTTTTCTCTTTCTCAATTAAAAAAAAACACATAAAAGTCATTGTATTAGTTATGTCGATCGGTTAATCAAGCATATAATAATTTCATAATTATATATGTTACTTTAATTTCTTTCAAATTTCAGACTGATACCCTCTACAACACAATGGTTCCAGACCGAAAAGTGAATAAAACTGGATAGCTACACAAATATAAAGGATTCAAAAATCCTATGATATCAAAATAGTAAGCAATTAATTTTATGTAATAGGTTCGTGAATCATATCAACTGGTTTTTTTTCCAATATATATACTATAAACAGTACAATCAAATTAGCCTGGAGATTGGAGAGCCTGTGATGAATGAATCATGTTGCAATGATGTCAAAGTTGTCCATTTTCTTAAAATCTGTCTCAATGCTCCCACTCTATTATTTATCAAGTTATCTAAATTAAAAAAAAAAAAAAACAAAGTGGGTCCATGGACTCTAACCCGAATTTGAGACTTTTAACTTGATTTGCATAAACATTCCAAGTCACTTTTGAATCATCAAAACAAAGAAAAAGAAAACCTCAAATTAATGGCAGAAAACAATATTTATTGCCAATAATTAGACTCCTATCCTATGTGCATTAAATGCAAATGCCATGCAGGTGCAATACATCTCAATTAACTTACGATTTATTTATTTTCTATATTAGTTAGTTGAATAAAATCAAACCTTTTCAGAAACAAAAATTGTATCTTAATTATTTTAACACTAATACCTCTAAACTCTATAATATAAAAAAATGAAATGAGGTCATGTATTTAAAAATTTATATATAGAGGTAATTGCAAGTTCTATTGAGTTTTACCTATAATTAGCTGCAACTTGTAATCTAAATAAAAGGAGCATTATTGTAATTGCTTATGAAACAGATTGAATTTCTTCAGCTATATATGTTGCAAAGCTGCATCTTCATCCATCGTCCAGATAAAATCAGGCAGGCATCAATCCTTCGTCCTGCAACAGTTCGATAAATTAATATAAAGGTTCTCAACAGGGCAGCTTTCAGGCCTCGACTCAGGGCAACTTCAACATTGAGCCTGGGCATTTTCTGACCAAGCAGCTTACATGCTCCATAACTCACTGAGCAAGAAGACATCCAAAGGGATCGCATTGTCTCCAGCTTTGCAGCATTGGCCAAGAGAGCTTTGTCCCCAAACCGACAGTCTCTAATCTCAAATTTTCGGAGGCTTTCACACCCTGACAACACATGTGATATATTAACATAACATATATATATATTAACTTCTGTGTAGCAAATAGCTAGAAAACCCGGGTCGTTTTCAACATATTTCAAGAAATCATTCTAAAAATATATCACTTGAAGTTGTAGGGACCAACTTGAAGTGTTTTAAAAAAAAATTCTTGAAATATGTCGATCCAAAATGACCTATTCTTTACAAATTGGGTGTTTTTTGCAGGGTTTTCGAAAACACAAGAAAATTTGGCACAATAAAAATTTCACAGGGTAGTTTCTTGCAGGTTTAGCATAACAGGGGAGTATTTTGCATTTACCCCAAAAAACAGGTATAGAAGCCGTTTTTTCCTATAAAAAAAAAGTTCCTTTTTTAATGATTCTGAAGAGAGGATGCAGTTGAAATGTTTAAAAAGAGCTAATTGTAGAAATTACTTCATTAATGCACTAATATATAAAACTCAACAAATATAATAATTAAAAAGCATTTAATGATCAGTGTATTTCTGAAAATGTATTAGTTTTGCTTTGACAACAATTTATCGCTAGACAAGTCCTCGCAAAAAAGACATGCCCTCTTTTAATTATTCCAATTCAAAGAATTTTCAAGTATTGAAAATTTTTACATTCAAAAGAAGATTTAAGGGATTTTGGGAAATATCTGGCATGAGGTTAATGAGGGTTTTATGCACTAGACCCCTCCATTATTATGAGCAATCTCTTATATGATATTTTTATTGCACTAAATTCGTCTTTATTATTAAAAAATTCAATACAAAATTTTCCTCGTGTCAAATTTGTTAAGTTCTTGACATGTATATTAATATTACATTACTTTCAGTGAGACTGCAACTTAACTTTCACCTATTTAATTAATTAAATGACCTAAATAACCTTGATATGTATTTAAATTACAAAAGGAGACAAATTCAGCGGCATCGCAAGCCGCAGCGCCTTCCAACCTCACTTGTAACATGCCCTCCAGTCCCAATTGGTCGTTGCATCGGATCGAAAAACCCAAACCATTCGTTTTCATGATGATAAATGAAAATATGACTAAAGTAGCGTATATTTATGTAAAATATATCATTAAATGTTAAATATTTAATTACATAGAAGTATAGAAAAGAAATTATGTTAATTTATTTGTTCTTCAAAAAATGTGGAAACTTTACTTAAACAAAAAGAAATATAATTTATTTATGTTCTCTCTAATATAGGTTAATTCTTATCTACTTTATCTAGACTCAAAAGTAACCTCCCAAAATACACGCATTTGAAATTTTTCATTTTAGTTTTGATCTCTCCATCATCGCTTAGAATTCAGAGGATCAAGTTAGGAATTAGGACCGTTGAGTTACTGATCGTGTTATATGGTCCAGAACACAAAAATCAAAACCAGAAGTTTATATAATAGTCAAGATTACATTACCTCCCATATTTACATTTCATCATACAACATTGTAATTCACAAGAAACGAATACCATATCCACCGAGTCTAGTGATTGCCATATATGCCATAAAACAGTTATTTGAATTGTACCAACAAAACTGTCCAAAAACTATATTATACAAGAACTAAAAAACAAAAAACTGTATTATACAACATGATCAGATGAGCACCTAGTGAAGAAGAATGCATTTTGTTCTCACAGGACGGTAGTGATCAACCCAAGAAGACCATTTCAAGGCTCGGAAGTGATCAAACGGAGGAGTAGGCCACACAATAGATTTAATTTAGGGCATAATGTACTCTTTCAAGCAGTCGAACAACCTGATTAACCATAAGTGGCATAGAGGGTTTCAAATTCAACTTAACTGTATTTGGTGAGCCAAGGGGTAATGCCAAAACCGCCTCTTGTTGCATACTGGTAAGCTCTAGGAATTGAGCCAGAATGTCACCATCAAGTGCCTTCCTTATTCCAGCCTGTCGGGTTCAAACAAGAAAATGAATATTTAGTTTTAGCTAACACACAAGTAGATAGAGGGGGGCGGAGATGTTTAACTAAGCTGTAATAGAAAAGGAAACTAGCATTAACTCAATCATTAATTTATGTTCAATATAACAACTGTTTTATGGTGAGACAAAACGTAATACAACTTACTTCAACATTAGCCTAGAAAAAATGCTCATAAGTCATACATGAAAGGACGAAAATAAAAAAAAATAAAAAGAGGTGTGTCGTATAAACCTTGTAACGAATCATGTGAGAAGAAAGGTGGAAGGAGGGCTTTCTTCACAATTAGACTAATGGATCAAGATTAAATATACAGATTTAGAGGAGATGAAAACTATTTCAACGAAACTCTTCACAACTTCATTGCGGTCTGGGCAAGGTTTCAAATAAAACAAAGGAAAGTGAAGCAAAGAGCACACTAAATCACATTGGCTAAGCACAAAAACGAATCAAACAAGGCTCACCGGACTTCCACGGCTTCGAAATTCTTTATGATCATTTCCTAAAATAGGAGCAGTTAAAGGGTGAACTGCCAGCCTAGCTTGAACGTCTTCTAACAACTCGTATTCCTCCCTGCAAAAACGGTACTGACATATCAAGATAAGGCCAGCAATCTACAGATGATAACCCCACAGATTGAGAACAATCAGCCAGCAGAAACTACTTCACCCTTAAATGCCTACATGCTCACCAACCAGATATTTGTGGTCAGCTTTCCAAACAGGTGAACAATCCTGGGCTTCTTTGTTTGGCATCTCCCAAAAAAAAATTTGTGCATGGGAACAGCGAGACAAACACCATTTCTACTTTCTGAAATAAATTTATCCTCTCTCAATTTTCTCAAAGTACTCTCCCAAAAGCCAAACTTACAACATGTTTTTCATCTCTAAAAAAAAACCTACACAAACTCTACTTTGATTTAACATAAAGTAATCTATCTCTTACACAACTTATCTCACATAACAAACATGATTTGACATAAAGTCTTACACCTACAAACTAAACTCCTCTAAAAAAAACTACACCCACCTTATTTCTCAAACCTCTCTCTCAAAATCCAAACAAACAACATTACGCAAATCGAGATTATTTGAGAAACCCCCACCACTCTCACAAACTACTTTCTTAAATGCCAAACAAACAATATTTGTGCTCTACTAAACTTGTTTTAGCTTCCTAATTACTGTTTTACATTAATCAAACTTTAAAATAGAAATAATGAGGACAAACAAACATACCTTGTCATAGGAATAAAAATTATTATGCTCCCTAATAGCGTCGATGCCATGATACAATTTCGTGATAAGTTGGCATCATAACCAGCCATATCACAGCCTTTCAACAATTCATCTGCTGGGAGTTTATATGAGAACGATCCCTGCAATATAATAGAAATAAATTGAGAGTTATGTGTGCATAACAGTAACTGAAAACTATGATCACAGTGTATGTCTAAAAAACTTTTAAGAAAATAGTCTACAAGTTGGACAAGAAGAGATGTAAGCAGACAAATTCAATAGCTCAGGGACTTGGAAAATGCTTCTTACTCTATAAAATTGTACATTACACTGCAGCTCTAAAAAGCTTTTGAAGAAAATATTCCACAACTTGGACAAGAAGAGATGTAAGCAGACAAATTCAATAACTCAGGGACTTGCAAATGCTTCTTCCTCTATAGAATCGTACTTTACACTGCAGCTCTATCCAACTTGTTTTGACTCAGTGGTGGACTTTTCTATTAATATATTAGCTTACATAATTCGTAGTTCTTAACTTATCAAAATTGAATAGCAAATTGGATCCTTCTTTTTTCAAAATAATAAGTTTACTGATCTAGATAGCTAAATATATATTATATCTAAGCATGAGATGAATCTCTGCCTCTGGAAGCATAACAACTGGGAATATCTTCCCCCCACTTTATGAAGAGCTTAGCTAAGAACATCTACCGGAATTAAAGCGGCAACTTTCGCTCACTCGTATCAGTATATCCTCTAGGCATATAAATATCCTACATACATTTATATTGTGAAACTTGGAACCTCAAGCTCCTGCAACATTTCATGGACCAGCTTTTCCTATAGACCTGCCAGTATATGCCCCCTTCTCAATTGTGAAATATATATTACTTTCCTATTCAACATGCTAAGAGTAAACGGGGCAAATTAATATAAATAAGCCGCATCAACTTGAAACTCGACATCATTAAGTGACCTTGGCAGCAGTGCGCCCATTGCTAGTTCATAATTTCTAGCAACATCTTCTCGGGAAACAGGAATCTGAACTTTGACTACTAAGTTTACTCTTTCCACTCATTTCATTCAAGCACCTGTAGCAGGCATTCCTACTGATCTTGAATTAGAATTTTCTAATCTCAAGCTTCAGAACGAAGTCATTGTATAGAACAATAAAAAATTGTTACATATTCCTATGCCCTGTCGGTTAAAAAGAAAGATTGATGGCAATATTTAAGTAACTATAGGCTCTTAATAAAACATTACCTTCTTGATACTCATGGCAATCTCACCCATATGATATGAACAACTTAGAGTCAAGTTGCGTTCTGGACTTGCATTATCTGTAGCATAGATAACCGCCATGAGTCAAGATGACAGTTTTCAGTTAAAAATTATTTTCAAATTTATTAGAACAGGAAGTCAAGTTAGTGAAGATATAATATGAACAGAAATGCTATATTTGTACAATTATACATATATGTATATATATGTCCAGATATACATTTAATGTATAGTGTAACTGGCATTTTAAGTTCCAATTTTTTCAAGTTTACCATGTTGATGTAACCAATTAGCATTTTACATGTGCATCAAGTCTTTGTTAATACTAACTAGAGATCAGCAAATAATCCACTCAAGACAGAAGCAGCATCATAATTAGTAATGATAGTACTGAAAGAAGCAGCCCTACAGATGGTATGAGTATAGAGTGCATGACGATAGAAGCACAGTTCATTTTACCTTCTAAATGACTCGCACATGATAAGACGGAAATATTGCCCTTCCGGTCCGAAACAACGGCAGTATCAACATCCATAAGAACACAATCAGCAACTAACCTTTGGACAGGATCACAATAAACTTGTTCCAATTTTCTGGAATCCTGCACGCAACAGTAGATGATAGTTTGTAACAAACCAACAAGGCAATAATATAGTTTCACCTCTAATACTTGATCTACTCTTCTTTTACTTGTTTTGAGAAAACCATAAGAACTGGTCTCAATTTGGGCTTTGGAACAAGCCATTTATAACAGGATTAAGGAAACAAATAGTTCATTGTTTGCCAAAGGAAAATATGAGTAGCTACTAACCTCATGGTATAAATAGAAAAGAATACCATCACGACAATCACCAACAGCTATCTTGGTGAAATGTGCAGTCAAAGTCATAATAGTAAAACGTGTTCTCCCAACAGCCAATCTTCTCACCCTTTGAGAGTTATCATTTGGAAAACCACAAACATAAAACTGAGAAAAACAAATTAATATATCTTTAGGAGCTACTATAAAATAATCTTCACTTCACCCGCATTTCCTATAAATAATGCTGAAATTTTCATGACTTACAGAATGACCAGCAGAGGCCAAGAAATATCGATCAAGGTAAGGGCATACTGCAAGGACCATTCCTGGCCAAATCGTTGAATAAGCTAATCGCAAGTGCCACGGCTCAGATTCTTCAAGTTTGACTCCATCACAGCTATTATTATCAGGGCTGCTGCAGATACTACTGCTAGAGAGCTGCTCCGCTGCATAGCCACCAGTGTCACAGAAAGGTGGGTTTCGTAGGGAAGATGAACCACTCTTTGAACATAATGTTACAGAACCACTGTCTGAATTTTGCATATGCTCAAGGCAGAGGACCACCAGACGGCCTTTTGTACTGTACAATGCACAACATATAATTCTAAATGCACAGACACAAATAAATAAGCCTCAAGAAAAAATAAATTAAACCAAAATCACAACAAAACCAACCAGTAAACTGTACTCACTAAGAAAAGTTCACTAATAACTCTGAGGCTAGGAAAAGAGTTGTTTTGGTAGAGATTTATACCTTTCAGCTTCACCACTAGGCATTATGGCTGGACCAGCAGATAGGCTAGTTCCAATCACCAATACATGCTCATTTCCAACCTTTACTAACTCCATGCATTTCCCCGTCTCCCCAGGCTCGAATTTATAAGATGACAACACCGAGCCACTCAAAGGATCCACACAACAAACATCAGAAGAGCATGAATCATTATTTAATTCTGTCCTCATGACAAGCAACAATCTGCTATCGTTATGATATAGAACTTTTCTTGGAGTGCCCCCAAGAGGAAATTTCTGTACATTCAGCCTCTTACTTGGCACCATTTCCACCTACGATAAAATTTAACAGCATCATGATGTCAACTGTAAATGACATAAAATCAATAGCATGTCATTTATGAGCTTTACATTACTATGTAACTTCCCAAATCCTAAATTCTGAATGTCTCAGATAAACTGAAATCATTAGCTAAAATGATCATACATAACGAAATCAATTACTAGAAAAGTCTTAAACTATGTCCAACTTCAATAATCCTAAAGATCAGCAGTCCTTATCACAATGATGCAGTTAATTCACACCCAGGTCTCTCAAACATCAAAACCCAAATTTCAAAAGTCTCGCTCCAAAATGCACATGTATTCAGGTAAATACTGAAGCATGTAGTCATCGCAATCTTTGCGCAGGGGTATGAGGGGTTAGCCTCAGAAGGACAAATTTTTGTATAAGGTCAAGGCAGCCTTCTAACCTACAGCCTATCAATAGAAGCTCAACAATCAGATCGTCATATAAGAGTAAATTAGTGTAGATACTAGAAAAACTTAAGTATAAATATCTTTCCGACTGATCATCCAAAATGGTCTTTACCTAGCCCAGTGAAAATATCAAAAATATCCACACATACCTCTCAAGTTTGAAACATTATTGATGTCACTAAATGAGCTCTCACATTTGTTATACAAGAATACTGCAACAAATCAATTCTTTTATGTTTCAATAATAGTATGTTTAAATTCATATATGAGGCCTACTAAAGATCTCCTAAGTCCTACCTTAGGTAATAAAACTATTCCAAATCTAAGCAGTTTTGAGCTTCTTATATCAGTATCACGAGTCTTTTAACAGAACACTTTATCATTTCTCTTACGCATAGTACAAGAATTCGTATATCTTGAGTCAACGTAAACTCAAGTTCCAGTGCATCTAAATCCTTAAACCATACAAATGTGATCTATTTATTCCATGAAAATCTAAAAAGGTTTCTTGCTTGCAGTTCAACATGAGAAGATCAATATAAAAGCATAGATATCAAGAGAAAAGAATTAGTTCAAGCCTAGTGACTAACATTTCAGCAGTTTTATGCTGTTTCATGATCAAATAAGCTCAAAACATATACAGATGCGTTGGAGAATTATGACTGCAATGTCATTTGGTCAGAAGCTTACATAATATTTGAACCCTACCAGGATTTTGTTTTCTCAAAACCTACTATGTTAAATCAACCGGTGGTAATGATCACAATCATTGTCCAGGAGAAATTTTTCTTCTACTCTGAAAGTTAATACATGTAATCCTCCAATTCAAACAAATATATGCCTGCCTCCTGGAGGAACCTCCAGCACCCACTCCCAGGTAACATATGTCATGTAAAAAGCATTCAACAAGAATTAAAATAATCATGCAGAAGCACACTACTTCACTAAGCATAAAAGACCGATATATTACCAAATGAAGACTGTTCTCTGCAACAAATAAAATTCCTCTGGGACATTCCATCGAACACACAGGAGTGACATGAGTGGAAGGTTGAAAGGAAAGGGATGTATATGAAAGGCTATGTCTTGCAGTCTGCAATAACCAAGGCCTGTCGCTAAGAGCTATCATATCAGCATCAAGGGAATCACTCAATGAAACCAAGAAAACAGGTGTGATACCAATACGGCGAACAGCAATCAGCTGAAGATTGACAGGAAATTCTCCTTTGGTCTTCCCAGATGCATTGATTGTGAACGTTGATGAAACTCTATAATTTGGGGACACAGCATTTGATAATGCATGAGAGTTCGTTGTGCAGGGCTGACCAGATGACCCTATAGAGGACGTTGTAGAGGCAATAGGCCACTCAAACCTAAGTAGCATTCCATTCCTCAATCCTGAAAGAACATACAAACGATCAACTAATACAATCCTTACATCTTGTGGAACACAGCCACTAATAGTAGTTCCCACGGTGTTCATTAAAGAAATAATCCCTGTAGCAAGAACTTGTAGTCCCTTATCACGTGTAAATGTTACAACTTCCACTGATGGCTTATGAGTACCAAGAACGAACATATTGTCAACATGACTTTCAGCTAGAAGGGCTTCCAGAGAGTGGCTATCTGTGTAATCCATCAACAATCTATTCTGCTTGATTTGTTTCTGAGGAATAGAAATACAAGACAATTCATTCTGCAACTTTACACACTGCATCTGATATACTTCATAATGGTTTGTGCATAAAAATCTAACACCGAGGATGAATAAGAAGCATGGACTAGAAGTTGCTACAATAATCATACCATTCCCAACAGCTCCAAGACTTATAGTCATATCATCAGGGAACCATGATGTGCATATTGGAGATGACAAAGGAATACCTTCAGGATGCACATCTTTAACTGGCAAACAAAGTCTAATTCCACATTGGTGAATCTGGACCATCACACCATCAGCCACAAGACCACAAGCCAAAGTACAGACATCAGGCTGAAAACCAACCAGATCAGTCACGTCAGAAAAACTGACGCCAACAGAAAGCACCCTGGTCTCTTCAACGAATGATATCACAAGAAAAGAATGATAAGGATCAGAAACTTTCATTTTGACTGTCCAAGTACCTGTTACACCTTGATATATAGGAGCAGTTTTCAACAATTTTTCCACACTGATACCACTCCGAATGATCCGCAAGGATCCCTCAGGTGCCATCCCAGAGCATGCAAACATTTGATCGAGTTTTTCATCGGAACAATCAACAATGCACATATCTAATATTGGTGCAATGTTTTGAATAGGGCTTCTGTATTGTAGTAATCCCTCTTCAAATTGTAAGACCATTCCATCAGCCATGTCAACAATGGCTGCCAGAAACCCACCATCCAGCCATAGAAGAACATTGGATGGTAGACCTTTGTAAAGACAATCAGATAAATTTACCCTGAGGCCATCAAGCTCAAAAAACATTTCGATCGCGTAAATATCTCCAGAGTCGGCACTAAAAATTATCCTAGGACTATTAGTCTGACCAGGTTCCCAACTCCATGAGCAGACATAATTGGAGCCAGGTTCTATACTACTATAGTCATCAATATTCATTGGATCGTCGCTTTTATTTATGTCACTAAGCTCCAACAAAGCAGATGCAGCAACACTATAGATGCCTTCATCATCCATAATATCTGGTATTCTAAAAATGCGTTTAAATTTCTTTTCCTCCATAGGCGTGAAATTTAAGCTTGTTCTATAGACACAAGAAGGTTTATGAGCATTCCGAAAATCCAACAGAACAATATCACCAGCCCTAAACAGGAAGGCAAATCCATGAGAATGAGGGACTTCAACTATATGATATGCTAATGGTCCAGCTTCATCAAACTGATATACTACATGGACCGCTTGTTCCTCAATATTCCACTGTAACAACAGAAGCTCGTTTCGATAAAAAGATCCTTTCCTGTAGGACAAAAAATTCCTTGTGTAAGGATAGTAAATGA
The DNA here is from genome assembly GCA_038501285.1 of Penstemon eatonii. Taxonomy (NCBI): domain Eukaryota; kingdom Viridiplantae; phylum Streptophyta; class Magnoliopsida; order Lamiales; family Plantaginaceae; genus Penstemon; species Penstemon eatonii. The sequence continues at coordinate 86,666,799 of CM076710.1, read as the reverse complement.
ACTTGGCAAGATGATAATATTTGTCAAATACAATCAAAACACAAAGAATAATAGTGAGCTATTTAAATAAAAGAGACGTAGCTATAATCCCCAGTGCACAGATAATGTACCTATTCAGAAGAATTGCCAATACAGGCTTGCACTCCTTGTTAGCCTGATGGTAATCTTCTGAGATGAAGCACATGCTCCATATAGTACCAGAGATATTAGTAGTACCATTAGCAGTTTTCAAGCGCCCATCTTTTTCAGGAGGACAAAATATTCTCTGAAATATGAAAATTAAGTTAGATAGTTTTGCACCATTTAACCAAATACAATTGGAGAGAGCTATCGATTGCAGAATCTATGTAGGTACTATTAGAACAAAACTCAACCTTATCAATGATGTCACCGCTTGGCGATGTTGAGAGCGAGAAAATAGCCAATTGGTCCTCATATGCACTAGCAGCAACAAAACAGCCACTGTAGAGAGCAAAGCAAGAAACAACCTACATGAATAGACATGCTATGAACTCTGAGTTGCAGCAAGTAACTCTATACCAATGAATAGGAACTCACGTAGTATATACAAATTTATATGAAGAAGCAACTCACATGGAATCAACAGCCAGCATCCTCCCAACTTGATGCCTTGAGTTTCCAGGAGTGGAAAGTTGAACATGGGTCATCGGGAAAAACCTAAAAAAATTGAGCAAACAATGAGTCTAGAAAGATTTTTGGCTATAATAAGCACGAAGGTTCCAGACTGTTAACATTAATATTAAGATTATGATAGTTGTGCACATCTCTACAGAAACCTGTGCATTTCGGTGCAAAAGGTGAGAAATGACAGCTTTCCTGAATCAGAAATCACAAGCAACATATCCTTCCCCTCTATCTACAAATCAATCAAACAGATAATCCTTAAGACCATGAAGAATCCAAATAATGACTTCAAATATACGAGTGAGCAGACAAACCTTTGGACTCTGTGCTTGAAACCTCTCATTCCACGGGACAACTGCGAGATCTTTTATTGTACCGAACACAGGTTGTTCAGAAATAGATTGAACAATCCCATCTTCATCAATTATCACCAGCTCTATTGATGTCTCCTGTAACAAGGTTCCATCATTATGCCTCTTGTAGCAACAACATACCAATTGCATCTCAAAGTAATATAAACACAAGTCAAAAAGAATAAGAAAACTATAGTTCAACGCCATACTTAATAACACAGTTCACCATCAAATCCAAGTAGTATATTAATATACTCAAGTATTTTCTAAGGTTTCAACTTCACAATATTACTCACAATCCTCAAAGGCATTATTCATCACCAGTTATGTGATATCAAATAGCTATTAATGCATGCAAATTTTAATACAATTTAAATGGTTTAGAACATTTTCAAATAATAACGGATCATGTAAGATATATGCAATTCAGCTAATGATGTAGAGAACTAACTAGTTAAACATCTCCCTGAGATAAGATACACGACTTGAGAGAAAGAAAAAGCCAAAAAGCTAATACAGTTTTATACATATTAGAGATTTCATGGTCTGTCAGGAAAATAGATTCAGCTAGTTAACTCCTCGGAAGATTCTCCACCTAATGTTTTTCTTTCCCTTTTAAGGTTTGTAAACACTATGTTTGGAGATGGACATGGGAATGAGGGGAGGCTAAAGTTCTCTAATTCATTTCAGTATTTGAGTATGCTTGATTGCTATCTCTCAAGATTCTCCTCCTAAAGAATACACATAAACAATTCCTACATCCAACCACTGGTGATAGAATGGGAACTGATAGAAGAAGAT